>JAYRBT010000178.1:2019042-2045133 GCA_036023395.1 Myiotriccus ornatus | reverse complement strand
CCACTAGCCCAGGTTGCTCCAAGCCCCATCCAGCCTGGCCTTGGACACTTCCAGGGATCCAGGGGCAGCCACAGCTTGTCTGGACAACCTGTGCCAGGGCCTCATCACCCTCACAGGGAAGGATTTCTTCCCAATATCTTATTTAACCCTGCCCTCTGGAAGTGGGAAGCCGTTCCCCCTTGTCCAAAGTCCCGCTCCATCTCTCTTGGAACCTCTTTAGGTACTGGAAGGGGCTTTCAGGTCCCCATGGAGCCTTCTCTTCCCAAGCTGGACTTATTTGTCTTATAAAGTTAACCAAAGTGCTCAGTAAACAGCCGAGTGAACCAGACAAACCCTCTATATGGATGCCCTCAGTGCAAACACCCGGCTCTTCTTTACCTGCTGCTGCTCCCTTCCCCTTAAACAGCTTTAAACCCCCTTTTAAACATCTCTGTGAGAGCTGGGGGGAACCAAAGGCAGGCAGTGCCTTTCTCTGAGGTTTACCACTGCCTGCCAGATCTGCTTATGGATTCTGTCTCAACACCGACTCCCCACTTAAATAACTAAATACAGCAGAGAAATTACAGGCTCTGCCTCTGAGCATCTGAGGAACGAGGAAAAACTCTTCTGCTGTGCCTTTCACTTCCCAGCTTGATAAACCTCCTCAGAAATGGTTTTGACTGCACAGATTTGTTTTCCCTCTTCCCTGTCACCCCTGGGTTTGGCTCCTTTCTCTCCCATACCTGATGGCAGCTGTGGACGTGGTTCCTGGACCAGCTGCTCCAGGGCTTTTTTTTCCTCCCCACCATTGGTGAAGAGCTCCTGTTTTTCTGATGGCAGAAGCTGCTCTTTTCGTGTTTCTTTATTATGAGACCCTTTTACAAAGGGGCTGGTGTGTCCCTGCCCTTTCTGACTCACAGTGCAGTAACTGGAGTGGAGGCAGCCTTGTTGGAGGGGAAAGCTGATGCTCCCCATTAGCATCTGGGAAGAGAAACGTGTAATGTTGAGCTCAGCTTGAATTGCAGGAGAGGAAACTTCCTTTGCCGAGTCCTTCTGGAAAGTGTTGGCTCAAGGGGCTGAGCCCTTTCTGAGAAGGAGCTCAGGGAGCGTCTGTTGGGGTTGTGCTTAGGGAATGAGCTTGGAGACAGGCCTGGAGGTGGATGAGTGGGTTGCCCGTGTACCTGTGGTGTGCTTTTAGGTTCCCCTGAGCATAGCTGAGCAGTGTTGACCAGGGTTTAAACTCAGCATGTCTGCGTGGCAGGAGTTCTGCTATAACTATTCACCCAGTGGAGATGGAGGCACACTGGTGCCTGCAAGAGGTTTCCTGATCCCAGCTGTGCTTTGGTTGCCCTCCCAGCCCCCCTGGCTGGCACTGTCCCCCTGCACATCAAGTGAGGTCTCCTGTGCACGCTCTGTCCCCAGCTCTGGATTTGTCCCTTCCAGGAAAGTGATGAAGCCTCATCCCGAAGAAGCTTCCACTTGCTGTGACCTCCTGCTTGAAACTAGATTTTTGCTTTACTTTCTTTGCTATGGGGTCACTGTCCTTTCCCTCCTGTTGCTCAGAGGTTGCTCAGCAGCACAGAAATATTGGCGTTTCTTCCTTTCAAAGTCTTTGGGAAAGGGCTTTTTCCCCCCCCTCTTAGTTTTTGGGTGGTGTTTGTTTTTTTTCTTGTTTGTTTTTGGTTTGGTTTTTTGTTTGTTTGGTTGGGGTTTTTGTTTGGTTTTTTTTTTGTTTTGTTTTTGTTGGTTTTTTTCCCCCTGAAAGTTGAAAGACAAAATGAATTGCAGGTAAAAAAAAGGGAGCAGGTGACAGATGAGAAGAACGGGGTTGGAATTTCAAGATCAAATCCATCAAATCCTGCCACCGAGCACGTCAGAGGCCAGGCTGCTGTGATGAACTGGGCTACTTGGAGATGCCTGTGCTGGGGTGACTGGGACAGGAAGGCAGGACGAGGTTGTCCCATCTGCTTTCCAAGGAAGGAGGGGGAGCCAAGGAAATGGGATGGCAACTACTTGGGAGCAAAAGCGTGGCAGTGGCCTTTGTGTCAGGGGACCCCTTGCTGCAGGGTGCGGTTGCTAAGATGATTTCTAACTAAATTTCTGCTGGTTTGAGAAGCTGAGTGGCTGCTTAGGGCCCCCTGTGCCAGCTCTTGACCTTGGTGGAGGACCACAAACTCTGCTCTTGGCATCAGAGGTGTCTCCCTCCTGCTTCCTTCCCCATCATGTCTGGCGCCTCTGATCCATTTGCTGCTGCTGCTGCTGCTGCTTAGAAAATCCAGGGATTTTATCCTGCAAAGCCCTTGGTCCCTGAGCTGAGTGCCCGTGGTGCTGGCTGGCAGCTCTGGTGGCAGGAGATGGGCAGCCAAGAAGCTCTGTGGTGACTGTGCCCACAGACACGACCCAGAGCTCGGGAGCCAAGGAGAAGCCAAGAAGTTTTTAACTCGTTGTTAAAAACAGGGATTAAAATGCTTTTTATATGAAAGTGTAGCTGATGCCTGAAGTCCTGAGCCCAAAAGCCAGTGCAGTCAGCAGAGACATTCCTATTAACTCCACTTGGGTATGAATCAGACCTTATAACAGAGAAGCTTATTAAGCAACTAATTAGAAACCTGCCCCTTCCGTTGGATCCCAGTGCCCTCCATCCCATCCCCTTCCTGTCTGGACCGTGTCAGCGTCTTGCTTGGGCAGCTTCTTCATCCTCAGACTCCCTCCCTGACCCTGAGAGTCAGTGCTTCCAAAGCCCTCAGTTTGCTCCAGGATCCTCCCAGAGAGCGAGTTTGTTTTTTCTCTTTTCTCATCCCCCTCTTGAAAGCAAAACCAATGGAGAGGAATTGGGGAGGGCACAACCCCTTTTCCCTCTTTCCTCCGTGGCAAAGTGGAAGGGCAGGAAAACTACAGAAGTTTACAGCTGCAAGCAGGACGCTGAGACGAGAGTTCCTCTATAGGATGGAAAAGTACCCCCCCATGAAGCAGCCAAACTAAAAGAAATACAGCAAGATCCAAGCAGGAACAAAACAAGAGGCAAAGCCAGCAAAAAAACCACCAAAAACAAAACCAAAAAAACCTCCTGAGGTCAATCAAAGTTCAAGACTTGGAGAAAGAAGAAAATCTGTGTATGTGTGAGAAAGAGGGAGAAGTAGCTGTGATTGAGAGAAAGGAGGCAAAAGGAGACGAGATAAATTCTGATTATCTGGTGGAATCAAGACTCTTAACTGCCCTGTCTGATTCCTGAGAGGAAACAAATGGAACCTATAACTTTGCACTGCAGAAGGATAATTTGTCCCTGTTTCCTCAGCCCTTGCTGGGGCCAGGACGGTGCTTGGGCTCGAGGAGGCTTGAACAGCATCCTCAGCACGACCCCAGGGACAGATGGAAAGGTGTTTTTCTTTGTGAGCCGCCCTGAGAGGTGTTTCTCACGGATGTGGTGCAGCTCTACATGGCCTGTCTGAGCAGGGCCTTCTGCTTCTCGATGATTTCTCAGAGATTCCAACACTGGAGGGTTTTGGGAATGCTGTGGAGCCTCACCTTGTGCTGTCCAGCCAGTCTGCTCACTTTCTGTTGGCGCAGGAAGTGAAGAGGGGAGGGAAAGTGGGATAAAAGAAATAAATACAATTAATTGGTGCTCAAGGAGTCGGTGGAAGGCAGCTCACACAAACTTCTGTCGTGGTGGTGGAAGTGGTGAAGGTTTAATACCACACTCCTAAACTTTTAGCATTCCCCCTGGGGTAAAACTTGTGAGAAAAATTGGGACAAGGCAATTGTGAAGTCTCATTTCTTATTTCAGGCCTCCGTTTCTTATTATCTTCTCTTTAATTTGTTATTTTATCCGTATTTTATACATTTGTAATCCTTTTTGGTTTTTTTTCCCCTGTCGTGAGCTGGAGGTGCTCTGAAGGTGGGATGGTGATCACTTGCCTGATGGAGGGGTAAGGGAATGGGAAAAAAGAGCTCTGAGAATTTGGTGCCTCACTTGTGGGGGTTTCTTTAAGATGGAATTTTCCCACACTTTAAAGTTCTGAGCTGCTCTGTCTGTGTCCTAATGAAGTTTCTTGAAGAAAATTTGAGGATGTTCCTGTTGTGTGTCCCCTTCCTCCTTCACCCACGGAATCAGTCCTTAATTTTGCTCCTCTGGGAGCAGAGGGGGGTTGATCCCAGAGTGCTGTTTCACAGGGATCTGACTCCACAGACGGGCAGGAGCAGGAACTGGAGGTGGGATGATGTGCTCTGCCCAGAAATGCCTTGCCTCCCTCTCCAGGTTATCCTGAATTTAGGGGCTAAATTCCCTGGCAGAGGGAAGTAGCTGTAACACAAAGAGGGTTAAATATTTGTTTGCTGGCTGATTGATTGATTGATTGTACAACTGGGTTTGCGGCACACAAACCATAAGCACAGCTATAATTAGAACTGGGTTGGCACGTGGTTTTCCTATTCGGGAGGAATTTCAAGATCATTTCCCTTCCAGAGATGTAATCAAGACTTTCTGGAGTCTGTAGTGGTTGCCATTCTGGAGGGAGCTGCAGATAGCCTGTTGATCTGGGGGAGGTTGAATGGGGTGTAAAGGGGGCAAGGCAAATTGGGCAGAATAAAGAGGCATGACCCTGGATTTTACTTTGCCCTCACTACTGGCTTTCATTGCTGTGGGGACTGACACAGTCTTCTTGTTCCTTGAGGGAAAGGAACCTTTGCTAAGGATGACTTTGGATGTCCTCCAGCATAAAACCAAGCTAGTACCTTGTTTTATGATGAGGTTCCAAGGCTTGAGAAAGTGTAGGGTCTTTATTTCTATGGTGTTGGCTGCCCTGAAGAAATGGGAGTGTTGCAGATGAGCGGTTTGATCACGGGTTTGGATTTTGTCTTTGTCCAAAATGTCTTTGATTGTGACCCATCCCTCACTTGTACCCATGTCGGTGGAAGGAGTTTTTTTCCCCAGTGGTTAATTCTAGCTGCTCTTTTTAAAACAACTGCTGTTCCTTCTCCAAAGAGAAATTTGTCTGGGTCTGGGCATTGAGTCTTGCTGTGCTTTCATGGAAGAGTCATCGCTAAGTGTTACATTTTGTCCTCGAGACGACCTGAGTCATCTTACTCTTCTTAGTCAGAGATGAGGCAGTTCAAGCTTTTAAAGCCTTTTTTTAAAGGAAAAGCACTTTTGCTAGCTCTTGAAAGTTTGTGGCTTCCTCTTGCATCCAGTCCTGAAGATCCACCCAGCCCAGCAGCTTGTAGAATTGCAGCTTTGGCAGAACCAGCTCTGTGAAAGCTGCTCCTGCGTGCCCAAAGAGCGTTGTGGCTCTGCCAGGCAGGGCATGGAAGGAGCTCCATTCACCTTGTAATGCTTGGACCCCCATACGTGCCAGAACGGCTCTGGGATGTTCTGTGGCCTTCTTTGAGGGTGTTTGGAGCAGGGTCATAAAAGCAAATACTTACCAAACAGGCCCCAGTTACCAAGGGCTTCACCTGGCCGCATGGTCCTCCCTGTTATTTGCCATTCTGTCACCCAAATTTGTACCAACAGCAGTTTTACATGTCACCCAGTGAGGTGGGAGGCCTTGGGACCTGCCAGACAGCTGGGTCCTCGCTCAAATGTGCCTCATCAGTGTTGCAGGGCACTAAATTTTTAATCAGAAAGCCATGGTGGGTGAAGTCAAATGTCTTATAGGAGTCTATTATTTCTTTGCAGTTACCTTTATCTGCCAAAATTGTAATCTCATCAAAGAATAAAATCAGGTTTGTTTGACAAGGTCTATTTTCCATAAAATCATGTTGACTGGCATTAATTATGTTCCTATCATTTAATTCTTTATTAATGGAATCTCATATCAGCTTTTTCCATTATTTCCCCCCGTGATTGATGTCGGGCCGGTCGGTCTGTAATTGCCCAGCCTCTCTGTGCTCTCCAAGATGTGTTGCTGCTTTTGCCCTCTGTTCTGCTGGAGCTTCCCTCCCGTTCCCAGATGGGTGAAATTTGGGCATCTGTTCTGCTTGGCCGAGTGATCTGAGTGCTCTTGTACTGCCAGAGATGGCTCATACAGAGTACGTGCCCCCATCCTCAAGGCTATGTGGCCAAGGAGATCTCCCATCTTTATCCCCCCATCCTCAAGGCCAGGCAGCCAAGGGGATCTTCCATCCTTGTCCACCAGCTTTTTTCCTCCTATTTTCTCCCCCACCCTGCTGAAGAGGGCAGAGGGGGCAAGTGGCTTGGTGGGCAACAGGCAGCCACCCATGGTGAGCCAGACATGGCAGGCTTTGAAGGTGCTCAGAGATGTCATGGAGAGGCCCAAAATGATTCAAGGAGATTTTTCTGTGTCTGAAATGAAGGGGTGGTGGCTGTCCTTTGCTCTTGTTGCTGTATGTGCTGGTGGTGCCCCTTGGCAGGGAAGAGCATGAGGGAGGCTGGTCAGTGCTTACGCAGAAGAGGAGTGTGTTCTTCCACTGTCTCTAGTGCCAGAAATGGCCTTGCTGGGGCTGGACTAAGGTGACTTTCTCTTCTGATAAGGATGAGGAAGGAGAGGATTTGTGGTCCAGCTCGTCTATGCCAGGCAGAACAGTCAGACCATGCACAGCCTGACTCCCCTTGAGGTGCTGTAGCCCCACGGGAAAAGAGTTTGGGGATGGTTTCAGGCCTTCCACAGACATGTGTTCTCCGTCATGCTTAATGTTTTGGGGATTTCTCCCTCTCTGCCCGATTTGGCTCATGATTTCTCTCCTCTCCCAGGTTCCTCAGTGACCCAGCTGCTGGCCCGGGACCTGGACAATGACCCGCTGGTGTTCGGCGTGGTCGGGGAGGAGGCCAGCAGGTTCTTCGCCGTGGAGAGCGTCACTGGTGTCGTGTGGCTGCGGCAGCCCTTGGACAGAGAGGTAATGCTGAGAGTATCCTCTACTGAGGGGAAGGAAAAGCCCCCCCTGCTCAGATAGGTGGTGGCTCTCCACGCTCCGTGGCAGCCGAGATGGTTGTTGTTCCCACATGGAGTTGGGAATCCAGGCACACCCCCATCCCTAGTTCAGGGGGGATGTGGGGAATAAGCAGGGTGTTCTGGTTTGATCTGGCTTGCTGGCTTTCCTGGATGCCAGAATAGTATATGTGACTGTGGAAGGGAAGGAAATAATAAATGGAGATGATCTACCAGAGAGCCAGAATGCTCCTACAGTCAGGAAAATCTACAGACTCTCTCTTTAAAGCTCTATTTAAATTAAATACTTTACTATGTAGAACAGTGTGTGAAGAGATGTGAGGTGTCCCTGCTTATTCAGTCTCATCAAGACTTTTCATCCTCTTGTGGATTCAAGCTGCTGGATGCTAAATTTGGCAAGATTCTTGCCTCGAAGCTGTTTCACACACCCCTGTTTTCCGTGGCAGCTTTGGTGTGCAAGGATGGGATCCCATCCAGGTGCCTGCTTTACTAAATCCCTGACCCTTGCTGCATTCCTGGAATGAGGAGGAAGGGGCAGCACAGGCACTTGGACAGGAGCTTGGGAAGACTGGGAAAATACTCTGTGGCTTGGGCAAGGTGCTTAATTTCCCCTGTGCTCGTGTTGTCTGTATTTAGTGCTTCCTTGGCCAGCAGCAGCGTGGTGAAGATCAAACCCATTAACACACCTCAGGCACTGGTGGTCCCGGTCAGAGCCAGCCAGAGGCTGGGATGTGGAGGAAGCAGGGTGGTGGATGCTGCTCAGGCTTAGTGGGGGGAAAGCAAACCCAATTTCACAGTGTTTTAAGAGCGAGGCTTTGGGAAAATGAAGTATTTTTCTTCACCCCTCTCCCCTCCACCTTCCCGTGCCAGCAGCTGCTGGCGTGAGTCATAAATCTTCCCTCATTCAAATGCCTCCTGCTTCCCCCTACTCACGATGCCAGCCTTGAGCCAGGGAGGGAGATCAATAGATTTTAGGGGTCTTTTCATGGAGGTTGGGAAGGGAAAGGAAGGAGCTGCTTGCAGCTTGGATTTGTGGATGGGCTCAGCTAGGAGAGGAGCCTGAGCCCATCAGCTCATCCCAGGGGCTCAGAGTCAGAGGAATACATGGAAGATGGTGAAGACAGAACAGTGCATGGCTTGGTATGGATAGGGAAGAGATCTAAAGGAGATGGGAAAGGTGTAAATGGCAATTTGTGATGGAGGGAAGGGGGTGTAGGTGGGCAGCAGGCTGGGAGCAGACAACAGCAGCCTGGATGCACATGGTTAAAAAGTCAAGGGAGAGAAAGCCATGCAAGAAAAGTGGTGGCAAAGGAAAAGCAAGGGATCAATTCTTGCACACTGGGGGAGAAAAAGAGAGGCTTGAAAAGGGAGAAGGAGTCATAGTAAGGTAAATAATGCAGGAAAAGGGGAAATAAAGAATAAGAGGAAGGAGTGAATGTATAGAGAGAACATGAATTTTAAGTGTGAGGGTTTTTTTATTCCTAGGAAGATTAGAAGGAAAACAGATTTTTTTTTTTTAAAGAGGCAGATCTTGAGGCTAAAGAAGGATGTGTTAAAATAATTTGAGACAGAAATGAATATGTTGCTGATTTCTCTGATTATTTTATTAAGTTTTTAAAATTTAAATGCTCAGCAGGTTGTTTCCTGTCTCCTGTTTTTCCTTTCTTCACTGTTGCGTTGTCCCTCGTGGATGAGTAGGGGGAAAAGAGGGCTGAAAGGCTTGGATGCAGCAGGGTGGGATGTCATAGGGAGCAAAGGATGTCCTCCTCTCCATCGGGATTTCAGGTCTTCCTTCTGCCTACCAGCACTGTCCCGAGGCAGGAGCTGGGAAAAGCTTAGATTCCCGGCTGTTTGGATGGAGGGGGGCAGATGTGGGGACACAGCGGGGGGAAAACACTCTGGGGAGCTGTTCCCAAACCCTTCTCTCAGAGGAACTGCTGCCCTGGCACAAGCAGAGCTCCTGCTCTGGGCACCAGTGGCTGCTGCCTGTCCCTGAGTGATCTCATTAGGAATAAATCAACCAAAGCTGCAGCAGGGAGAGCCATTTCAAGCTTGCTTTCCAGCCTTTCCTGAGCAATGCTTTGGAAACGTCAAGTTGCTGTGCTCCAGCAGCTCAGGCAGGGCAGGGACACCAGAGGTGGGAAGGGATGTGGGGAGGAAGGGAGGGATTGCCAGGACTGGAGGGGAACAAAACACCAGCTGGTGGTCAGGCACCAGGTGGGTGTGGTGGCCTGAGTCCTCTGGCCATCCCTGCAGGATTCCTTGGTAAAATGTGAGTGAAATGCTTCCTGGTGGTTGAGAAAGGCCAGGAAGAGAAAGTCTGCCTCCACTGGCAATATCCCCCTGCCCTGATACAAAAACAGTCCCCTTCCCCACTTGTCCCTCACCCCACGGACTTTAATATGTCCCCATTTCACACCGAGCTGTTAATGTAGTTAAAGCACTAAGGGGCAGAGAGGACTGAACAGGCATTTTCATGGGTTTTCAGCCAGTTCTTACTACAGACCATGGACTTATCCCAGTATTCCCAGCAATGTGATAGGTAAGTTGGGAAAGCAGCAGCAAGACTTAGATGTCCTCACTGACACTGTGTCTCAAACAAGAGTTAATTACAGATCTTTTGCTTCAGGTTTTCTCCTTTTTATTGCATCATCTCTGTGTCTTGCAGGTGAAGATGGTGTCGGGACACAGTACACCCTGGGTGGAAAACTGCTTTTCTCCCCCTTCCACTCATTCTTTCTCGCTGCTCCAAGCAGTCAGCCCGTGGCATCAGGGGCTGGGTGGGTGTGCAGAGAGAGCTGGGGTTTGCTGGTACCTGCAGAATGTTAAACAGTGGGCTCCTCTCACCTACTTGAGCCTAGTTGTCTGTTTAAATGCTCAGCTGCTAGTCAGGGAGTCAGATCCTTGGTCCCTTCATCCCTCTGAGCCAGGACAGAGCATCTCTCTGTGCCTGTGGAATACACAGGAGCCCCACTGGCATCCACATTTCTCAGCATTTCCTTCCCAACTCAGGTAATGGCACTCAAGCGCCTCTTCTCCTCTGGAAGGTCCTGAAAGCATTTTGTGTGTAATAATATTGGCTAAAAGTCCCAAGCCTGCCATCTCCAGATAAACGCTACAGGATCTTTAATTACGTGGTTTTTTTTCTTCTCTTTCCCTTTCAGACTAAGTCGGAATTCACGGTTGAATTTTCTGTCAGTGACAGCCAAGGGGTGAGTGTGACTTCTCATTTCATGGTCTGGGGCACGGACAGAGGGGAGCAGGGAGGGCGAGTGTGGGTCACCAGGGGACCTTCTGCATCACCCCAAGGGCCTGGGGAGTGGGGTCACCCCTTGGTCCAAAGCCAAGTCAGAAAACGCAGCCTTCAAGCTTCAGGCTTTAAATGCACACACATAAAGCTGGCACATAATCCTGCTTTTATCCTTGTGACCGCAGGTGATCAAAGGGACAGTCAACATCCAGGTGGGAGATGTGAATGACAACGCCCCGCAGTTCCACAACCAGCCCTACAGCGTCCGCATTCCAGAGGTAGGGATCACCACAGCCTCTCCCTGCAGCCTGGCACCTGGCTCTTCTCTCAGTGGCCACTCTTGCTGTCTGGTTGCCACCACACAGCTGACTGTGTGTAAGGGCTGCTCGTGTACAGGGCTGTCCTCCTGCCCTGGACCCTTGTGAGGTTAGAGGAGGATTAAACCTCTGGAAGTTACTGCTGTGTGAAAATGGGCAGAAGCCAAGTGATGGTGTTGTGGATGTCTGGGGGAAGGCAGGTGGAAGAGGAGGTTTGGAGCTTTGTGCAGCCTTGGTGACATATTTCTTGCGACAAATGGGAAGTTTGAAAATAGGTGTAAATGAGAATATGTGTCTTTTCCTCTTCCTTTGAGCTGGGGGGGATATGCAGCTCTTGTCACAGAGGTGACCTGTGGCAGGAATAACCATTTCTCCAAATGCCTGAATTCTGTCAGTACTGCCCAAAGGCTTCTGCCCTGGTTGGTGATTTCCTTTAACAGTTCCTTAGCAGGACTTGTCCCACAATGTTCCTAGAATAAAATAGGTAGGAAGGGTCCACAGGAGATTATCTGGCCCGGGCTCCCGCTAAACCAGTGAGAATTTTCATGTTAGATCAGGTTGCTTAGGGCTTTATCCAGCCAGGTGTTGAATATCCCCAAGGACAGAGTTTCCACAACCTTCTGCTGCTCTCCGTGCTGGCTGTTGCAAGGGAGGTGACATGCACTCATCCATCAGGGAATGCTGCTGCAACTGCAGCTTGGCTTGGCAGAAAAAGGCCAGGAACTTACAGGTCTGATGTGAATTTAGACTTTGGAGATGTGGTTGCTGGCGCTAGGAGGAGAAGGTCAGGATATTCTATTTGAAAGAGGGGATTAGGAGGGCATTTGACATCCTCCAGTGGAAGAAACCTCTTCCTCTTGCACCCCAGTGCCAGGGCAGAGCCAGTTTTTCCCAGATCGTGCCTCGAGGTGTGGGTGAGGTCACATGTGCGTTGTGTGTGTGAAATCAAGCAGCTTTGGTAATTGAGAGGTACAGAGGATTGTGTTACCATGGTGTATTTAATATGCCAGCTGCTGCTGCCCTGCCGTGCTGGGCTTCGATCCCCCCCCATCCCTGTGCTGCGAGGATGAGGTTTCTTCATTAGAGTTCTCGTGATGTATGAGCCGGGAGTTTCAGTCTCATCTTTGTGCCAAGTCATCTGAAACCTCCCTGTGAGAATGACACTGGGTCAGAGGCAGTTCTTCTGCTCTTTAAGGCACGAGCGGTGCAGAAATGACTTGGCCAAACCCACACGAGCTGCCCTGCCTTCTGCTCGGGCCTCTGGGGGCTGGTGGGGGGCTGTCCTGCCTTGCTGCTGCTCCTCCTGGTGCTGCTCTGCCTGCAGAGGTCTGCAGAGCAATGGGAATGTCAGTAGGATTGGAGGAGAACACTCTCCTCTCTCCTGCCCTCAGTTTTGTCTGTCTCCAGTTTTGCTGTTCCTCTGCTACAGAGGACTCCCTTCTCCTGGTGAAAAAAGATGGAAATGGGTTTCTGCGTCTCCCCTGAGTAAAGAGGGCTGTGTTAAGCCCCAGTGCTGGTTTGGAATCATAAAAGTCCCAGAGTGGTTTGGGTTGGAAGGGACCTTAAAGCTCATCTCGTTCCACCCCCTGCCATGGGCAGGGACACCTTCCACTGTCCCAGGTTGCTCCATGCCCCGTTTTACCTGGCCTTGGACATTTCCAGGGATGAGGCAGCCACAACATCTCTGGGCAACCTCTGCCAGGGCCTCCCCACCCTCACAGGGTAGAATTTCTTCCTAACATCTCATTTAAACTGACTCTCTTTCATTTGAAAGCCATTCCCCCGTGTTCTGTCAATACATGCCCTTGTATGTAGAAAATCAAGGCTGGCTGAGGAAAGGGAACTTCAGGCAGGTGATCCAGGCAAAACTAAATAAAAGAACGGGAGGCTGAACCTTAGAACCCCTCTCTGGCACATCACGCTGCTTTGTACGTGGTTCTGCTGGGGAGGGGTTTCCAGGACCACCTGGCTGCTCGGGGTGCAGCAATCCCAGTTACTCGCCCCATGCAGCTGCTGTGCACTTGGCCTTCGGATCTGTGCTCTTCTGGAGCTTGGCCTAACCTAATTATAAGGCGGCGTGTGCCAGTTTCCAGTTTCGATCCGTGATCTTTAACCAAGGGCACCGATCAGAGGTAACGAGCCACAAATGCATTGCTCCGCCAGCATCCTGGAGGCACTTCTGTTCTTCTGCCAGGGAGAGGGCCTTGCCTCGCCTTGCCAGGCACTGTGAGAGCAGGAGATGGGGTCCCACCACCTAAAGAGGACCCTCTAAGGGCTACAGCCCACAGGAGATGTCAGCAATAAACTTCTGCTGTGGGTGGTGGCACGGCTCTCAAGGAGGTGTCTGCTTGGCTTTGAGACCTGTGCTGAGCCACAGGTTTTCCGTGTTGCTTGTCAAAGCTGGAGGTGATGTGGCGTGGAAACGTGCCAGGGGAACCAGCCATGCTAGGGGGTGACAGTATCCCCAGGTCACCCCGTGCTTCAGGGTGAGCAACGAGGGTGCAGGTACCAAAATCTGCCTCAGAGAGCACCCAGCCCAGATCGAAGGGCTTGTGGATAACGAATGAAGAGGGGCTGGAGCCCAGAGAAAGAGAGGAGGAAAGTGTGGCTTTGAATAGACTGGCTCTGTGCAGATTTGGCAGCTAATGAGGGTTTTTCTCTTTTTAATTTTGAGATAAATGGATGTATCGATTCGCAGTTGTCGTAGCTAATGGAGCAGCAACCGAAAGGCTATTTAAACCTCGCCGCTGTTGTGTGGCGCTCGGAAAGTCAAAAGAAGAGTGTGCATAAATAAATGGAACATGAAGTAAACTGACCTTTAAAAACAATACTGCCTCTAAATACCCATCCTGGTGTTTTGTGTGGTCCGCTTGGTGCGAGAATGGGAATTTATTTGGGCATGGGCTGCGGATTGTGATCCCTCTCCGGTGTGGGGAGGGGGGAGCGGATGCCCGGTTAAACTGCGAACTCCTCCGCACCGCAGCGGCTCTGAATCCCCAGACCAGGGATTGTTTCAGTGTTGGGCCGATGGCACTGGTGCTCTGAGCTCGTTGTGTCTTAATGGCATCCCTGGCACCTGCCTGGAACAGCTGAGGGAAGGCCCAGTGTCGGGAGAGGGATATTGCTCCAGCGTAATCGTCCGTCCCGTCTGGGCAAGGGCGCCCCGTGATTTGCTTGTCAAAAGGCACCGAGGCGGCGCGGGCGCTCTCAAGTCTGTAAAGAAAAGGGGAATCCTGCTAGAATTGGCAACTTAATTCACCAAGCTGGCCTCGACAGAGCTCATTAAGTTCTCGTGTATTCATTTCAGGCTAATGGCTGTCATGCTGGCTGCTGTTTGATTTGCTGTAATAGACTTTTATGGCTTTCCAGTTTGTGAGGACGTGTGTGCCTGTGTCTATGCCCTGTGGTGCTGCTGCAGGACATTAGTTAGCTGCTCATGTGCTTGCTACTCTGACCTTCAGGGTTTGCTCTCCTCCTGAATGCATGTCTTGTACTTCACCTCCCGCTCCCCCTCTTTTTTACCCTCCTCGCCCGACCCCAGGGTACCACGTTCCTGGGAGTCTCAGGGTTTGGCTTTTAAACAAGGAGAGATCTATTGCCAAGCCTGTTGTGGCCATGCCTCAGTTTCTGACAAGTCCAATCTGCTTTATCTAATCTCTTTTTCCATTTGGCTGGATCTGTAGGGAACTCAGAGTTGTTGGATTGCCATGGTTCAGTGCTCTTAGGTGAAGCAAGCGAGCAAAGTGGAGCCAAGCCCCTGTGCTGGTTTTGTGGTACCTGGTGTGATGGTGAGATCAGGGTGGACTGTTCCCCATGGGTGCCTGCTGGGCTTTCCTGTCCCGGTTCCAAGCAGGAGACCTTCTGGGGTTTCCAGACAACTTCCAATTTGCCTTTAACAGGCTGCCCAGGGCAATGGTGGAGTCACCATCCCTGGAGGGAGCTGTGTGGGTCTGGCGCTTGGGAACATGGATTAGTGGTGGCTTTGGCAGTGCTGGGAGAAGGGTTAAACTTGATCCTATAGAGGGCTTTTCCAACCTACATTGTACTATGAAGTGAACAAACTTCTTGTTTTTTCCTCATGAACCCCCAACATCCTGAGCTTGTTGATCAAGTTGAAACCATCCATGGCCTTTTCTTGGTCCTGGAGCATCAGTAGGTCTCACATGCTGGTATAAAGGTCACTTAAGTGTTGGTTTCTTTGCTGAATGTTCCCTCAGGAGATTTCAGTTGGAATTTTCTCTCTTTTGGTGCTCTTCCCACCTCATTCCTCCTGTTAAATTTAACACAGAGTGATTTATAAAGTAATATTTATTACATTTTGAGGTTACAACCCCCCATCCCTGGGACTGTTCAAGGACAGGTTGGTCAGGGCTTGGAACAATCTGGTCTAGTGGAAGGTGTCCCTACCCATGGCGCAGGGAGAGTGGAAATAGGTGATCTTTAAGGTCCCTTCCAACCCAAATCATTCCACGATCCTAAGATTTTCCAGCAAAAAGCTGACCTCAGCTAGACTCTGGGCCAGAGACCGCCACTCAGCACCCCAACCATTCATGGAATGACAGTTGCACCACAAAGAAAAGTATCTAACTTGATGAGGACATAGTAATTATAATAGAGCTCTGTTTTCAAAAGGCATCTGTAACCACAACCATCCGCCTTGGCAGTGTGCTCATCTCATCCAGATTTCACAGAAGCACCCACCAAGTCAGAGGCAGAGCTGTGGGAAAGGAGTTTAAAAACGGACAGGGAAGTTTTCTAGGCAGCACACAGCATTGCTGAGGCAACCACAGTCCAGCTTGCAGGTGTCTCATCTCCTGAGCTCGGCCCTGATTTCCCAATTTATTGTAATTGGGAGGCTGGCAGGCACCTGCCAGCAGCAGCAGTCCCTTCTGCTCGGGGAGCAGCCTCTGGGATTGAGTCTTTGCAAGCTGCTGGTCACCATTTCCACCCTTAATATGGTGATGGAGTTGAAATCGTGGCTTTTACGATGTTTTTTTCTTAATTGCGCAGAAAAGTATTCGGCGGGGAAGGGGGAGAGAGAAAGGAGGGGACTGTCGCTGCCCTGTCCCATTACACAGCCCGGAACCAGACCGTGCTGCGCAGTGAGCAGGGGCGGGGAGGAGCAGGGCAAGGCCCAAAAGCCCTTGCTGTAATTAAAATTATTATTTTGCTTTAATGGCAATAATGCCAGTAATTACATCAGTTTCCCTGCCATCCTGCCCGGGCTCTTCAGGGGCTCGTATAATTCTATTGCCGTGCTCAGCCTGACGCCGCGCATACGAAGCAGCTGCAGCGAGCGTGAGCTCCCACTCCAGCTGCATTAGCCATTCCCTTCCATGCTCCCAGCCACCTTTTGGGGCTTTTTTCCCTTCCTCCCCCCCACCCCCCCTCCTTTAAATAAAGAGCCTTTTCAGTGAAGGTGGTGATAACAGAGCTGATAAGGAAGATGTTCCTACCACACCGCAAAAAATGGGCTGCAGTCATTTCACTGCTGGCTGCTTTCCTTCCTTGTTTCTTTTTTTTTTTTCCTTCCCCCTTTCTCTCCACTGATTGTTTTCCTCCTCTCCTTACCCTTATGTTTCTGTGTGGAGCTTGGAACTGAACAAGTAATTTACAGTGAATAACTTATCCCCCAAATCCAGCCTTCCCTTCCTTCTGCCACCTTTGAGCGTGCACAATTTGCAAGCATCTTGAACAACTCCTCAGCAACTCAGATACACTGTTATTTGTTTATTCAGGGTGTTTTGTTGGGGTTTTGTTTGTTTTGTTTTGTGGTTTTTAAAACTTCCTAGCAAGGCAACAAACAATTTAGTGAATTATTCAAGCTGTGCTCATTAAACCCTGTTGGGCAAAAACAAGCTGGTTCTTCTTCCGGGGTAGACCAAACACCTCCAACTCTCCTCCATCCTGGCATCCCGTTGGCATGACCAGTGATGCTGATCTCTCACTCCAGTGCCTGTTGGAGAAGTAAGAGGTGAGGATTTGACTGGTGAGAGGGTCTATTGCACAGGTATGCAGTGATAACCTGCGGGTGAAACATTTCCCAACCTTCCCAAACATCCTCATTTTTAATTCTGTTTATTGTGGCTGGGTTTCAAAATGAGCCTCCATCCACCCCGAGGGGTGACAAAATGACTGGTTAAATCTCCATTCTGGCTCCATGGAGCTGGTCACCATGCATTTCACAGAATCAGGGAATGGTTTGGGTTTGAGGGGATTCTAAAGATCATCTGGTTCCAACCCCATGCTATGGGCAGGGACACTTTCTATTAGACAATTTGGTTTGATATTTCTCCTTTCCAGATATTATTAATATTAATATTTTTATTATTATTGTGCATTTAATTACTTTTCCAACCTTGTTCAGCAAACTCATGGAAGCAGAGACATGTTTTGAAGGGTGTACCTTCCCTTCAATAGCCTTTAAGTGCAGCCATACTGTTCACCTATTAAAAACTCATCTTTTAGCTGGAGGAGATAATCCTTCTGGGAGGGTTTCATCAGCTCTCTAATCACTGGGTAGAATGTAATATCCCTCAGAGAAATCACGGCTTCTCCCCTCCTCTTTCAACCCCAGCCTCCATGATCTGCCAAGATGGGGCTCCTTCTGTGTTGCTCGGTAAGATTGAATGTTAAAACACATCTTTGTGTGGAGAAAATTGGCAAGTCAAGATTTAGCCAACAGTGCTGTGGGACACCCTTTGTCTTCAGTAGTTGAGAGACTGTGCAAGGCCCATCTCCTGGCTTGCACTGGCAGGGAAGAGCAGAAAGAAGGGGAGCTGAGGAATTAGCAAGCAGAGAGGGACTGAGGGAGGAGAGCAGCGCACAAGTCGTCGAGTTGAGTTTGCGCCGTCGGGTGGGATGTTGTGTGTGTTGGGTATGTTCGGCTCTGGGGCGAGTTTGTAAATATTCATAAAGGTCCCCACTTTCCACGTGCAAGCAAAGCAAAAACGGGCTGGGAAGTGCAGGCACGTCTTGGGCTTTCCTCCTGGCTGTCAGATGCTGCCGGTGTCCTCGGGCAAGAGCTCGGAAGCACAGCAGGCACCAGCTGCCATCTTCTCCCTGCTCTTTTCCCCCAGGATGGCAGAAAGGGGCTTAAACAAAACCGACTGCAGTGCACTGAGTAAAACACAATGTTTGGGCTGAAGGGTTTGAACAGCTGACATTGTAGGTGTCATAGAATCCTGGGATGGTTTGGGTTGGAAGGGAGCTTTAAAGGTCATCCAGTTCCACCCCCTGCCATGGTCAGGGACACCTTTCACTATCCCTGGTTGCTCGAAGTCCCGTCTTACCTGGCCTTGGACATTTCCAGGGATGGGGCAGCCACAGCTTCTCTGGGCAACCTGTGCCAGGGCCCCACTACCCTCACTTTAAACAACTTCCTTTGAAGCTGTGGTGAGACAGAGTTGGTGCTCAGACCTGGAGCATCCTTCCCTCTGAAGGTCATCTGGGAGCAAGTTTTTTGTCGCTGTTGTTGATGCTTTTACTGTGGTGTCACATGGAGAACGTCAGAAGGTCTTGAGTGACGTCCTAGGGACAAAGAAAGTCTCCACTGTCCCTTGTCTGGATTCACTGGTGCATAGGAGACCCTGGTCCTTTAATACACGTGACCGAGGAGGGAAATGAGAGATGCAACAGAAACTACTGGGGCGGAAAACTCCAAATGGCGTGGAAGTAATGTGTAAAGTGTCCTGGAGATAACAGTCATTTCCACCAGGCAAGACTTGGGCTCCTTCTGGAAGGGTACTGCAGCAAGGAGGGGGGCAGCCTGGAAATTAGAAATAGTCATGCTGTTCTGGCCGGTGTAGTGCTGGAGTGGGAGAGGGGGACAGGGGAAAGCAGGAAGGGAAGAAAATGGCAGATTTAGAGCCGGAAGGGAAGCCAGTGTGGGGCAGCAAGAGATTCAGTGCCTCTGTGGAGGAGCTGTCGTGCTGGGAAAATAGGAAATAATCTTGAGGCAGAGGAAGTGAAAGTGTACAGCAGCACTCTCTGAGCGAGGGGAACCCAGACAAAGAGGGGAAGGGTAACTTGGACAAACCAGTAATCGTTACTTGTGGAGGAAATGGGAACAAGGAAAAGCAACCTCGCTCACCGAGTTTTCTTCGTGTGGGTACTGAGACCACGTCCCTGTTGATTTCAGAGCTCTGTCCTGTCTCATCCTTGAGGTCAGGACAATGTCTGAGCTTAGAATGGCTGATGCCAAGTGGTGATGGCTCCTCAGGATCCTCTTGGCCCTGCTGGCAGGGGGTTGCTCAGACCAGGCACATTCCTCTGGAGCAGGAGCAGTGGTTTGTGGCCCTGCAGCTCCTCTGGCTCGGGCTGAAAGGTCTCTCCCCCGTTTCCAGGGGACGTTCCAGCCCAGCCCTCTCAGTCTAATTACACTTACACATCTGGGCAGCAGATGGCTTCAAGGTCTCTTCCTTGTCCCCGGCAGGAGGAAGGGCTCTGTGCTGCTGGGAGCGGGCAGAGGAGCGAGGAGGTAACGAATGTGACCTGCTGGCAATTAGTTTTCTTTTATCTCCCTTCCCTCTGGTTACCATCTTCTCCCAGAAGCCTGGGATGTAACTTATTGTCTTGTGCCAGCCAGCAAAAGCCGCATCCTCTCCCTTCGCGTCCCTGTTTTGTTTGCCTCCCTCTCTGTGCATCACCCTTGGAGTCGGAACATGCCTGGCATGGGAATGGTCATTAACACGTTCAGGTGGTGAGGGAACCATGTGATTGGCAACAGCTCCATGCCAGGAAGCAAAAGACCCATCAGTGAAAATATATGTAATATTTTTTACCCACGTAATCACACAGTTTTGTTGGTTTGGGCTCCTTTTTCAGTCGTGGCTCCTAAATGAGGGGATGATCGAGGGTGTGCTGGAAGGTGCTTTGCCGAGGGATGCTGGAATTTTGGGGTACAGACTCTTTCCCACCTTCAGTAACCAAGATCAGCAGCGGATCCGTGAGGTGGGCACATGTTAGATCCTCACTCCATGCAGTACAGGGAGGTGAAGCTGGAGCTGGCACAAGAGGCTTTTTTTTTTTTTCTTTTTCCAGTAAACCCACCGTTTTTAATTAAGATGGAAATATTTGGGGAAAATGTTGCCATTTTGACAGCAAAGCTGGGGAGAAATAGCATTTCAAAAGAACCATAAAAATCGCTCTTGCAATAGATTCATTCCAATTTCTTCTTCAGAATTGCATTTTGTGTTTTATTAGTTTGTAATGTGTCAGTGACAGTCATGTATAATAAGCTTTCTACTGCTGGTCATACTTTGTGATAAAATAATAGACTAAATCTGCCTCTCTATAAGTTTTTTAAATATTTATGTGTGAACTGAACTATTTGTATCAGTTTTGAACTACTTTCATTACAAATGGAGGGAATTTGATTTAGGAGAAGTTTCAATCAGGATTAGGCGGCCATTACTTAATTTCAACCTTTAATTGCTGTGGGAACTTAAAATGTGGTTGATTTATTTCGTCGGCGTGAATAATGAAGAGAGCAGGGAAAGTGAACGCAGGGTTCAAGGCAATTTTGGCTCAACGTAAAGAAAAAGGAAAGGGTGTAGTTTTGGGGATTTGCTTTATGGGAGACTTGAAAAACCTTTTTATTTATTTTTCTGAGCGAGGACACAAACCAGATGTGGGTGGAGGTGGGTTCAGGTGTTGGGTGGGAAGGCTCAGCCTGGGGACAGTGGGATGCTGAGCTGCTGGGTATCTACAGAGATGATCCCCACCTTTGGGATATTTCCCTCAGGCTCCCAGGACCAAGCAAACAGGCAGTAAATGAGCTTTACAAATACACTTTTGGGGTTCTCCTGCCTCCCCGCTCCCCCTTTCCCAACTCCTGCTGCCTTCCTGCTGCTCCGCCTTTCTCTCCAAATGTCAGGCTCTGCTCTTTTTTCAGCGTGAGTGGCTCATGAGGCGGTTTGGGGCACACACGTGTGTACAAAGGCTCTCGACAAAGAGCTGTGCAACCTGGCTCCGTGTCCTGGTGCAGTTTGTCCCTGAAGAATTAATGGCGAAGAGGTGCGTGGATGAAAGGAGAGAGATGGTGGATGTCACCTTGTGCAGGATGATGGTTGTTTGTCCCTCTTTTCCAGCTTATTCTGTGTGGTTGGGGGGCCTCGCTGAGATGCCGGGGAGGTGTGTTCAGCCACAGCCTGACATCTCCGAGCTCAGGTGACCAACAAACCTCCTTGTTTTTCAAACCCGCCTTGGCTTTCATGAAATGTCACTTCCATAGGCTTGCCCTGCAATTTTAAGTCAAACTGGAAAGGGTGATGGGAAGGAGGGGAGGGAGAAGAGGATCAATTAGTTAAGTCAGCCGCCTCCTGCCCAGCCTGCGTGTGGTGAGTCTCAGTTGCTCACACGTGTTTGGAGGAACCTCCTGCTTAGATGACCTGGAGTCTGGCTGTTTGTGCCAGGATGGCCACCAACACTACCTTGCAACTGGCATTTAAGGGGGAAAAAAAAAGGGGGGTTGTAACTGATAGGCTGGCATGCTTATCCAAGGGATGCTTTTTTAGCACTCCTCAGTTCATTACCTTGAGTGGAAGATGCAAATATCTTTCCCTAATTAGTAAAGCTTTATTTAGAGGTAAGTTGAGAGCATAGTTCTCTGAGCTGTGGAAAAAGAGGGACCTACCTGTGCTTCATCCCATAACCAGAGCTGGATGAACAGCCTGAAAAGGGAACAGTTTTTGCTGCCTATGTGATTTAGACGACCCCAAACCTGCACGGGTCAGGAGCTACTGAGCCAGCACTTGGAAAATCACTCTATTAAACGTGCTGGAAATGCGTGGCCAGATGTGTGTTTTCAGGTTTCTCAGCCTCTCAGGAGGAAAAGCCGCCCCTCTCCATGATGTCCTGCCCGTGCCTTGCCTTTGAGGGGGGAGCTGAGAGGGGGTTGAGCACAGAGCTGTTCCACTGCAGTGGAGAGCTGATGGCCCGTGAAATACCCAGGGGGTTTTTTGGCCGGTTGGGGAAATAGCAGGACAGGTGGATGTTTTGTTTTCCCTTGCCTAACTCGCTCCTTTGGGGAAAGAAATTTTGCAAAGACGCTGTTTCTGCTGGTGTGAGCCCCGTGGGGATTGTGGCACTGCAATTCACCCCCGTCCTCACAATCTGAGGGAGAAAGGCCAGGAGTTGTGCAGGTGGAGATGAGCATATCTTCCTTGCCTGCAGGGTTCTGCTTAGGTCTGAGGACTGCCTGAGCTTCAGGAGGTGGGCTGGGAGAACACTGGATGCCTGACTCCTCCTCCCGCCACATGTCACAGGGCTTCACTGCAAGGCTTTCCCCCGGTGACCTCCTTTCTGAGGGCCTTGAACGAGAGCCTTCCCTTGTCTGAAGGGCAAGAGGTACTCTTTCAGCAAAGTTGCACCTCCAGAGCATGTGCTTCGTCATCTGTCCCTCATCGTCACCTTAACCGGTGTCTTGCCGTGCGCTTGCACGTCGTCTTTGATCTGCTCAGACAGTGTCGGGAGGAGGTCAGCTCTTCTCTGGAAGACAGCAAACCTATTTTCCACTTAGTTGCGTGAAGCAGCGAATGCTTCACCGCGTTCTTTTCTGGTGGTGATACCTCTGAGAAGCAGTGTGAAGTGTCTGAGCTGTGCTGGCCCATCTCTGTGGGCTGTGTGGGGTGTTTGGTGGCTCAAGCAGGAGCGGTGGGTGCTGCCTGCTTGCACCTCACGTGTGTCTCCAAGGAGCCTGATCTCTCCACCTGTCTGGTGTTTGGGACTCGGGCCGTGTATGGTAGGAGGGTGGCTGGCAAGGAGAGGAGAAGGCAGCCTCGAGGAGATCTTCAGGGAAGGCAGGGAGAGGAGAGTGGAGCATCACTCCGGCTGCGAAGTCGCATCCCTTCTGCACGGTCGCACTTGAGGCTGGGCTGCAGCAGGCAGGCTTCATTTTGGGGGGGGTGGGATTTGGTTAAAAAGCCTCATCGAAGCGTTATGGAATCGGAATGTGAAGGGTAATTGAGCTGAAAGCCATTCTCTCCCTGCAGCCTGTGCTGCAGGACCCGCTGAAGTGCCCTCAGAGGCCAGCCTGGGGATCCTGGTGGAAGAGCGGGAGGTGGGAGTGCACCCCCAGGGCTGGGTCCCCTCAGCCCCCTCCCTGGGCTCACAGGCAGGGGTGGGAGGTGGTCACTGCAGGGGTGTTGCAGAGAAGCCAGACTAGTGACAGTTGAAGGTTTTGTGTGAAATGAGCACAGAAAGGTAAAATGCTCCTGAGCTGCGACCTGGTCCACCCTCCAAAGGAGTCCTTGGAGCTCAGGTGGCATCTCCCCGTGTCCTGCTGTGGTCACATCCTCTTGCTGTTCCCCTTTCCCACTCAAACAACCCCGTGCTCCTTCCCTGTGACACCCAAATGCCACCCACGCATGGAGATGCTCCAGAGCGCTCACTGGTGTGGCCAAACTGGTCATATTTTGGAATAGTCAGAAGGACTAGATTATTGAAACTTTTAACAAAAAGGGAGAGTGTGGCTAGTCGGGATGAATGTAATTATTAAACACAGCGGGGCTCTCTAGTCGAGGGAGTTTGTGGGAGGGGATGGGGGCTTGGAGAGCTGCTGGTGTGGCAGCTCAAGGAGGGGATTTAGCAGAAGACCCCTCCGTTTTGGACCCCTGGCACAGCGACAGCGTGAGGTGCTCGTCCCGATTGTGCACCTTGTCGTGCGTTATTGATTGCTGAACAGGCACAGCTAAGTGCCTCTCATTAATATTTGTTTTGGTCTTTTCCCTGAATTCCGATGAGTGGAGGAGATGCTTCTTATCTCTCTCCTGCAGGTTTTCTTTCTAGAGGATTCCTCTGGCTGGTGACAAACCTGGGCTTTGTAGCAGCTCGTCCCGCTTTCGGGAGGAGGGATGAGTTAGTAGCTGACATGAAATCTTGGGAACTCTGCAGAAAGAAAGCAGGAGCCAAAATTAACACCAAATTAAGAGGTAAAAATGCCTCTGCTTGTGTCATCCAGATGAAATACGGAGTTCCAGGCTCGGCTGGGTTTATAAATCTCTTACATGGAACTCTGGGCATGTAGGTGGTGCTGGCTAAACTTTTAAATGTATGAGTGAGGAGGAGTGGTGGGAGCTGTGGAGCAGGTAACCAGAGAGTGTGCTTCTCAGTCAGTGCTTTTGTAGCTGGTTTTGAGCCTTCAGTTTGAGAGTAGAGGCTGTGGCCGATGGACATGTCCATAGAATCACAGAATAGTTTGGTTTGGAAGGGACTTTAAGGGTCTAGCCCCTGCCATGAGTGGGGATACCTCCCACTATCTGGGGTTGCTCCAAACCCCATCCAACCTGGTCTTTAACACTTCCAGGGATGGGGCAGCCACAGCTTCTCTGGACAACCTGTGCCAGGGCCTCTCTCTTTTTAGGTGGTCTGTGTTCTTATTTCTCTCCTCTATCCCTAACCCTGGTGTGGGTGGATGACTCTTCCCTTGCCTTTCAGTCCCCCTTCTCCCAGGTAACAGGGACTCACCATGGCCACAAGGGCCTGAATCATTGGGTTATGTCCAGTTTCTCTCATCAACTTAGTCGTGAAAGGGATTTCTGAAACTTCACTGTAGCTTGAATAGGGCAAAGCACTATTTCTTTCTGTCTTGTATAATAATGCCTTGTTTGTTAGGCTTGACTTAACTGCGACTGGTACACCCAAAGCTATTGAAATGATTCTGAGCAGCCGTTTCTGCCTGCTCAGGTTGTGCTCCCAGGCACTTAGGTGCAGCTCCTGAAATGAAAGATTTCTGGTGTGCCCAAAAGCAGCGAAGAGAGCTGTTTTAATGGGGTTGTTTCTCCAGCTTTTCAACAGAGAGTTGGGTTCAGGTCTGCTCTGAAGTGATATTAGAGTCCATGGAGCATGAGAAACCGCATTTGTTTGTGGGTTACAAATGAAGGCCTGTCAAAAACCTTTTTAAGCAGTGACAGAAGTTTTCTTTTTCATGATACATTTAACTTTTAAAGGCTTTGCCTCTCAAGGAGGTTCGGCTCTTCTCTTTCTCCCTTTCTGCGAGTTCAGAGAAAAAGGATGGGCGAAAGTTACTCTTTTCTTTTTCCTTTGTCTCCCCATCTGTTTGATAGGGTGCTTGGATCCTCTGGGATGCTCTTGCTTCTGGAAAGTGGGGTGGTCAGGACTGAAGGGGGTGGGAACACTGGAAGAGAGGGGGACTGGGACACGGACCCCTCCTTGTGCTTGAAGCAAGTGCTTTTCTTGCGGGCAAAGGGTGCAGGTTATTTCCATCGATTTGGTGTCGGGAGATGTTTCGCAAAGGATAAATGTGTTTATAGGATTTCTATCCTTTTGTTGTAAGAAGTAGGGCGTCATTCCTGGACATGGGAGTTTGCTAAAGGGCTGTCACATCAGCTCTTCATCAAGGTGTTTTATGTTGCAGCCCCATTCCGAGGTGCAGGTGGCGTGTGAAACACGGTGTTGCTCATTGCTGTCTGCTGCAACTGAACCTTTTATTGAGTGCAGGCTCTGGACAGGCACTGGGAAGCTGGTTTCAGACACCATCCCTCAGTTTGCATGCTCCCAGATATATCCATGCCTTCTGTCTGAGCATCTGAAACATCTGCCTGGCTGTGGGCTCAGAAATATAATATGACCGGACATATACAGAATAAAAAAGGCTTGTCAAGGTTGATGGGATTGTGGGGTTTTTTTGCCTCCCTCCAGTCTCAGCTCAAGAGTTGTCTTAAAGCATTTGTAGGGAAGGTAAGAAATTGTCACAACCAGTGCTTTTGTGGAAGCTCAGGAATGTGAACTCTCCTGTCTCCGTCCAGAGTTAAATACCACAGGAGGATGGGGGATGCCGGGATATGGGCTGGTGGGTTTCAGCCTTGATGTGGAGAAGCTCTCCTCTGTTTTAGGTCCTTCTGCACCAGGGTTGGAGGGGGGGATTCACACCTTTGTTTTCCTCCCATTTACAGGCACAGGTGGTGTCATGGCCTTAGTGGGACTGGTCAGTGTCAGAAACCCAAAGAGCTGCCAGCAGGAACCCTGGGAGGGGGTGAGGAGGAGGAATTAAATAGAGGAGGAAGGGCCTCACTTACAGAGAAGGAGAAGGAACATGCTCTTGAGTGTTTTGCTGGATTTTAGCCATCCAGTGGGATTCCTTGGAGGGGAAATGGTGGTGGTGGCACACGGTGGTTGCCTGGATATCCCAGGCAGTCTGAGAGAATGAGGTTTCCATCAACTCATTCTTCTCACACCTTAAGTCCATTTATTTCAGTTTCCTTGGACATCTTCTTTCTCCCCCTCCTTTTTTTCTTTGGCAAGGGATGGGCATCCCTTGGCTGTGGAGTCTGAAAAGTGGCTCCTGCTGCCCATGCACCCTGTGCCATCAGGGTGGAGAGGGTTAAGCACATCCAGGACTGCCTGGGGTGCCCCAGGCATCATTTCTGCTCATCTTCAGCTTGTGGAGGTGCAGGAAAGATGGCCAGATCTGTTTTCCTCTGGGCAGTGGACAGGTAGGACCCACTTCTGCTTTCCATCGTCCAGCGCCCGTGAGTGCAGCTGCTCATGCCCAAAACTGTGGAGCTGTTCCTGCTCCAAAAACTGCCCCCTTTCCCTGTATTTTCCCCAAAATTCATTTGATTCCAATTGCTGAATTAATAGCAGAGTAGATCTTGCTTGCTTCCAGCTTGGCATATTC
>JAYRBT010000178.1:1996825-2014033 GCA_036023395.1 Myiotriccus ornatus | reverse complement strand
GAAGTGTCCAAGGCCAGGTTGGACAGGGCTTGGAGCAACCTGGGCTAGTGGAAGGTGTCCCTGCCCATGGCAGGAGGACAGAACTAGGTGGTCTGTAAGGTCCCTTCCAAACCATTGTAGGATTCCTCTCACTCTCCAGAAGGTTGTCCTTTGATTTGAGGTTACAGTTCACCTATCTGGGAAGGGGAAAGATGTGAGAAATGGTTTTAGTCCTTTTTTTTTTTTTTTTCCCCTTTCTTTCTGGGTGGACAAAAGCAGAAGGAAAGGATGATTTGCAGCAGTGGGGTTTCCTTCAGGAGACGGGAGCCACAGCCCCCCCCAGAAGTGGCAGTGGCTGTATTTAACCTGGCACAACCTCGCACCTCCAAACCTGAAGGTGTTTTCTTATTAAAGCAGCATGGCTGGGCGGTGAGGGCTCTCACTTGAGCTGAATCCCCATCCTAGCAGAGAATAAATTAAAAAGCCAACTGGCCGCAGCTGCCTGAGGAGCGCCGGGACCAGAGATAGGGCCAGAAGTCAGATAACAAACAGTGTCCAAAATTGCAGCGCCTGGTGCATGGCGTGAAATTAAAACCTTCTCTGCCTCCTCCTGCATGTGTAACAAAACAGCTCCTGCCACAGTCTGCCGGCACCAGGAGTGAAGAGGAGAATAATTAAATATGTGGAGGTTTTTGCATCTGCCAAGGGGAAGGGCTGAGGCTTTTCTGTAGTGGACCTCAGTGCTTTGATCAGCCCTGTAGCCAGGCTGAAGTTGGAAGTGCCTGTGGGCTGCCTTGCTACCCAGAGGAGCAGGAATCTGTCTTTTTCCCCTGTTTTGTCGACTTTTCCTCTGAGTTTGCTCCCTCCACCTTCCATGTAGGGCTCGGCAACAGCCCTGGAATGTGCCAGTGTCGCACTGACTGTTCTCTCCCCAGACCTTGCTGGCTTTCCAGCCTTCAGGAAGGACGTTTCTCTGGAGTTACCACCCAGGAGTGATGAAGGGGGCAGCGCTTTTTAATCAAAGTTACATTAGGTGAAGCTGATATTATTCACTCTGCTTTATTGCAGCTATTTTTACACGGGGGTTAGAAGTTAATACTACCCAGCGAGCCTGGTTTTGCTGAATTCTAGCAAGCACCAAAATCCATCAGCACATCCAGACAGGGAAGGAAAGAGCCCAAGCAAAAAATAAACTCGCAAGCTGGACTGAAAAAAAAACAGTCAAAACCCCAAACCTTTTATAAAAAACAGACCCTGATAATTGAGGGGCTGGTCTGGAAGGGCAAGACCCAGTCAGGACCATCAGCTGCAATCAGCAGAAGGACGAGGGGCTGCAATCAGCGCAGGAAGGGGAGCGGGAGCTGTAGCAGGAGGGCTTGGGAGGGGGATGCAGGGTTGTTTGTTCCATGCCCTGGTAAATGAGCCTGACTCTTTCCCAGCCCTCATCTGCAGCCGCTGGTGATGTGACAAGGCTTGGTCTGACTCTGCCGGAGGGGTGTCGGCACTCGGGAAATGGCTTGGACTGAACGCGGTGTCTCAAAGGGAATGGTTTCACCAAAGAAGGTTTTGCAGGGTTGTGTGGGTTTGGGTTTGTTTTTTTTTTCCCCTCAGGTAATGCCCAAACTTTAAATGAATTCCTTGGATCTTGTGAGCATGTTGGCAGAGCTGGGATCTCCTCTGCCGGTTGCAAAAAGACATGATGAACTGGCAGAGGGAAGGAGGGAGTTGTCCCTGTGTTTCTAGGAAAGGGCCAAAATGCAGCTTCTTTCCTTCTCCTTTCTGTTTTCTCTCTCATTCTCCTTTTCCACCATTTTTCTGTTCTTTAAAACAGAGATCTCTTGCTGGAATGTGCTTTCTGTGCTGGTGCTTTCTAAGCCTTTTACTGGTGTATTATCGCTGCAGGAGGTGCTGTGGTGAGGCTGTAGGACCCCATTGCCTTGGTTCTTGTGATGTTGCTCAGGGGCACTCAGAGATTGGGACCCCCTTAAAACAAAAAATCAACACACCAAGTGCTTTTATAATAAAACACCGGGTATTTTTAAAAACCGCTTAAGGTATCTTTAAAATCTACTTGACACAATTGGTGTCACCGATGGATTGCTTTGACCCCTCTCCTGATGTGACTTCACAGGGTGCTCGGTTCTTTGGGCTGCATTGTAAAGGCTGGTTCCTTTGGCAACGCTAGGAGAAATTAAAGAGGAAGATTGTTTGCCTCAACATAGAGTTTATGAGGCCTCGGGCAGATACATGGATTTGCAGAAAACCACCGGTTTTTAGGGGGTTTTGCTACCATCCCTCCCCAAATCGAGCTTAGGGGGAGTTTGAAAGGAAACTCAGGTTTTAGGAGAAGATTCCTGGTGTTTCTGGGTGTCTTGTGTTGTTCTTCAGGATGAGAGGTTGAGGGAATAAGAGAGAAAAAAGGAAAAAAGTTGCTACTTTTAACGTGATGATGCGGCTAAGCCATGTCCAACATGATTTCTTTTGTGGGTCTGCTCGATAAGCTGTGCTTTTGAAAACTGTCATTAGAACCAGGGTGTTTGTGCTGTGATTTAACCGGTGAGGTGACCAGCCCTGACCCTGTCCCTCGCGGATGTTCCCTCCATGCCCTCTGCACCTCACGCTGTCTCCGCTGCCTCGTCAGCTTGAAAGGTCACCCCACCTCCTGCTCAGGTTGTTGCTCGGGGGATTTAGGAGCAAAACCGGCTGATTTCGTGGCTCAAAGCTGGTTGTGGCAGCAGGAGCAGGTATTTAAAGCTGTGGTGTCTCCAGGGTATCAGCTTGTCACCGGCTCCTGTTGTCCTTGGAGCCGCCTCCTCCAAGGCAGCTCCTGCAGCCTTTGGGCTGATGTGTCTCATTTGGAGTTTCAGGGTAGCTGAAGGTGAACTTCTGGGGTGCAGAGCACTCACCTCAGCTTTGGGGCTTTTTGCCTTTGCTTTCCGGGGGTTTTCCAAGAGTGAAGGGGATGAAGAGGAAATCTTTGGTGTGCTTAGAGACTTGAGCTTGCCTAAGATTGACAGACAACAGGTTTCTGCCAGACACTGGCAATGAAGTGATGACAAGGAGGTGAGTGAAGGTATGAAACAGTAGAAGAAGGGAGGGGAAACTGTGATTTATTTGTAATTATTGGGAGTTTTGTTTAAATTTGTAACCTATAAGCCAGAGTTGCTGAAGAAACAGAATCGGGAAAATAAGCTGTTTTCTTAGCGGTGAATGAGGGCAAAGCCAAGGGAAGAGGAGAACTGAAGTAATTCATGTGAAAAGAATAGACTTAACCCCATTCCTCCTGCAAGGTTTGAGGGGATTAAGCTGGGTTTGTGCCTATTTCCTCCTGAGCAGATGCTACCCTGAGCTGAAGGCTCTTTGACCTGGGGTGACTGAAGAGAATTCCAAAACATTGCTCCTTTAGTTCACCCTGACATGCCAGTCAATGCAGACGGTGAGCTGAGTCCTTTGGGAAAAGCCTTTTCAACCTTTTCATTACGAATCCTGCTGGACAGGGAAGCAGCTCAACATCCCAGCTGATGCTCGAAGATCCCAGCCTAGATCAGAGGAAAGCAATCCCAAACCAAAACAACCCCGAAGGTGAATGATTTCAAGAGTTTTAATGCTGCAGACGAGCCCTGTGTGTTTTAATTGCAGCTTGGGATGGCATGTTTGACCAGGATAGAAGAGCACTGGCCCTGTGGCTATGCAGCTGCATCCCACGGTTTGCATCCCTTCCTCTTGCTCCAGGAGCTCAACTGTATCGCTCCTGCACACGGGATGCTCCTGTCACAGGGCCTTGCAAGGAAATGAGCTGGAGGAGTGTGAAGCAAGGAAGGCAGTACCTTAGAAAAATCCTTTTCCAGGCAGCCTTTCCCCCATCAGGTGCGTTGGAAACCTGAGCCACGCCGAGGGCAGTGCTGGGAGCAGATCTGTCCAGCCTTTCCTCGGGGGTAGGATCTAAACCTTTTAATCTGGTGCCAAACATGACAGCCTTGGTAAAGTTACGAGGTGTGTGATGCTTTATAACTTCCCGTGCTGTAGCCAGAGGTGAGGATTATGTGCCTCTCTCTCTCAGTCCTCAAGAGGCTAGTGGCTTTACTGGCCCTTTTTTTTGCTAATATTGCCTTTCCGCTTCACAAATACCTGCTATGTGGGGCTATATGGTTATGGTTGGCACAGTCACAGTAATTCTCAGTGTTAGACCTCAGTCTGTGTTTAGTTATGAAGGATGCTCTTTCCTTCTTCTGGAGATGGACATCAGTGCCTGCTCCAATAGAAGGTGATGCTTACCTTTCCAAACCTTGCTGTGCTCCCACTGGTGCCTTTTCTTCTTTTAAGGCAGGTTGACTCGTAATGCTTCATGCTCAGGCGCCTTCTCTGGGGACCAGGAGCTTATTCCCAGTGTACCTTGGAGCTCTTGCACAGTTTTTCCTGCCAGGGCTGCAGGCTGAGGTCTCTGCTCTTCCCAGGTGGAAAAAAGCACTCTCTTAAGAAGGTATCAAAAAACCAACTGTGCTGTGCAGGGTAAGATCATAGAATCCCAGAATGATTTGGGTTGGAAGGGACCTTAAAGCTCATCTCATTCCACCCCCCAGCCATGGGCAGGGACACCTTCCATAAGCCCAGGTTGCTCTAAGCTCTGTCCAACCTGGCCTTGGGCACTTCTAGGAATGGGGCAACCACAACTTCTCTGGACAACCTGTGCCAGGGCCTCCCCACCCTCTGAGTAATGTCTAACTTAAATCTCTCCTATTTTAGTTTAAAGATGAGCATCATCTGCTTGTAGAAGAGGGCAGGTACGATCCTCTGGTTGCCTCACCCTCTCTGTGGGCAGGTGGCGTTGATGGCAGCAATGAGGCAAAGCTGCCCTGCATGTGGGTTCTGTGTGTAGCAGGAAGGTTTTGGGTCAAAAGAGGTAAAGCTGGGCTGTTGTGTGTAGATAAACCCATGTTTCATAGTGTGCCTGACAGCAGAGAGGAGTTTGGAGCATGGGGCACATGCCATTCCTTGTGCTGTCACACTGGGAGACTCGATGCTTTTCTTCCCATGTCCTCCTCCTTGGCATTGCAAGCTTCCCTGTCTTTTTCTGTAAATCTAACTCTCTTGGGCTGGCTCCTTCCTGGCTGTTCCTGCAGTTCGAGGGCGAGTCAGTCTTCACAGACTGCGTTTTAAAATGCTGTTCCCTGCACATTCCGTCGTCCCAGGCGTGTAACTGCCCCCTCTTCCTGTGGCGGTGGGAGATGGGGAGTTGGGGCGCCAGCTCTCCTGGGAGAGGGATGCCCGCACTCCAGCAGAGCCACGTCACGACATGTCTCGACAGGAGAGCTCCGTGCTGGAATTTGCTGTTTCAGCACCGAGCAAAGCCTGATGAGACCCGAGCTGAACCGGTATCGATCCCTCCTCTGGTAATGAAGCCATGCCCGGGAAGACAGGGAAGTGCTTTTTTTATCAGCTCAGCTGTATGGATTTGCTTTCGCTTGTGTTGAGGGCGATACCTGCTCTCAGGCTCTTGCAGGAGTTTCTTTTTGATGGATCTTTGGGACCCTCAAATCCCAGAGTTCCGAGAGAGTTGTGGGTTTGTTTCCCCACTTTTCTGAGGACGTGTTACTCGCTCCTCCTGTGGTCAGAAGCGAGGCACTGTGCTGGGAAAGGGGCTTTTAGCTTCTCTGCCAGAACAGGGGATAAATAAGCAGTAAAATAAATAAGGTGGTAAAGCAGGCAGGTTCCTTATCTGCCTGGCTAGAATGGGGAGTGCAAGAGATGGATTACATGTGCTAGATCTGAGGGTCTTTTGAAGATTCAGGAGAAAGATGTAGTGAGTAGTGCTGGGATAAGAGAAGGAGATTGGCAGTGAGGTGATGTGAAAGCAAGTCCCAGTTCTCCTTGGTCACCTTGGTGGTCCTTCAAGGCGACTCAGGAATGCTTGAGAGCCAGGGAAGAGGAGATACAGGGCTGGCACGGAGAGGAACGTGTGACTAGATAAGCATCCACAGATTTTGTGTATCTATTTGGAGTATGTTGTGTAAATGAAGACAATACCTAATGATTCGTGGCTATTATTTGAAGTGTCCCACTGTTACAGATTTATTTGTCATTTCTTGTAGTAACACCGATGATAATGAGTTCATTTGTATTAATGCGGGTGTCGTGGACTTCCGTTGATATTCCGCATTAATTAATGTACCATTAAAAGAAAGTGGCACCCAATTAATATCAAGTGGGAGCGATACTGCCGGTGTCCTGTCATTAGGGGTTTCATTTGTAATGCACTGTATGAATGCTCTGCCTTAATGGAAGTCATTTGCCATCCGGAGCATCACCTGATGGGCTGCCATGAGGTGCCGGAAAGTGGAAGTTAGTAGCAACTGCAAAAAAAAAAGGATGTTAAAAAAATAGGATCTGTCCAGTTTATGACATCACCCCCAAGCAGGAATTGGAAAAGGGATTTGTCCTCTCACCCCACAGTGAATACTGGCTGGTAGCAGTAAATCACTCTGGTGATTTGATTTTGCTGCTGAACTTTGATCTTGGGGAGAGGGGAGGTAGTGGAAAATCCCCCTGGATTCTGCAATTTGCTTCCCTAAGCTTTTGCTTCCATAAGCAAAAGCTGCCTCTGCCAGTCCAGGAGTGCGGACCTTGGCTGTGGCCACCTGGACCCACCTGATCTGTGCCCACCATCTCCGGCACCAGGACAGCCAGAGGGGTACCGGACCATCTGCCGTGGGTGCCCTTGCAAAGGGGGAAATGGCTCGAAACGCCCTCTTCCAGCAGGAAAATCACACCAGCGGGAGGGATACGGTGCTGCTGAAGCCAGGAGCTCTCTGACTGACAGGTTTTCACATTCTTGGCGCTTGTGTCTGACTTTCAAACGTCTCATTAGACCATCTTGGGCTCCCATCTGCTGTCTCCAAGACTGGGATTGACCTCATAGCGGCCGAGGAGGGAAGCATGGACTGCCTCCCAGCTCTTGCTCCAGCCCTGTCTCCTCCTTGAAGGCTGGACATGGGGAAGGGGAGAGAAATGTGGCTTTTCTGATGGAATTTGGCTGTGGACGCTGAGTTAGTGAGGTGGTGATTGCGTCACCACCCTTCTGCCCCCTCCCAGGGCAGTGGGAAACGGTTGGCTTTTGGTAGGTGGAACTAGATGATCATTAAAGTCCCTTCCAACCCAACCCATTTTAGGATTCCCCTCCTGGTCTTTCCCCTCAGGATCTGTGCTGCAGAAGCAACTGGTGGAGAGGTGGCAGAGCCATGTGCACACCCAGCTCTTGGGGATGCCACGTCATCCATCAGTCATCCAAGCCCCACGCTGGCGAGGGCGGGGTTGTCTCCGGTGGGGAGCGGGGCAGCTCTGGGCTGGAAAAAGCAAGGGGCTTTATCCCACGGGATGCCAGAGCATCCTTTCCTGCGTGTGGCTGCTGCACCGCCGTCCTCCCAGCACGGCACATTCCCACGTGGGCCTGTTGGTTGTGACGTCCCTTTCTTCGGCGCCGTACGTTGGGTCAGGCCGCGTCTGCCGCGAATAAGCGCTCTCGGCTCCGAGTGTGGTTATCCAGCAGCTAATTCCTCTCCAGCTCCTATAGTGCATCTATTCCAGCTGTGTTTATGGTGTTTTCAAAAGCCCCTCAATTGAATTATAGCTCTGTGGTGGCCGTTTGCCAGTGTCAGCCGATAATGAGGGAGGTCACTTAATAGAGATAGCAACAGGAGATACATATTAATGAGAGCTCATTGAAAGGGGGGCTGAATTTCAACCAAAAAAAAAGAGAAAATTTAAAAAGGGAAATTATCAGGTTTTAAAATCAAACTTTAAAATTGGAAATTGCTTGGCTTGGAGGCGCGGTAATGCAATTAATAAATGTAATTAAAAGTGTAATTAAGAACACAGGAATTGGAAGTCTGCGCACATCCGTGTGAGGGTTTAGAGCTGGCACGCAAGCGAGGGACCCAGTCTGGCAGTCGGGATGGCTCCTGAGATGGAGCAGAGGGACAGAAACCAAAACACGGGGCTGCTTTGAACTGTCAGCAGGGCCTGGAAGAGGGGCTGGCACTTGCTCTGACTCTGCTCCTGCAGCAAATGAGACCTGGACAGGGATAGGTGGCTTAAATCCGTCCCAGGCAGCCCAGGGATGAGGGAGACAGGGCTTCAGCTGTAACAGGAGAGCACTGGGAATCCGTGTCAGCTCTGTTCCACAGCACCTCTGAGATCAAGAGGCACTAAGCCCTCCTTCCTGCCTGTGATGAGACAGGATCTGCGGGAGAGCCTTTGCCTGGAGCAGAGGGATGTCTGAGCCGGCTTTAGCGGAGCACAAAGCTCCTTTCATGCGCCCCACTGCGCGCTGGAGAGGCAGGGAAAGGGAAAAGAGCCACCAGGAACAGCAGCAGGGAATTATTTTAAGAGTAATAGGTTGACCTGAGCTATAACAGGAGCACAAAGCAGCGAAGCATCTCCTGATGGGAGCGGTCAGCTCCCACCTTGATGTGGGGGGGGGGGAAGCAGGACCTGAAATAGGGCTGGCAGGTCTGTTTTAGTGCTGCTGCTGAGATCAGAGCTGCCTGCTGCTCCAGCCCTCGTGCCCGTCGCGATGCCCCCCGGTCCGTCTGCGTCGCCTCATCTCCCCGACCTTCAGACAGCTGTTGGGCCAGATTGCCTGCCGTTTTTCCACATTATTTGCATGGGTACAGCACGCGCGCATCGGCATCCTAATCATCTCCACCAGCTTCTGCCGGGTGACTTTGCCCTGGGAGGTCACATGGAGGTCCTCTGCCTGGCCAGCCACTGGAGAGGGGGGGAGCAGGCGTGGAGGGACCAGCCCCAGATGAACCGAAACAAGCATTTCTGGTGCCCAGCCAGAGCTTGTAAAAGGACACTGTCGTGGTTTAACCCCAGCCAGCGGCTGAGAGCTGCACAGCTGCTCGCTCTGTGTGTTGGAAAAGTGGACGCCTTTAAGGGAGTATCTGAAAAACTTAACTCCCAGATCTCCTCAGCTTCGTCTCCCACCTTTATTCTACGTGACTCTGACCCTGCTGTAAAATAAGTCAGCGCTACGTGTTCCCCCTCTCAGCCCTTTGCCCACAGGGCGCCCGGTATTGGGCCAGTTGGATGAGACTGATGGATCAAGGCACGTCTGAAGTGCTGACGTCCTGTGGCCCATGAAATGGTTCTGCTGTGGTGGAAAACTCTCAAAGGCACTGTGCAAATCTGCTCCCTCAGCGGGGCGAGCAACTGCCTGCCAGCCGGAGGGGTTTATACGCTGTGGGAGCAGGTGCCATGGACCTGGGGAAATGGTGTTGATGCTGGGCTTTCTGCAAACAGCCTTTCTCTTTTAGCCCTGTGTGAAGAAGAGCTCGTTCACGTGAATCATTTGGGTTGGAAAGGACCTCTGAGATCATTGACTCCAACCATTAGCTCAGCACTAAACCGGGTCCCCAAGTGCCACATCCACATGTCTTTTAAATCCCTCCTGGGATGGCGACTCCACCACTTCACTGGGCAGCCCTTCCAGTGCTGGACAATGCTTTCCATGAAGAAATGTTTCCTGCTGTTCGATCTAAACCTCCCCTGGTGCAGCTTGAGGGGAACATTTGGTGGCAGGTGAAGAGAGGAGATAGTGCTCTGACTTTTTTCAGGTGCCCTGCCCAGCTCCCCTCATTTTCAGCTGTGACCATGTGACCTGCCTGGTGGGACACATCAAAAACTCATGGAATGGTTTGGGTTGGAAGGGACCTTAAAGAGCCACAAGTCATACCCGGGTCTGGTCACTTGTCACACGGGAGGTGACAGCCCAGGGGAGGTGTTTGTGGGATGTGCAGTGCTTGGGCCATACCTGTGACAGCTTTGGGATGGAAACACAGCTTCTTGGGGGCATGTCCAGAGGATGGACCAGGCTCTTCTTGGTGGTTCCAAGCAGCAGGACAAGAGGCAGAAGCTGATCTTCAGGAAGTTCCACCTGAATGTGAGGAAGAACTTCTTTCCTGTGTGGTGACTGAGCACTGGAATTGACAGCCCAGAGAGGGTGTGGAGTCTCCCTCACTGGGGATATCCCAGAACTGTCTGGACATAATCGTGTGCTGTGTGCTCTGGGCTGGCCCTGCTCGAGCTGGACCAGATGATCCACTGTGGTCCCTTCCAGCCTGACCCATTCTGTGATCCTGGTGCTTTGTGGTCGCTCAAAGACACGTATTGCTGTCCCACCTCTGCACTGGTAAGAGAGAGGTAAGGCCTTGGTCTCTCCTTTGCCTCCTCCTTGTGCAGCAACATCATTCTGTGTTTGAACAGGGGTTTTAAAGTTGTTTGTTCCTGATTTCAGTACACCTCTATCCTTGCTGTTGGGGTTCCACTGAAGCAGAGCAGTCTCCTTATGTTGTGTGTTGCTGCTTTCGGTTTGGACGCCTCCCAAGCTTCTTCTAGAAGTTTTGTTTTGTTTTTTTGTTTTGTTTTTGTTTTTTAAATAAGAGTTTGAACCGTTCTTATTCATTTATTGCAAAATAAGGGAGGCACAAATGGCCTTGCTACCCAGCACCCCAGAGCCCTTTCACTCCTGGAGCTGCTCAGGGGAGACCTGGGTGCTGGAGCTGCTCCTGCTGAGCCGTAGGATGAAGGATGGGATGCTGGAGATGGGTCGGGAGTAGGTCCCACTCCTGTTTGCCCTCCTCCTGCTCCGCAGTGGCATCTGTCTGCGTGTTTATTTTTATCTCACATCTGCTGGTGTTGTAACAAAGATTTAATGATATGACACAGTTTTGTCACCAGTTCTTTTTTCCGTGGTGAATGGAGCTTCCTCGCAGGCTGCTGGAGGGAGCCGAAAGCTTTAAAAAGTGACAAAATTTGGCGACTCATGTAGAAAACTCACCTGCTCCCCACAAGCACTTGTAGGCTGTTGTCTGCCTGGACAAAAAAAAAGACAGAATTTGTTATTTTTGCCTGTCGGTGAGATAAGCATAACCACAATTAGTCTTTGTTAATGAAGAAAAGCCAAGAGGGATGTGCAGAAGAGCCCTGTAAGTGGACCAAATGCTGAAAATGCAGAAACAGGGTCCAGTGCAGGGCTCTCCAATGGCATCTCCCTGGGCTGTGTCCTCTGCCTGGTATTTACCATCAAACACAAGCCCCAGGCAGTTCTGTTTATCCAGATGTTTTGCTTCATTGTTTAGACGATGGGCCGCATCTTTTTGAGAAATAAAGGCTTTGGCTTCCTGCTGAGGAATATCTTGAGCCTGTTTGACCCAAAAATGACAGGAGGATTTTAAAGGCATATTTTTCTTATGCTTTTTAAGGCAGACGGTCTGAAATTCCTCCGAGTCCTGACTGTGCCTTCCCGGGCATGAGCATTGAGAATGAGACCTCTTTCCCTGGAGGACTGTTGGTATGGGATGTCTGCATCCCACAGCTGGTTTTGCTGGTTTGGGGGGATTTTTTTTGATTTTTTTTTTGGCCTAAATTTAAGCTGGGGCAGAAAAGATGCATTACTCAGAGCACTCTTTAGTAACAGCTCTGCATCCTTTCACCTGTGCACTGTTGTGAATAAGGGCATGTGTTTAATAGTGAAATATCCCCACTGACCTGTGTGTTTTGGGCAGTATCAGTGATTTCCCTCCCTGTATCTATGCTATTTGGCTTCATGCTCCTGTTACACTCCTCCTGTTGGCTGGAAGCCCTCCTGCACCCCTCCTAAATTCACCAACGCTGTGACTTGCTCATGCACCCACCCTCGTGCTTGTGGGCGCCCACTGCCCCCCAGACAAGGTCCTGCCCTGGGGTCCCTCCCAGCCCCTCAGATGCTTTGGTGTAGGTGCGTGTGACCGATTCCCGGGCCCAGCCAGATCTTTGTCTAGAGATGACACCGTGACTGTTTGGCTCTGGCTGTCTCCTGGCCAATGAAGGGGACCTGGTCAGCAAAGCTGTAAAATTAGGATGAAGCCCTGGTGATCACCAAGTCAGAGCTCAGACGGTGTCTGCAGGGCCAGAGCTGACAGCACCGGAGCTGGTGACCTCCGTGTCCCTCCAGGCAGCTTCTCCTTTGGAAGGACAAGGAGATGAACTCCCTTCAAAGCCTGCTTTGGGGCTATTGTATGGAACACAATGCAGGGGAAATCAAGCTCTCCTCTTTCACAGCCAGACGAGCAGCCCCCTAATCACGGGTGACCAGAGCGGATTTGCATGTTAAAAGGAGTGGCTAGGGGCACTTAAAAAGAAGAGGAAACATACTCATCAAGGCCAGCTTTATCCATATGAATATTATTATTCCCAGGGACAATATGCCCCAGACCCCTCAGTGCAACCCATCATGTACTCATGTGCTGCCTTTCCCTGTTAATGGTTAATTTCTAATGCTCTCTGTCAGGACACTGATACCTTCAGTGGCTCTGGGAAGGAATTTGAGAAGGGAGTTGTTGGAGAATGCGGGGTGCAGTGGCAGAAGCAGCGCCCTGGCAGCCGCAAGAGGAAGGCTGTGGATGCTCTGGAGCTGTTCCCAGCTGGTGATGGCTTGGGGGAGGCAGGTGGCCCAAAAGAGGGGTGGGGAGATGCTCTAATTGTGTCTGAGAAGGTGTTTTGGGAGTGCTCGGAAAGCAAACACCACAGCCTCCCATGGGGCTCCACCCTAACACACCCGCCCTGAGCTGACAAAATCCTGGTTCCTGAGCAGTTCAAGTGCATGAGCCAGGATTAAGTGGCTGTGCATGTGGCACAGAGTGAAGGGTTTACATGGCAGCAGGGCAGATCATGGTTCAGCATGCCAGAAAACGAGCAGCTGTAAGGAAAAGGGTAGCAAAATTCTGGGACAAATGGGCTGGGGAGGATGTGGTGTCTCTATCACTAGAAGGCTCTAAGGATGGGAATGATTTAGGTGTAGCACGGAGACAGGTTTCTTTTTTGAGGTCCCTTCTAGCTCTATCTTTTATGCTTTTATGACTGCTGATCACCAAAAAAACGTGAAGGCGCTTTAAAAAATAATCCTCAGGCCGTGCCCTGCGAGGCTTTCTATAGCAGCTTGATTTAGAGGAGGGGAAAAAAGAAAGGAAATGAAAAACCTAAGATGGAGCTGCGACCTGTCGCACCTCGGCAGAAGCGATGCTGATGAAAGGGAAGCGGAGTTTTGCTGGAGCCCGAGGTGAGCTCAGGTGCCAGAGCATCCCTGCAGTGCTGCATGGCTGGATCCAAGGGCAGGAAGCATGAGGGATGTGCGTGGGATGAGTGTCTGGAGCCTGGATTCATCAGTGCGGGTTGCAGAATGTGCCCTGGGTTCCCTGCGCTGTCCAACCAAGCTCCTACAAAATCCTGCTACCTGCCCTTAGGGCAGGGAAATTCAAAGGCTTTGGTTCTTTGCTGGTGCCATGCCCCTCTATTAAACTGGCTAAATCAGATCTCGCAGCGTGGAGCCCTGGTTCCTCATGTTTCCTAGTGGAGGTGGTGACCGGGACAGCCTTTGATTCACTGCAAGCTTTGTGGTTCCCAAGAAACCTGAAAATTGCTCCGTTTTGTTGCTCAGCTTTGGCTGAGGTTTTTCTAAGAAGCAGTGCCCCATCCTCTTAAGTTCTGCCTCTCCTCAAGCCTCCTCTCATTCTTCTCAGCACTTCACGATACTTCTCTGTAAGCTGAGGACAAATAATTTGGTATGAAAGAAGTTAACAATAAAACACAGAGACTTGGGGAGAGGTTTGCAGAAATAATCCGTATTATCCCAACTGGCCATAACCAGCCGCTGCCAGGCCTCGCTCCTGACCTTTGATATCTTCCCTTTTGAGGTTTGGCTCCTTGTCACCCCTTCCCGTGGCTGTGACTGTGTCACAAGCAGGGGGATATGCCCAAGGTGTCATGATCCATCTGTACCTGCAGCTTGGGGCCCCGGCAGAGCCTTTTCTCATGTCTGTCTGTGCTTTTGCCTTTGGAGAGAGCCAAGAATATGCATTTTAAGATTTGCATAGGAACATGCAGCTGTTCCACCAAAAATGGATAATTGTTCTCCCCGCTGTGGAGTTAAACAATAAGAAGTGCCAAACTGCACTTGCCATTGCTGATTTTGTGCACTCAGCTGCATATTTTATGCATGTAGATTAGTTCCAGATTTATGACGATGTAACTGTTCATGCCTGTGTTAATCAGGCCAGGTTGTAGTTGCTGTGGAAACTACAACTTCGACTTTTATGTTAAGTTCTGTGTTGCATTTAATGCCTTTTTTTATTATTATTATTGTTTTTGAAGCTTTCCTGTACTTAATGCCTTGTGGTGAAAATCCTGAGGGAATCAGCGTCAAAACAAAAATGCCTTTGGGCAGAAAACAAGTTTCAGCAAAGAGAACAATTTTTCTGGGAAGTTGGGATGCCTGGGAAAATACGGGTTTGTGATAGAGCGCCGCCTTGACCACTGCTATATAACTGTTATTATAAGCGTGTAACAACTATTATAGCTCCTGCAATACTGTCATAAAGAAGGCATCTGTATAACTTCTAAACGTCCTGAAAATACAGGACTGAAGTTGTCGGGTCTCCAGGAATTCCCTCTGGCGGGTGGAGGAAATTGCTGATGCGTGTTTTGGTGGGGACACGGGCAGGTGCACAGTTTCACTGACGCTTATTGTGTCTTCCCAGAACACCCCGGTGGGCACTCCGATTTTCATCGTGAACGCCACGGACCCGGACCAGGGGGCCGGGGGCAGCGTGCTGTACTCCTTCCAGCCCCCTTCCGACTTCTTTGCCATCGACAGCGGCCGGGGCATCGTGTCGGTGATCCGGGAGCTGGACTACGAGGTGACTCAGGCCTACCAGCTCCAGGTGAACGCCACGGTGAGTCCCCCTCTGGCTGCTGCAGGGCTGGAGGTGTTGTCTGCGGGGGCTGCAATGGGGAAGGAGCTGTTGCTTGTTTATTTTATTGGCCTGCTCTGGCACCGTCTTGGGCAGGTCCAGTGTTTTCTACTTAGCAAGGTATTGTAGCAGTGCCGTACTTGGGTGGTTTCAAATCTCTGTGGAGCACAGCTGCACCTCTCCAGGAGCATCTCACACATGACAGTGGCTTCTACATGGAGGGCAGCAGCTCCCTTGGTGAGGAAACCCCATACAGTCTGTACAGACCATTCACAGAATCACAGAATGGTTTGAGTTGGAAGGGACCTTAAAGACCATCTCATTCCACCCCCATGCCGTGGGCAGGGACACCTTCCTCTAGACCAGATTGCCCAGAGCCCCATCCAGCCTGGCCCTGAACACTTCCAGGAATGGGGCAGCCACAACTTCTCTGGGCAACCTGTGCCAGGGCCTCAGGGAAGGATTTCTTTGGTATATTGAATCCTCTGGGCTCAGTCCTTGTACATCATGGTTTATTCACCTGTATGAAGCTCAGACATCAAGAGTGAAAATTTTGATGGACAGAGGAGAAAGCAAGGTGTTAATTATAGTCAGCTCCATCATACTGAGAGGGACCCTTGGGAGATGCATCCACCATGTTAAATTCATGCCCCATATGAATGGGAAACTTCTTCCCTGGTGTTAAATCTAGTGAGGGCTTGAGAATGTGGAGCAGCACACAAGCAGGGGCTCTGGGTGGTGGCTCTTTCTCATCTGAGATGCAGCAGAAGAAGGTGAGATTCAGCTCTACAATACATCTGACCAACTCTAAACTCAGGAGAGTGTGGGGGGGGGAACCCTCTGTGACCCCGCAGGCAGCTGGCTAGAACTCTTGAAGCATGTGATTTAATCAAGATCATTGTCTTGATGCAGAACCACAAATGTCAGGAGGACGTGGGAGGGCTGTGCTGGGTTGCTTTGCTCTTCACGGTGCCAAGACTGGGCACTCGCAGACTGCAGGGCCACAGGCAAACACCGCAACCTTTCAGCCCGAGCCCTGCATGTTCCAGGCTGTGGAATTCTCCCCCAGAAGCTTGTTCTTTTTCTGAAACACACCTCATTTTATTTTTAATATTCCGGTGGTAAGCGGGCCTCTCTTTGTTTCCTTATCGGTGTCTGTTGCTGGCACACTTTCCTGGGATGGATGTGCTGTTGAACTGTCTGGCAGGTTAGAAAATGTGGGACCAAACATCATCCCTGATGGAAAAGGGACTTTCTTCCACGAGTCTGATATCCTCAAGGATGCAGGGATGGTCCATCTAACCCCATATCCCAGGTGCAGTTACCAGCAAAGATAAAATATACATAGTGATTTCCTGCTCAGGGAAAAAGGACTTAAAAATATTAAGTCTGTGAACTGGGCTGGATGGCAGCTGTGGGAATGTCTCCTTGGCTTGGTCAGTTCTAGTAATCCCCAGAAGAGAAGTGATGAGAAACCCCGGGGCAAAGCCATGCCAGGGAAGAAGGATGAGAGTCGCACCAGCATAGCAGGAGCTGGAAGAGCAAATGCAGTCTCTTGTCTGCCTGATGAAGAGCTTGCATGGTCCACAGTGGGACCTGGGCTGATGGTGAATTCAGGGTGGCTGCAAGGAGAGCTGTGGAGCTCAGGTGTGAGGCAGGAGTCATCATTTCACACCAGGGAGGGAGGCAGCGAGGCCAGACAGAGGCAGGAGAGACGGTCAGTGAGGGAACTGGAAGTGTGCTCGCTTCTTTGGTGATGCCTTAAACAAAATTTAAGAGGTGAAGAGGAGGGGAAAGAAAATTATCTGAAGAAACAAAGGACTTCAACCTGATAACACTAACAGCAGAGTGAAGTCAGAAATAAGCCTCCATCTGGGCCCTGAACGCTGAGGCCTGCGGGTTAAGAGGATAATGTACAAACTGTGTTGTTGAATGCGGTTTAAATTAACATTAATCTTCTGGCAATCAGCCTTTGCTGCTGCTCAGAGCCGCTTTGCAGGAGTGTGTGGTAACCTCTAATGGTTGCTTTCCAGCACAGTGCTTGATTGGGGGTAAGGAGAGATTGATTTCCTTCCCTTCATGTGCTCTCCCTTTGTTCCTGCGCTTTTAGCAAAGGGCTGTGGGCACTGGGGGCACTTTTGAGCACTCATGGGATGAGACTTTAGCAAGAAAAGCACTGGCATCAGGGTACTGCCAGGAGAAGCTGGTGGCAGTGCCTACTGCTGTGGCATTGGCTGCTGGGAAAGGGTCTTGCTTTGGGAAAGTGCTTGAGGCTCCATCCTGATGGGATGCGGTGAGGTGAAAGGCAGGTGATCGTAGAATCATGGAGTGGGTTGGGTTGGAAGGGACATTTGAAGGCCATTTAGTCCAACCCCCTGCCATGGGCAGGGACACCTTCCACTAGCCCAGGTTGCTCCAAGCCCTGTCCAACCTGGCCTTGGAC
>JAYRBT010000178.1:1984529-1996725 GCA_036023395.1 Myiotriccus ornatus | reverse complement strand
CAAGCCCTGTCCAACCTGGCCTTGGACACTTCCAGGGATGGGGCAGCCACAGCTTCTCTGGGCAACCTGTGCCAGGGGCCTCACCACCCTCACAGCCATGAATTCCTTCCTACTGTCTAATCTAATCTATTCTTCCCAGTATTCCATCTAATCTTGCCCTCTGCCAGTGGGAAGCCATTCCCCCTTCTCCTGTTCTTCCAGGTCCTTGTCCCAAGTCCCTCTCCAGCCCTCTTGGAGCCCCTTTAGGCACTGGAAGGGGCTTTAAGGTCTCCCTGGAGCCTTCTCTTCTCCAGGTGAACACCCCCAGCTCTCCCAGCCTGGCTACACAGCACAGGGGCCCCAGCCCTTAGAGCATCTTTGTGGCCTCCTCTTGACTCCCTTCAACAGGTGCAGGTCCTTCTGGTGCTGGGTGGTCCCAGAGCTGGATGCAGTGCTCCAGGGTGCTGATGGTCCTGCTTGGAGCATTGCAGCGTTCAGGGGCCACCACTGGTCCTTCTGAGATCTCTGCATGCTTGTGACCTGCTTGGCAGAGCAGGGAGGATGGCCACCTCGATCCTGCCAGTCCCCAAGCGAGGTAGGAGGGGAGAGGTTTGCAGCAGCCCAGGAGAAAGAATGTTGTTACTGTGGGGATGAATCCTGCGGCCCAGGGTTTCCACTGTGCCTGCAGTGTGAGAGCCCAGGCATCCTACAAACCCAGGAGCAGCACTGGGTGTATGTACCCTCTGCCAGAGCTTGGAGCAGCAAATACAGAAGAGAATAAAGCTGCTACTGCAAGGGAGCCCGTGGGGTTTGGAAGAGCAGTTGGGAACACGAGGGAGCTGTGTGAACTTGGGCCATGTTCCAGCTGATGGAGCCCAGGCTGTGCTGAGGCATCAGCACTGGTGAGTATGGGACACTGCTATGATGTGCTGGTGTGAGACACTGCTGGCAACCACCCCTGAGTCTCACCACACAGAGGTACCCTGGGCTGTGTCTGTGTTAGGAGGGGATTTATGTTTTGAAGTATATTTCGAACAGTGTTGCTGCGTTTTCACTCAAAATGTGATGAAAACTAAATTGGTGTTTGCTTTATTTTAAAGGGATGATGCTGGAATGAAATGCATATTATGTTTCAGCTTAGAGGGAGGCGCAGTGGACAATAATTCCAGCAGGTAGCTTGAAAAAAGAGATGATTACCTCCAGTATTCAGAGATTCTGGCCCAACTGCAACTGCAGGAGACTTAATGCTGCTGAATAATTCTGTGTTTGTGATAGAAATCCTTTCTCTCTCCTCCCCGCCCCTCATTTTTTCAAGGACCAAGATAAAAACAAGCCGCTGTCTACTCTGGCCAACCTGGCCATCACCATCACGGACGTGCAGGACATGGACCCCATCTTCATCAACCTGCCTTACAGCACCAACATCTACGAGAACTCGCCTCCGGTAAGGGCTGGGCTTCGCTCTGACGGGCAGGACCGCGGGGTTTCTTTCTGAAACAACATGTTTCCAGCCAGCTCCAAAACATTTTGCCTAAGCAAGGGTGTTTAGGAAGGCTGAACCCCAAGTCAAATATTTTCCTGAGCTTTTTTTTTTCTTTAGTTTTACAAAGGCTGTCTTAGCAGCCGGTCACCCCGTTTCCCTCCCCACGATCTATCTGCATGCCATTTCCAATAGAGGACTTGAAGGAAAATTTAAACGCTCCTGAAATGAGGCAGTTTTGAAAATGCCAGAATCATCAGCCATTTCAGCACTTTGAGTCTTTTCCCCCAGGTTTTGCCAAATTGATCCAATCATTTTAGTTCTTCTGAAACTCGGTTTGTCAGCAAACTCGCTGTTTGTGGAAAAACATCTCCCAGTCACTAAATATAGCAGGGATGGGGTTTTTCTTCCCCCCCCAGCAGACATCAGGGCTCTGGGAGATGTTAGCTCTGCTCCCAGCAAGGGTGCCCAGGACCTTCAGTCTAAGCACCAGCCCTCCCCAGCAGCATCCACCTTTCCCAAGGCACAGCTGTGCATCCCATCGCTTTGCCTGTAGGGAAAAGTTTTTGTGTATGGATGGAAAAACCTTCTGCCTTAAAACAGTGGCATGGTGTGTGTCCATACCACGAGTGCATCCCGTAACAGCTCTGGGATTCCAAATGCATGATGGCTCAGTTCACACAGTGGAGGAGGGAACTCCTTTTTATTCACTTTGGAGCAAAACTCTGATATTGAAAGTGCTGTATCAATAGGGCTGAGTCCTGCTGTTCCAAATCCTGTGGTCAGACAGCACATTACCCATCTGCTGGCTCAGAGATGGCCAAAAATTGGCTTATTCATTAATTGCTTGCACAAAGTGAAAGCTTTGTTGAGATTAGGGTGTATTTCTGGCGTGGGCAGAGTGAGCTGCAGGAAAGTAAAAAAACCCACAACTTAGATCAGCTTTAACTAGGGGGAAAAACCTTAGATGGAATTAAAGAAATGGAAGATCCACGAGTATTAAAAATTGTAGACAGCATCACCTTCATGGAGTGACCTGGTATCCAGGAAAGGGGATCCCCTTCAAATAATAATATATTTTAAGGCTCAAAGATCTCTTTGTGTTGATGGCACTGACATGTTCTTCCCAGAACATACACTGTTTGCAGTAGGGAAAGCAGCAAATAACGGCAGTGTAACCCTGATGTAGGAAATGGAGGAAGGAGTGCTCACCAGGCAGCACTTTTCTGGCAGGTTTAGGGATTTTAATTTCTCTTGGCAACGTGCAATGAGGTATCCAAGATGGATAGGTGACACCAGAGACAGGGTGAGGAGGAAGATTGCAGAACACTTGAGGGCTGCTTTGAGCGGTATCACTCTCTGGTTTGGACCAGCCTTCCCGGGAGAAATTCCACTGCTGAAACCAGGGTGTGGGGTTTTAACACAGAGTCGTTTAGGATGGGAAAGACCTCAAAGATCATCAAGTCCAACTGTTAACTATGTGCAGTTTTTGTCTCCCCCTGGAAGTCTTATCAGCTCTGCCTCAAGGGAGCCTGTTGCGTGCATGGAGTGAGAGAACATCTTGGTTATCAAAATGATAACGACAAATTTGGATGAGGAGGCTGGGCTTGGCCAGTAGCTGTCCAAACCCAGGCCTGCAGGTCAAGCCAACAGGCTGCAGTGCATTTTTGGGTGATGTTTACCCTGACATTGGACTCAACAGGTCAAAATGTGCTCGAGCTCTTCCATCCCAGCCCCAGCTCTACCGAGCAGGGCCTCACTGCTGCTCCACCCGCCCACTCCCCGTCTCTCTTGCCTCTCTTTTTATCTGTGAGGCACAGCATGTCTGTGTTCCTCTATCAGTGTATCAGGCCGAGAATACCTCATCTAAAGTGTATACATTACCTAATAAAATCCTTCTTATTTGGGATTATTGCATCAAATTTTAATTTCCTCACTCGAGTAACAGCATGTCAGCCAGCCCGGCAGTGAAGAGCCGATAGAAGGTGAAAAGAGTGGATAAACTGCAGCAAATTACCGCAAACAGATCTCTATCAGCCCTTTGACTGGAATTGACTGGAATTAAGAAGTGAGAAATGGGATTTTTTTGCCGTGGCAGCTTTCTGAAGCTCTCCCCCCCCCCTCCTCCTCCTGCTGCAACGCTGGGCTGCAGTTCGCCTTTCAAGTCCCTAATCCTGTAAGAGAAGAAGAAGAAAAAGGGGTGGAGGGGCACGAGATGGGAGAGAAGTGCCGTTGTAGCTCTTATTTTTCTCGGGCCGGGATCTGGAAGCATAAATTAGAAGCGTTTTGGGCAGGTGCTTATTCTGACACTGAGAATAAAGCAGTTTCTTATCGGGCAAAGGAAGAGGACACAGCGGGGAGAGACTCCGCCGTCCCTGGAGGTGTTGTATCTTCTTTCTTGATGTTGTTTATCATCCCAGCATGGCTCAGACATCTCTCCCAGGGCACCTGAGTGCACCAAAGCTGCCTCCAGCTGTGGCAAAGCTCGGCGGTGTGTTTTTCATCCTCAGAGTGTTTTTTGGGTGTCTGTCCTCACAGCATCTGTGCGCTGGTTGATGCTGAATGTCACTGAAAGGCTTGTCAAGCCCCGGAACAGGTTGCCCAGGGAAGCAGTGGAGTTACCGTGCCTGCAGGGACTTAAAAGACATGAGGATGTGGCACTTGGGGACATGGTTTAGTGGTGGCCTTGGCAGTGCAGGGGGAACAGCTGGACTCAGTGATCTCAGAGGGCTTTTTCAACTCGAAGGGTTCTGTGATTCCGTGTCCCCCGCTTTTGCACCTCAGCTAGGGCATGGTCCAGGCGGCATCACAGCTTCACACTGGGGGAGAGAGAGGAGAAATCCACTGCCTTGAGGACAAGCTGAGGCCTATGAACATGTGCTTCATCCCACGGGGAGCCATGTGAAGGTGAGAGTGGGGGCAGATCCTGTTGGCACTTGTTCGCAAGCCCAGCAGTTGTATTCCCTTGTGGTGGGATGGTACAGCTATGTGTCTGATATCATTAAAACAGTTTTAATTCTTTAGCACCATCCCCCTCCTCCTCAGAAACTCCTTGGGTTGAAGAAATAATGTAGAATCGGTGCTATTTTTGCCCTAGAGTCTCAATAGCTCCGAGTTAATTCTTTCTTACAATATTTCCAGCCCATCAGTGTGAACACTTTATTAAAAGCTCAGGGTTTTATTAAAAAAGGATTGATTTACCTCTGCCTCTCTTCAAAAAACCCTCAGATTTTGTTTGGATAATGTGCCATTCTTTATTTTCTTTGCCTTTTTTTTTAAGCATAGGCTTTCCCAGATTATTACTTTTATAAACCTTCTTCCTCCTTCCCTAGAGGGAGAGGGTTATTCTGTTCTCTCTGTACCACCAGCCGAACCCTCTTCCTGCAGCCACTGTTGTCTGCAGTAGGTAGGTGAGTTGTGACTTGTTTTGAGAAAAATCAGGAATATTTGGGACTTCCCGGGAGCTGCAGGTTCATGCCACAAATACCTGAGGGCAGAGCTGTTGGCACTGGAAGTCAGCCTGGGGTTTCTGTGGGTAAGCAGAAGACACCAAGACACGGACAATGAAAGGAATAGTGATGTGGTCCAGTAGGATTTTGGAAGAGAAACTGGGAATTGTTGAGATGCGGTTTGCGAGAGGACGATCTTTGCCATCGTGGTACAGCTGAGATGAGGGGTTTGGTTGGTTTGGGTTGTTTTCCCACTTCCAGCCTCTCCTCTCTGGGTAGTTATTTCTGCTCGTGTGGTGGGCAAAGCACGTCGTGGCCGTCACAGGTACCAAGTAGTGAGTGTAGCCTGTGTGTAAGCACCACATTTTGCATCAGATCCTCTCACTCCAACCCACGCTGAGTGGGAATGCTTCCTCACCACGAAGGCGGTAATTGCCACCAGTGACGTGGATAAACGTTACGCCTACCCTGGGGCACTTGTCCAGCACCCTCCCCAGAAGGATCAAGGTTGCTGCTAAACACTGTGGATGCTCTGGAAGGGATCGTCCATCCCCAAGAGCTGGCATCTGCCAGTCTTGTGGATATTGGAAGAGTCTTGTGAAGGACCTGTGAGGATGGATGGAAACCAGGTGGGATGTGAAGAGGTGCCCAGATCCCCGCCCTTGCCGTGGTTCCAGGGAACAGCATCCATGAACAGCAGGGAGCTCAGCACCACTCCAGCATGTGTTTCTTGGTCTCTGGTGAAGTGTGGCTCATCCCCAGGAGGGGTTGGTGAGGAGAACAGGGGGAGACCCAACATCAAACTCCAGCAGCATGATAGCCATCATCACAAGCTTACCAAGGACAGGATGAACCTCAGCATGGCCTCTCGTAGCCCTCGCTCCTGGGATCAAATGTCTGGATAATTTCTTCCCTGTGGGCATCTCCATGGCACGCGCTGCTGAGATATCCGAATGAGATTCCCCTTCCACCCCTCCCAAACTTTCCCTGCTGCCACATCCATGCTCATCCTTTTATCTCTCCCAACAGCTCTTCTTCCCCCTGGCTCCTGCAGGAGAAGCCTCTCCTGCAGATAAGGCAGCCCATTGCTATTCCCCAGCCATGGCAGGAGCCCTGCCCTCTCCTGCAGCTGCCTTCCTCTGCAGCGTGCACAGCAGGACACAATTCCCATTCCAAGTTGCTCCTGAGCTGTCTGACAGGTGATGAGCGAGCTGTCAGAGAGACCCAGTGCTTTCACCCACTGCCCTTCCATGGAGGAGTTCCTGGTTTGCCAGGGAGCAGAGGGAGCTCAGATCTGCCCTGTAGGGATGGGAAATTAAAGCTTGGATGAAGTTTAATTCTGCTGAATATGATTATTATATATAATACAATATAGGCTATTTAATACAATACTAGACAATATAATACAGACTATATAATATATATAATAATATAAAATACAATACATAATTTATAATTCAATAATATATATGATATATATTATTCTCTCCATATAGTGTAAATTATAATACAAGCAAGAGTAAGGTGGGACAGACCACACTGGATTGCATTGCCTTTTTTTTTTCATCTCTGCTTTGCCCTGCCCTCCTTTCCACATCCCCTGTTCTGCCTTCCCACCTGCTCTTTTCCCACTTTTTTTGTGCTTTTTATCTGTCCGTGCTCCTTTGGAAAGCACAGTTATTGTCAGTGATTTAGAGGCTCTCCGGGTGGCTGCTGAGCTTCACCAGCCGAGCACTGCTCCGAGGCTGGTGACCTGGGATTTATGGCTAATGTTCTCGGTTAATAACGTGGATTTACTTAAGGACTCTGTTGGAATGCCCTCAGAGATCAGGGAGTGGGCAGCCTGCCTGGCCCTGGGAGCCTGCTTTATGGCCAGCAGCGGCATTGAGCCTCTAGGGGCACGAACCTGGAAGCCAGGGAAGACGGTGAGTCCCTGTTTTCCACTGGCGATGTTTTTGCCACAGCTTTCCCTTTGGCCTTCCAGCTGATGGATTGAGGGGCGAACACGGGGCTGCCGACCCACTCCGCTCCCTTGTTACATATGCAAACATCTCTGCTGACATTTCCTTTCGGGGGGGGGGGGAAATAATAATAATAATGAAAAAATTTGCTGCTTTCCCTGCTGTTAATAAGCCAATGAAAACAAGAACAGCTGAGTTGTAAATTTTTGCACAGTGCATTAATTACGGGCGTGCGCGTGCGTTGGTATTCACAGGGGCTCGCTGCACTGCGGCGGGGGGAGGTTGACTTACAGGGTTGACACAAGCGGTGTGGTATTTTTATTTCAAGAACTAAACGGGAATTTTGGGTCACTTCTGTGTTCTTTGTTGGGTTTTGGGGGGACTCTCGGATCTTTCTGCTGGGCTACGGTCTGTCCTGCAGGGTGGAGGATGAGTGGGTGAGCCGGCAGCTGCAGAACCTCCTGACTGTGGGCAATTCCTGGTTCTCAGCATCTGTCCAACCCTCCTCCTCCTCCTTGAAGGTGTCAGTTAAAATCTCTGCAGTTCAGTTTTGCAGTTGGCCAGTGTAAGCATCCCATGCTGCCTGAGGTACCTCATTTGAAGAACATGGGGAGAAGGGGACAGGTTGAAATTGGGAAGCCAGCGGTAGATAAAACTGTTGTGACCAATGCTGGAGGTCATGGTGAGAGGGAGTTGTTGCCTTTGGTTCTTGAGGGACTGCAGAGTGAAAATCCCTGTGGCAGAGGAGCACGTGCTGTTGCCTGCCAGCTGTGAAGCTGTGAGGAGGCTTGTGCTGCAACTTCAGTTTCTCCTTCCTCTTCTTCCTCGAGCACTGATAGCTGTGCTTACCGCGCTGACCCTGCTTCAAATATGACCCTGGTCCTCTGGGCAAGGGATGAGCAGCACAGGGATGAAGTTTGGTGGTGCTTGACCAGAGTGTTCCCCTGGTCACACCCTCAGCAACCCCAGCTCCATCCTGGGGTGGGTTAGCAAAGCTCTGCAGCTCACACTGGAGTGATGGGTGGTGAGCCTGAACTGCCTCACGAGGCGGTTGGTGGGACTTTTCCACGTCCTGGGACAGGTTATCCAAAGCACTTGGCCCACAGTAACAGGGGCAGTACCTTGTCAGGGCACCTCGGGGGCTGCAGCAGTGTTGTCTGGGGTGGCTGTGACACCTGTCCCCTGTCCCTCCCCAGGGCACCACCGTGCGGATGATCACGGCGATCGACCAGGACAAGGGCCGTCCCCGCGGCATCGGGTACACCATCGTCTCGGGTGAGTCCTGGGGGACATGGTGGGCAGCCCAGCAGGGGTGGAGGAGCTGACCGCCCCGTAAGGCATATTCCATACCTGGGAAATCATGGAATCCTAGGTTGGAGGCGACCTCTCATTGGAACCCAACTGCCATGGCCAGAGGCACCTTCCACAGACCAGGTTGCTCAAGGCAAATTTGACAGTATGTTGTCCTGAAACCTTTGGTTCCTAATGATGAGCCACAAGAGGCTCAGCTTCACACAGTGCCAAGGAGGAGATTTTGTGTTCAGGAGAGAGTGGTACTGGTTACAGGCTTAATGGCTCCTGGTGGTTTCTGGGGTGTTTCCCAAAAACTTCAGAAACTGGGATGCAAGGGCTTGACCCATGAGGGTGCAGAGGTAGGGAACAAAGTTTAATTAAAGTGATGGTGGGTTTTTGCCTTCTGACGGGCACATGGATTGATCCTGCCTTTGCAGACTGGCTCTGAAGGCCAGGAACCCTTCCAAAGGTGAGGGAATGGATTGTTGCAACTGCTGTAGCTGGTTCTCCGTGGATCCTCACTTGGCAGTGCTTGGCTCCTTTGGCTCCATAGCTTGGGGACCTCTGCTGATAGTATCTGAGCCAGGAGCAGGGCAAACTGGGCAGGCATTTTCAGATAAAACATAGCTGCTGTAAGGAAAGGCCAGTTTTTGGGGTTGGATGTGACTCATTCAAGATGCCTTGAGATCAGTGACCTCTGCCATACCCAAGGCAGACTCTGATGCTCGTTGGGCTGCACTCACACACTGCTTTGGTGAAGACAGACAGGCTACTCAGGGTAACCCAGGCATGAGGGATCAGCTTGGTGGGTCTTGGGTTATAATCCCGTTCCTGGCATTGCTTTTAAGGGGGGTTCTTCCCAGCAAGAAATGGCAGCAGTGCCTCCCCTCCCTGCTGTGCCACATGCTTGGGTGCTGGCTGGCAGCTCCTCAGAGCTACACGTGTGGAAATAATTTCCCAGTCTCTGTTCCTTAAAGCCCAGCCATTTCAAACCCTCTTTAATCAACCTCAGGGGTCAAGGTGATTTCACCCTGACTTTCAAGTCCACTGATCCTGGCTGCAAGTGTCCATGTCGGTCTGCCTTTGAAGATGCAAGGATTTTTTATTCCTCTAATACCCTCTTCAATTTACTCGAGAGATTCTCCCGGATTGTGGGTATCAACTTGCCAAAGTGCAGCAGGGACTTTCTTTTGGCTGATACAGGATCTTTTTCACTGGAGATGGGACTGAAACATCAATCTAATTTTGCAGAGGCTGCTGAATTGTGGTGAGGATGGTAAAACGGCCTGGCCATCCTGGATGGGCAGTGGGAGGAAACCAGGATGCTCTGGGATCTGGGTGGCAGTGGAGTGTGGAGAGACATGCAGGCAGATCACTGCGAACAGCCTTGAGTCTGCTTGTGTATGCCAAGAGTTGAGTCCCTGCCCCCAGTCCTGCCTGGTGGGGGGCAGCTCTCGAACCGGAGAATCAGGCAGAACATATCAAAGAGTGATGAAACTACTCTGCACTATTACTTTTTTTGCCCAAACATGAGAATTGCAGAGTGTTTTCCTAACTGGCCAGGAGTCCTTCTCCTGTTGGCTCCAGAGTCTTGTGGAGCAGGGGTGGTGGGAAGGATCATCCTGTGGATGGACCTGAGAGTCCAGACACGGGACTGGCATCTGATGCGCTTCCAAAATCCCGCTCACCCAAGGCAGGCCTTTTTTTTTTTGGCAGCCAGGTAAAGCCTAATTAATTTCTCATTATCCTCAATCATGACGGTAAAGGTCAGCGAGCAGATTTTTGTGCCTGAGCTGGAAAATTTTAATGGCAATTTTGCAAAAGAAAAAAAAGAAACAACCCACCAAAAAAATCCCTAACATGTGGGAACAGGGAAGCAAATTAAATTAGAAACCGACCGTAAGCAAAAGTAAAAGAGGCCAGTGGAGGTAATAATTATGCCTGGCTCCTCAGCTGCCTCCCAGGAGGGGAGGTGACAGTGGTGCTGCTCCCATTTCCCTACAGGGAAGGGTGATGCCTTTCCCTGGCTCTCCCAGGTTTTTGGGCACGGGGTTGGCATCTGGCTGGTCTGATTTTACCTTTTGGACTTGAATGTGCAGCAGTGAGAGAGCTGAGAAGCAAACCCAGCCGTTTATCATTCCTTTGGTGTTAATATCTAAAGCTTTGGTATGATTTGGAGGTGGGGTATAAAAATTAATTTGGAATTGCCGCTGTCCTATCCGGCTCCATCCCTTGGGATGTACTGCAGCAGCTCTTATTTATACAGCCATCTCCAGTGCAAGGTCCTCCTGTGACAGGAACACAATAAAACTAAAAGATTAACCATAACCACATAAAATAAGACTTAAGATCTAACTTTATGCCTCCAGCTTACAAAGCTGTTAAGGCTGAAATGCTGGAGGAGCGCTGGTCTAGCTGTGTCCTGGCTTTGGGTAGTTGTCTTCTTGGGCACGTTGGGCCTGCCTGGGGTGCATTGGGAATAATTTCCATACCTAAGAGGGAAAAGCCATTCAGTTGTTTCTCCCCTATCCTTCCCATCAGTGTGTTTCAGCTGCAGGGAGATGTGCTTTTTTGCCCCACACTTTACAAGGAGCGGGCTTACCGCCCTGGAAAAGGCCAGTTGAAGAAGACACGCAAATTAAAACCTCTCAATTCACGCCCCTCCTGCCGACAGGCCGATCAGTGCCGGGTCTCCCATCGCTCCAAGGGGTGTTCCTGCTGCTTTTCCATGGGTGCAGGCAGCCCGTGGCCAGAGCCCTGTGAAAGCCCTCCCTCCCCAGCTGCTTTGACAGGTTGGAGATGCTCAGCCGCTGAGGTCAGGACTCTGTTTGAAGGACAGATAATTAATCCAGCAAAGTAATCCACAGTTCCTTTTTGGCAGATTTATGGAGATAGCCTCTGTACCGGGGACTCTGCCTCATCATCTTTCATTTCCCAGGCAAAGCGAGTGACTTGTTGTATAACACGACCTGTTCTAGATAAGACTTTTCATTTAGGGGAACTCTCCGGGCTAACGGAGATTGATTTTCCCGGTGCTCTCGGCAGGATCAGCCCTGCAGTCGGCACTGTGTTTTCACGTTTGCTGCCTCTGCACATCGCCTGGGGCACGGGGAATCCTCTGGCTCTCCAAAGGAAGGATTTTTATCGTGAGTTAAACAGCAATTTAATTATTAGGCAGGAGGAGGCTCTGGCCCGCGAGCTCTTATTAGGAAAATGTGTTGTCTCACATGTAGCTCGCTCGTGGTAAACTTTGGGCTTCGCTGATTTCCAGGATAGCCAGGAGACTCTAAGTCTCCTGACATGAGGATGTGAAGGTGACCTGTGCTGCTTGTGCAGGCACTGAGGGGTTAACCCAGGGGAAAGGGTCCCGAATGTCAGTCTCTGCCTGCCTGACACATTTCAGGTGTGGTGATGGATGGGCAATGGGGGATTGCACAAGGACAATCCATACGTCCTTCCCGGGGCTTGGAAAGTCCTTCAGGAGAGAGGGGAGCGAGCGTGAGGCTTTCGGTCGGTGAGCTGGTCCTCAGGGCTATCCGCAAACCTTTATGGTGGGGTTTATTTTCCCCTAAAGTGGATTGATTTAGGAGACTGGTGCAGTTTCTGGCAAAGTGCTCCCTTCCTAAAGCTGGTGCATCCCAGGGGGAGGGTGAATTAAAAATCGTTATCTGCACAATGCAATAGAAGTGTGAGTTACAAAAGCGATAGGGAAGCTGAAAAGAACCGTCGTCCGCCTTTCTTCTGATTATCTGCTAAGGAATAAAATGTCATATATATATTAAATATATATATGAATTATATAAATTTATATAAATAAAAATCAGTGCAGTAGCTCTCAGAACATGTTTTCTGTGGTCTTAACAGATCCAGAGTGCCCTGCTGCCTTCCTTTTGAAAGTGCAGCACAAATCCTTGAGGCAAAGTTAAGGGGCCAAAGAAGTCTCCAAGCCATCAGCTACTGACAAGAACACAGGGCAAAGCAAACCACTTCCCTGAGTCCCTTAAACTGGACATCAGGGAGAATCCTCAGAAATG
>JAYRBT010000178.1:1914984-1984429 GCA_036023395.1 Myiotriccus ornatus | reverse complement strand
CTGACAAGAACACAGGGCAAAGCAAACCACTTCCCTGAGTCCCTTAAACTGGACATCAGGGAGAATCCTCAGAAATGGGACCTCCTCATGTTAATATTCCCGTTGTCTCCATTGTGCCAGCTTTTTCCCACATTCCACTCGCTCGGTGAACTGCCAGGGTGTTGAAGTCCTCATAAATTACACCTGTTGGGAGGGCCTTCCAGCGTGATTTAAAGGCAGCCATCACAGCAGAACATTTCTGTAGGAGGACACGCTGATGGGTGGGAAAGTGCCTTGCGCCGAGTTATCCATCAAAAGCTGTTTTTCCCACCCTGCCAATGCAAGGGGATGAGACGGCGCAAAGCAGAGACAGTGGTGCGGTCTCAGCCCCTCTTTTCCGGGCTCAGTTGCTCCCCATCTTCCTCCACGCTCCTAATGGAGTTTTGTCGTCACTTTGGCATCTGGCTTTGGCTCCCTGGCAACCCAGAAAGCACTGGAAAGAGATCTGATTGGGATAATGGTTGGCATGGCAGGTGGTCCCCCAGCAAATGGCCCTCGGTAATTAAAACTATACATTCCCTTTTATGTGTAAATAGGAAACAAAAGCGTATTTTCTGTTTAATTTCTGGGACTTCCTATATAACTTCTTGGGATTTAATGCGTATTCACAATTGAGCAACCTGGGTTAGTGGAAGGTGTTCCTACCCATGGCAGGGAGCTTGGAATGAGCTGATTGTTAAAATCCCTTCCATCCCAAACCATTCTGGGATTGGCAACCACTGGAGTAGGATGAACCTGCACTGTCTCTGTTCATGTAAGTGCTAGAGAAAGCTGCTTCTGAGATGGCTTTTAATGGAGGAGTTTTGAAAAGGTGTTGAGCCTGGACATGTGAGGTTTATGTTAAAAAGCACATTTTAGATGGTGTGGAACGGTGAGTGGTTCGAGAACGGTGGTTGTGGTCCAAGACACAGAATCCTTTTGTGTGAAGAATCACACTGAGAGCAGAAGCTCTGTGGACTCTGTTCTCCTCTCTGGGACCCGGCCACAACTCCCAGGGAGTTTGGGAGTGGGATTGCACCTCAGGTTGTAATTGTCTGCTTTTATTTCCTTGAACTGTACGTTCGGTTCTAAAAAAGGGAACCCTGTGAGTATTTCATCCGAGCTGCTTTTGTGGCTCATCAAGATCAGAAGTTCTGCTGCTTCTGCTGGAACAGGCAATTAAATCTTTTGAGGAAGATACTAAAAACATGTAGAGGAGTGCCAGCACACAGCTTTGGGCCCGGATCCCTTGGCCCAGAGAGCTGCATCTTCTGAGCAGAACAGCAAGCCAAAGTCCCGAGCAGGAGAAGCAGGCACTGTTTCACAGTTTTATAGAGCATCTTGATTTCATGCTCAGGTTGTAATAACCCCTTCTCTTTAGGAAATAACTTGTTGCCTTTGAATTTAAGCCCAGGGCAAGGTACCTGCCCTGGCTCCCCTGCGTACAGCCCGGGGGCAGACACTCAAGGTGAAGAGCAGCGAGTTGGTCACGGCAGCTGATGGACTATTTGTACGATAATAACTGTGTCTGTTGCTGACTCTGTGAACCACATCCAACAGCATCTATTTCAGTGCTGAGGAGCCCTGATGGAGCACATTTTGATTAATAAATTATCCGGCACAAGGTGTGTGACGGGTTCCCCTTTCACATCTCATGAAAGTCATCCGCTCCAAGTTCAGTGGCTCAGCAAGCCCCGGGCCTTTCCAGGATGCAGCTTCCTGATATGAGCAGCCCTCTGTATAGAGGAGGGGCAGGAAAATCCTCCTGCACAGGGCTTTCCTGCACGGTAGCTCTTCACTAGAGCTGGGCAGCAGCTGCATCTCTCCCTCGTAGGGATTTGAACAATGCTCAGAGGGCAAAGGGGTAGGGAGGAAGGAGGAGACTTTTTTTTTTTTTCCCCTTTTTTTCCCCCCATTTTGGGTTTGAGCCAGTACTTTTAATGGCCTTTTTAGACTGTGAGAGCTTGGCTGAGGGCAATTAAACATTATGGCCCTCATCTATAAAACCCCTCGTTATAGCAGTGTTTCTCCAGAATGATGCCGGTGCCACCATCCGTTCCTCAATGAGCCTGGAAAAACACTGTGAATGGGCTACTGCGATCCATTCCATTGCTCCCAACCCAGCATCCCCTCAGTCCCTGCCTTCCCAGTCCCCAGTGTGGCTGTGGATTGTATGCAGGAGCTGCTGCTGTTCTTGTATCTGCACGTGGACAGACAGATGGGAAAGTTTTCCTTCTGCTTTTACCCATAACAAGAAGCTGGGCTTGTATGTTGTGAGCAAGCCAGTTCCTTGCCAGGTGGGAGCAACAAGTCTGCCAGAAATGGATTCATATTACTGCCCCAAAGGTCATCCTTATTTTCTTGTCATTGTTCACACCTTTCCTCCGTCTTTTTGATTATTTTAGACATTGTCTGCCTTGTTTTCCTTCTCTCTGTGCTTCCTTTTGCTGCTCGGCCTTTTCTTTCCCATCCTTTAATTTCTTCCCCATCTCTGGGTGTCTCTCTGGTCACTCCTGCTGTCTCCTACCTTGTGCAGTGTCCAGCTCCCTAGTTTGCAGTGGTAGCAGAGAGGTAGAAGTGGAGCCTGCCTTCCCATGAGGTGTCCCTCTCCATGGATGCTGCCTCCTAGGCAGCCTCACATTTATTTTCTGCTTCCTGCCCTGCTCTCCTTAAGGGCATCCTTGCTGTCTCAGCACTCAAAAGCAGAGCTCCTCCTTTGCTGGTGAAGGACCTGTTTATTCCTTATCCTTGCTTGCTCTGGGTAACAGAGGTGGATCACGAGGTTCTCTGTGAATGTGCCACATCCTTGTCTGGATGGGGAAGGAGGTGGAAAACACGTAAGCCCCTGTTTCACAGAAACCAGAGAAGAGTCTCGGGCCCCTTTCTCAAACCAGAGGCATAGAAATGAAGTCCTTGGTCTCCTCAGAATACTAGAATGGCTTGGGTTGGCAGGGACTAAAGATCATCTAGTTCCTGGAGAGAGAATGGGAGAGCCAGGATGGAGGAGAGCTAAAATAGAGGTGGGCAGAATGAGAGACTGGGGGGAGGAAAGGCAAAACTGGCTAACTGTTTTTTTCCCTCTTGCTCTGAGGAAAGTGAGGGCATGTGAAGATGATTAGAGAGATTTTTGCAAGGGAAATATCTTGGAAGAATGTGCACTGTTTGGCAGTGTGAGTGCTTCAGCAGGGATCCCTGGTCAGAGGGGTAACAAAGCGGTGGTTGGAGAGGTATTGTGGAGGAAATGAGGGAAGACCTCTGAGGGGTGAGTTTGGGGACACCACTTTCCCTTCAGAGAATAATCTGGAAAGCCAGGAATTCTCTGCCAGCTGAAAGGTCACCTCAGTGGGCATCAGCAGCTGACATCACCCTTTGTAGCTAGACCTGACTTTATAAGATGTGTGGCTGATAGTGTTGGGGAGGCTGAGCTAGAGAAAAGCCTCTGATGTGCACCCTGGGGGGGGGGGCCTTTGGATCTTGAGTTTAGTTGTCCATCCTTGAAAAAATGACTGTGTTCAAATATGAAATTCATAACCCTTTAGGGTACAGAACTCAGTGCTGTGTTTAGTCAAATTCCTGTCCTATTGACCTAATTCCACTAAATTGCTCCACATTTTATTACATTTCGTGTTAGGGGAGAGATGGCCCCGATGCAGCAACGTTGGCAGCCTGGCTTCCTGGAGCATTTAAATGCCTCACAGCACAGTACAATCCATCTCGTGGAGTGTCCTTCAAAGCTGATATTGGAAGAAGCTTCCTAAAGACTCAGCCATAAATTACACAGCAAAGGTGGGAAGTCAGGATGGAAAGAGGCGAATTGTCCAAGGGAGAAGATAAGAGATCTTCATGTACAGGAGGAAAAGATTAAAAATAAAGCAAGGCTGCTGCTAATATTTTAAGTAGCCGTGTGCCAGTTCATTAAGCTGGTGAGTGGTCAATGGGGCATTTCAGATGGAGGGAAGAGAGGACCAAGGACAGAAACGGGAGGAATCCAGTCCGAGAGGAAGCTGTAACAGCTTGATAACGGGGGAGAAAGGTGTTATGGCACTCGGGGCTCTGGGAGAGAGAGGAGAGGCCAAGGTGGCTCCCGGGGTGGGAGGGAGAGGATGGACAGACCTGGAGGCTTCAGCATTCCCCAGAAAGGTGCAGCTGTGCTCAAACAGGGATCAGGAGGGAGCAAGGTGGATGCTGAGTGATGGGAAACAACTTTCTGTGGCAGCAGATCTGTCTTGCAGCTCCCTTCCAGGGAAATGACAAATACTGTGTGTGTTTCCTTCACGCTGAGACGTATTGAGAAGACAGGATTTATTTTTTGGTTATTTTTGACTGGGATGACTGGAGCATACCTGCGGGGTTTCCTTGCTCCCATTTGGGGCTGGGTCAGGGCTTTTTGGACGCCGTGAGATGATGGGGGGAGTGGTGTGGGTGGCTACGTGCCTGTATATAACCTCCTCCTTGGTCATCACTAATTCAGCAGCCTCCTCTGGTTTTGTGTCAGGCTGGTGTCAGGTATTCCAAGGCTCCACATACCAACTGCTTGCTTTTGTCTGGCTGACAGAGGGAGCACCTGGAGTTGCCACAGAGTCATTCCCACAGCAGGACATTAGTCCCTTTAGCATCTGCTGGCTGTGAGACTTGAGTGTTCCTTAATCATCTCTGGGTGTCTAATTCCAGAGGAGGAGTCAAGCTGGGGTGGTCCGTGGAGGCAGCCCAGCCCTCTATGGCACCCTGTCTTGTTGCTTGCATGTAAGGACAGGTCAAATTTGGCTCCAGCAAAGGGCCATGGGGTCAACAAATCTGGCAAGAGCAAAAAAGCAGGGCAAGTGCCTATAGTACTTGGCTAATACTCTCCCTGGCTCCAAATAATCCAGCTAAGAAAATTCCTGAGCTGTGTGTGGCTTCTCTGTTACTTCACAGAATTTTTTTCTTTCTTTAACCTCTGCAGCCTCTCCTTGAAATCAGATGGACTTGTAGCACTCTCAGCATCCTCTGGCAAGAGGCTCCACAGTTAAACCACTGCTTGTTATGTGGAGAATTACCTGTGAGCTTGTTCTGTCTGTGCCTTCCTCTGACTGACCTGGACTGATGTCCCTGAACTCTTGTATTTTAGGAGAGAGGCTGTGCCGGGGTCATGGTACCCTGTGAATGCAGGTGCTTGTTCACAGGGGAGCACCTGGATTTGGCTCTGCTTTCAGCTTTGCTGCTGCATATTTTAATAACTAAAGCCCTTTGAAATTCTTCAGCTGCCTCCAGCATTTGCAACTTCTGGCTCATGAAAGGAGAGCCCCGTTTTGAGCCCTGAGCTGGGGCAGGTGAGAGGAGGAGAGGACTTACAGCCGTGACATTTTAAAGCACATTGGGATGATGTGCCAGGTTTGCAGAGCCCGCTGCATCCCGTGCCCAGCTTGGAGCTCGTGTCCTCCTCCTTCCCTCCTTGCGTTCCCCCCAGCACCTTTTGGGATCGGCTGTGCTTGTGCTCACACTGCCTGTTATTTTTCCTCAGGTAACACCAACAGCATCTTTGCGCTGGACTACATCAGCGGGGCCTTAACCCTGAACGGGCCCCTGGACCGGGAGAACCCCTTGTACAGCTCTGGATTCATCCTCACAGTGAAGGTGAGACCTCTTCCAGCAGGGAGGCACACCAGAGGAGCAGGCACACCAGGGACAACTCCTTGGAGGTGGAGGAGCAAACCTGGGACACGTTGCTGTCAGTGGGCATATGGATGTGCTGGTGAAGCCAAGTGAGATGTTAAACACAGCCCCCTTGTCTGGTGGCCCAAACCATGATGGACTGACTGTGTGGGTGTATAAGGGTGTTTTTAGTGTCCTGCCTGCTCTCCAGGCTGTTGTTGTGTCTGCTGACAGCGTGCGGATACCTGGGATTGCAAATAGCACCAGAGGCATTCAGGCACTTGAACTGTGCCTATTTTTTTCCTGTCTCCCACCTTTCCCCCAGCAAAGCCCTGGAGAAACATGACATTTTGTCATGTCAGCAGGCATCCTGTGTGCCTGCCCAGCACAGGGAGGGAGCGGTGCTAGAAGTTGCCTTGTCAAGGAAAGGCACTGGAGCATGGTTTTCCAGCCCCACCTGAGAGCGGCTCCCTGGCTCTGCTCGCAGCCCTGTAATTAAAATCAATACCAAGCTGGGCAGCTGGTTGGAAACACATTTAGAAGTATGGATTCTGCTGGGCCGGGGTGGGGGAAAATCAGCAGCAGCATAGGAAGGGTCATTGATTGGGAGGGAGGCAGCCAGCACAGCGCCTTCTCTTTTTGGCAAGTGTGATGCTTTGTTGGAGCTGGGGCAAAGGGACAAGAAATTATCCGTCTTGATCCCGGGCACAGCTCATATGCTGGGGCTTTGTGGATGGGGAAGAGATCTCCATCCACCCCTGGTATCTCTTCCTTTGGGCTTTTATAGTTTCAAAAATGGAGAGAGGGAGGATTTTCTGATTTTAATAGGGACAAAAATATCTGTTTAATCTTGGAAAGGTTTGTGAGCCTGAAAACTTGCCCATTTTCCTCCCTGCATGATAATGGAGTTCCAGCTATATTCTGTTGATCTGATAGATTTCTGTTTCCTCTCCCCACAAACTTCTCATCCTCCCGCAAATGCCAACTCTCTGTGTCCCACATCCCCAGGACCCAAAATGTTCTCTGCTGTTCTTGTCCTGGAGCACGCAGTGAAAATACAGCTGGATTGCTCCTCGTTGGGATCAGCCTGTTCTGCTGTTGTGTGCAGAAGCGGTGAATAGCAATGAGCCGTGTGGGTCGTGTTAGCGTTGCTTTTCCATGCCCACAGCAAAGCAAGATTATCCAGAGGACAAGAGGAGGGACTCGGCTTCAAAAGGCTGTTTCACAAGCCTTGCTTCTCTGGCAATAAAATCTGCACTCTTTCCTTTCGGGAAGGCAAAATTAAAATCCTTCTCGAGACAGAGGTGTGATGCGGAGTTGTGACTCAGCTATGTATTTAGACACGTGTTGCCAAACCTATTTTAAGGTCTAAATCTTCTTTTCCTCTGTGCCCTAGTTTTCTGTCCCTACTGTGGTGGCTGGCTGCCTGCCCCTGGTCCCACCTCAGGGGATGGCAGAGGGGAGAACAGGAGTGCCCTCTGCTCCATCGTGCCTTTCCTTGTTTTGTGGACTGTCCCTTACACCTCATAAGGGATTTTTTTTTGGTTGGTTGGTTTTTTGTTTGGTTGGTTTGGGGTTTTGTGTGATTTTTTGTTTTGGTTTTTTTTGTTCAGGTTTTGGTGTTTTTTTTTAGTGTGGGGGTTTTTTGTTTGTTTGGTTTTTGGTGGGGTTTTTTTTGTTTGTTTGTTTTGTTTTTGTTTAAATGCTTGTGGTAGGAAAATCTACTTGTCCTGCAGTGTGACTCCAGAAGATATGGGCAGGTGAGAGCTTGTCCACAGCCATCCCAAGGGAAACATTAGGCCCCTGGTAAGGTTTGTGAGAGTGCTGTGACACAGGGATGGTGGGAGAGCTGGGCCAACGTCTCTGTGTGTTAACGGGTCAGTGGTGTCAGAGCCAACTGAGCATCCTTCTGTGGCAAAGTGGAGGAAGAAGAAGCTGCAAGAGTGTCTCATCACAACGTGCCCCACGCATACCTTCTTTTAGAAAAATAAAGGCTCCCCTGCTTTCTCTCCTGGCAGGGGACAGAGCTGAACGATGACCGTACGCCCTCCAACGCCACCGTCACCACCACCTTCAACATCCTGGTCATTGACCTCAACGACAACGCCCCCGAGTTCAACAGCTCCGAGTACAGCGTGGCCATCCCAGAGCTGGCCCAGGTGGGCTTTGCCCTTCCCCTCTTCATCCAGGTGCAGGACAAGGATGAGGTGAGGTATCCCCTGCCGCGGGAGCTTTTGTCCCTCCTTTGCAGGGTAGCACTGGTGTGTTTTTGGGGGGTGCAGGGGAGGGTGAGTCAGTGGGGAGCCTGTGACGAGGTTCAAGGTTGTGTCCTGACACCCGCTTTTTCAGCTCTTACAGCTGGTGTTGCTCTGCTTGCTGGGTGCCCCGAGTGCAGATTCCCTCCCCGGGGCCCCAGGCACGGCACGAGCTTTAATGCAGTCGGGATTGTATGGCCCCTGAGAGCCAGAAAATAGGATTTTGTGGGATGCTGATTCCCGCCTGCTTCCGGGGGCTCTCGTCGGGCAGTGCTTTGCCAGTCTGGTTCAGAAAAGGAGGAGGTTTTTCTGCTGGGCTCGCAGGGCACCTGCCAGGGAGGGGAAGGACAGGAGCTCCGGGCTCTCTGCCCCGGGAAGGGACGGGTGCTGCCACTCTCAGGGAGGGGGTAGGAGATGCTCACCAGCATGGAGAGGACTGGGATACCAGTTCATCACTGCAAACGAGCCAGGAGCGTTGGAGGCTTGTTCCTCCCTCGTGTTAATGGAGCTCCCATTTGTCACGCGCCGGTCCGTGCCGCGTTCAGGACTGCAGCGTGTTTTCCAGCCCTGGGCTCGCAGCCTTCAATTACTCTGATTATTTGACTTGTGCGGTTCACGTCTGGCTGCCTCTGTGTGCCGGGCCCCTCCAACCCCGCCACGCTGCCTGGTGTCTGCTTCAAACAAGTGCTGACACCTCATGGTGAGCTTTCCAAAATCCCTCAGAAAGGCTCTGGCTGCAGGCTCTTCATCTCATTCCAGCCCCCTGCCATGGGCAGGAACACCTTCCACTAGACCACAGGTTACTACAAGCCCTGTCTAGGATCATGGCAAAACATCATCAGGATGTTTTCCTGGTGCTTCAGGTAAATGATGTGATAGCACCAAGGAGCGGGAAACGGAACATCTCCCCCTGACCCCCAGAATCTCGGTGGGTCAATTAAAATGTGCATCTTTTAAGACACCTTTGCTGGCAGAGATGATGGATTTGCTCTTCCCCAGCCCTGGGTGGAGTTTACCCCGTATTGTCAAACCACCCAGAAATACCATTTTTTTTCACCTGAAGTGAATATGACACAGAACTAGTAATCTGCTTGTGACATGATGTCACCGTCCAGGAGTTATGAGTGCAGCGTGAAGAGGTGCAGATGAGCTATTAAGCAGATAAAGAGACTGTTTTTTCTTGAAAATGTCAATTGCTAATAAAGAAGATATGGATATGACAGATGCTTAGGATAGTTTCTGAATAGAGCCACTGTCGTGCTTTCTGAGAGATGTCAGCAGATCCATTCTTGAAGGGCATTGTAACACTTCTGTTTGTGCCAGAAGGATGAAGTATCTGTCATTATTTCTGGTTAAAAGCTCATTTTACTGGAGTGACTCCCATTCAAGAATTCACTTTTCAGCCTTGCTAATTTTAAAATGGGAGAATAAAAAATAGCCTTGCCTTCCCCATCGCACCAGCAAAAAATAGACACCATTCTTTTGATGTATTTCTTTAACTTCCTGAGATTTCCCCAAAAGAATTGGCTGAGATTTTTAAAACTGCTGAGAGAGGACCTCTTGCACTGAGGGAGTCTGAAGGAGTTTTACTGTACACGTCTTCAGAGACCACCATAATAGCACAGATTGCTTTGACCGTGGCATTATTTTCACTGACAAGAGGCAGAGGAGAGCTGATTTTTTGCATATCTGGAGGGTAGAAAGTTATAAGCAATTGGGTTTTTCTTTTCTGCATTGTCCTGCAGCGGATCCTTGTTATATGTTTGCAACTGGGTTAACCGTCGAGGTAGCACTTGTGGGGGGGAAAACAGGGGAGAAGATACCCAGGTTGTTACACGTGTGCATGTGAAATAGAAGTGGGGCTGTGCCTGCAGCCAGGCTTGTTCTAGCACTGCTTTCCAGACAGTGTATTTCCAGAGGTCTCAAGACCCCCAGACTTCCAGTAAAAAAGCTGCAGGAAGGGAAGGTAGTTGCCTGACGGTGATAGTTTGGATGCTCAAGTAGCTCGTGAGAGTTGTGAGGTTTTTATAAACCATCTGGATTTGAGGTAGCTGAGATGACACTGGGCTCTCTCATGCCTCTGTGAGTGCAGGGGTGGAGGGATGTGTTGGCAAGGACCGAGGTCTTCAGGCAGGGATGTGACTGAGGACATGGCTGACAGAAGCTATTTTGGCAGCACGGCCTTCATGCTGGAGATGACATGACTCATTTGTGTAAGGGGCAAGGGAAAACAAGAAGAGAAGTGTACACATCTCCAGGGAAAGCAGATAGATAAATAAATGAGAGCAGATGGGTTGAGACACAGGAAATCAAAGTCTTTGGGAAGATCACTTTGCATGAGTTTTGTCTCCTGCCTCCCAACTTATGTCATGAAGTCCTGGGAGAATCCGTTGGCAGATTGGTTTCTTTCTTGAGCCAAGCCACCCAGCCTTGTTCTGGCCCCTCCAGAAAATTCAACACTATTCCTTCAGCCCATGCCTGGACCTTGCCCTGGGCAGGGGTCCTGTAGAGCTGGGTGGTTTTGGGGAGCCTGCCTGTCACTGCACCCCAGTTGTGCCTGTGTAGAGCTGGGGAAAGGGGTGTCACTTGGCTCTGGCCCTTAAAACACACTGCGTGGGCTGCCAAGGCTGTTAAACAAGGTTTTTCATAACCAGGCCCACACAGCCCTTTTTAATGGTGGGGGTTTTTGATCTTTCTTTCTTCTGGTGTGTTTTGCACAAAGTCAAATGATGGCTTTTTGAAGGGGTTAGATTAAACGATTCAGCAAGGCACTTGAAAATGTATTTACGTGGCACACAAGACCACGCTTGAAAGCCTGGGCTTGGATTTACCTCTGTGTTTAAGTGCCTTTCTGCAGCCTGGCTGGCATTAACCTCTCAGACAAGATGCCTAAGCAGGGGCCTCCAAGGAGAAGCCCCTTCCTCTGAGTCTGGCCCTTGCAAAACTCCCCGTTGCTGACCCCACCAAACGCGGTCATGGTCTTGCCCCAGGAGGAGCTGGCTGAGGGTGCGAGGTGGGATGGGGAGCATCTCAAGAGGATGCATTTGGGTTGAGCTGAGATGACCCCAGGCATAGATCCGGGGTGCAGATGTTCAACCAGGAGTGCTGGTTTTACTTTTTGCATTCTCTGTGACTTACTGAAAACACCTGAATGCAGGAGGAATCAGCACACGGGGTTTGCGCAGGGTTTTGGATCCGGCCGTTTTGAGCAGCCTGGTCTTAGTGGAAGGTGTCCCTGCCCATGGCAGGGGGGTTGGATTAGATGAGCTTTCAGGTCCCTTCCAACCCAAACCATTCCGGGGTTCTGTGAACCAAGAAAAAAGCATTAACCACTGTGCAGCTGAGTTTCTCTCTCTGGCAGATGGAGAACAGACCCTTGAAAACCTTTCCAAAGCCGTTTGAGAGCTGTTCATGAAAATCAATGGAAGTTTCCCAGTATTTAGACTGAGCCTATACTCATCTGGACACCTCAAAAGACCAGTGTGTATAGACACTCCCAGGCTGGGGCTGGGCTCTCCTCTCATTCACAACGTGGTCGATCAGCAGGGATGAATAAATCCTGTGTATGAGACGCAAGATTAAAGCCTTGACTTATCTGCTTTTGCAGCAAGGTTTGTTTTCAGGTTGAGAACACGAGTCCCAAGCTGTGGAATAGTTTGATGTTCATTCAGAGGGCTCATCTGCTCCTGGGCTGGCTGAGCTGGGGGACATGGATATCCTTTCTGGATATGCCAGATTTGTATACCTGGTGGCTTGATGCAGCATCTTAGGGTGAAGGCACGGGTTTGGCCATGCAGGACAAGGATCAGGGCATCCTTCAGGGAATCCCCCTTTCCCATGGCTGCGAGATCCACAGAGATATGTAAAGGGAAGTGGCAGTCTGCTTTCCCAGGGCTTAGCAGGGAAACCAGCTCTTCCACCGGCGCTTCCACTTGATTTTCCTCGGCGCGGTTGAGCGAAGAGGAAGAAAAGGGCAGAGGCTGTCTGAAGCACCAGCATGATGGTCTGACATTTTAAAACCATTTCGAAACAATCCTCTAAAATAAGCATATTGAGGAAGACAAATGGGGAGTTTAAAATCAAGCAGAGCCGGGCCGTGGGCTCTTTGTTGCGCAGAGCTCCGCCGGAGACTCGTGCAGGGGCATCGTATGTGCCCATGCGTGTGCAGGTGCAATGTATGAATCATCCAGGGCATGTATATGCATATGACAGGCACGAGCACTATAAATATGATCTACACAGCAAGGAACTGTAAAGGGGAATTGACGGCGCACGAGCATTCTCTCCCGAAAGTGCCAGCTGCCAGTCGGGCTGAATTAGATTTCACAGGGGTTTTTGCAATACATGGAATTCACCAGCAAATTACCCTTAAAGAGGGAAAATCAATCATTTGGAGCAGAGATAAGCTGAAGGCGAGGCAGCCTCGGATTGATCCCGTCTGTGCAGGCGTGTGTGGAATTCAGCAGATAACCTGGGGAGAGCAGGGAAGGAGAAAACTCCTCTGGGAGGGAGGGAGAGGGCAGGGACTGAAGCTCAGGATGGACAGAAGGATGGGAGAGAAGGGCTGCTGGAGCGGGGAGGAGGATCAGAAAGGTAGAGGAGCATTCTGCTCCGGGCATCCTGCATTGCCCACCACCCCAGTGAGTTCCTCATGGATGCAGGGGACGAGTGCCCGTGCCCAGCGAGCCCTCAAAAGGGTTATTGGTGCTGGGTGGGTGCTGGAAGCCCAAGTTGGCTGGCAGGGCAGTGGGAGAGAGGCAGGCAATGCCAGAGAGGATGTTTAGAGCAGTTGAGTTAAATACTTTGAAGTAGGTGAAGAGAATAACCCTCTTTATACCTTGTGTTTTCAGAGGAATGATTTAAGAGGTATTTACTCCAACTCACTAGAACCAGGCATAAGGTATCCAAGCCCTACAAAAAGATTCTAATTGCTATCAAAAAACCCCAAGTCTTCCTCCCCCCACCCCCCCACTCCCAGACTCTCAGCTCTTTTCCTTGCTTTGTGAACTTCCCAGAATGAGCGATATTAAACTCTCCGCAGTTTGTTGTAGGTAATAGCCCATGCCTAGAAAGTGGCTGGGAGGAAAGCTGGAGTAGCAGTGGATTTTGTGCTTCTGGAGGGCAGGGAAAAGCAAACTGCACTGAGCTAGGGTGGAGGGAAGCAAAGGCACTACTGAGGGAGGGTGAAGAGAAAACCGAGGATCCCAGGCGGCTTTTCCCCAATATAACTGGCTTTGTGCTGAAAGTAATCGCAGGAAGTCAACCTACTGATGCACCTCAGTGATTTCAGGGGTTGGTGTGGTTGAGGAAGGGTTGTCTGCTTGTCTAGGGATTTGGGTTATTTTATTTTTTACTTTGTTTTCTTGTGCAGCCATTGGTAAGTGATGCTAAACGCTTGCTTTGACTGTGGAAGACTGAATAATTTCTGAAGCATTTGCAGGTGGGCTCCCATGAGGAAGGGGTTAGGTGGGAGCAGGAGTGATGAATGAAGCCAGTGGGTGGCACTGGGTAAAAAAGCAGGGATAAAAACTGTGATCCATCCAGTCCCAGCTGAAACAGCTGATGTGGCTGCCCCTCGTGGGAGAAGGGGTTTCCTGATCCATGGTGAACTGTGAACTGTGCCCTGTGAGCGCGGCTTGCAAGCTGGGAGAGCAGATTTTTGGCCATGATTCAGAGCAGGTGCATGAGCAGATCCCTCATGATGCTTCACTCCTCTGGAGGGACACCCATACCCACCTCCTGGCATCTCACAGCCTGCCAGTCCTACCTGTGCCCAGGGTCATTCCATCTGCTGCAGCCCCCTGGAATTTCAGAGGGATATTGGGCCCGTGGGGCTGCCAAGCAGGTCAGAAATGGTTCAAAAATGAAGCAGCTCAGTCAGCGGTGGCTTTTTTGGGAGCGGGGTATCGGCATGAGGTTGATGCTGTCACTGGCAGCAGGGCCAGGGCGCGGCTCCCATTACACGCTCCGAGGAATACGCAGGCGAAGAACAGAGCCGTAATTATGCCCAACTGCAGCTACAATTGTCTTTTAGCTGAATTGACATGAAATTTCCATCAGTTGCAGCGCCAGCTACGGCTGGGAGGAGGTCTGATTGCTGGGAAGGAGGCAGCGGGCAGCAGCCTCGAGCCACAGCGAGGGCTGGCCCCGCTTGTTGGCGCGGGATGAGAGGAGCTGGAAAACGTGCGGCTGCATCCCAGCTCTGGGCAACAGGGAACTTCCCTCCAAAACCCATTCTTTTATGGCTCCATTTGTTTCGGATAGAGACAGGTTTGTTATTGTAGGGTTGCTAAGCTTTGGCAGGCGGATCCTTAATCTGTGGCTCTAAAAGAAGGCAAAGGACCTTGTTTTCAGTGATAGGGGAAAAACTGGAGCTGTGCAGGAGCTGGTAGGTCAGGGCATGGAGGGGGTAAGGAGCAGTAAAGCAGGTCATGCACTGATAGCACCCTGTGCATCCCATCCTCATCCTCAGCACTGCAGAGAGATGATGCTTGGCTGTGATCACTGCCCAGCAGGACCTTTGAGAGCCCGGGGATGCAGCACTTGCTTTTCCTCTTCCCAGCCACATTTCAGATCCATTGTTTGCTCTGGGTGCCGGGAGCAGGTAGGAAGGGGTGAGGAAAATGTAAGCAGCTCCCTGTGGCTTCCTCTGGAGTGGGGGGGTCCTTGCTGTGAGCCGGGCTTAGCCAGCCCCTTCTGCTGGGCAGCTGATAACAATTTGTATATTCAGATTTGCTTTCAGGCATCCGCAGGGGGCTCTCAGGCTCGGGGAACCGGGAGCAAGGAAAGCAGCATGGGGGCCAAAACAAAAAAATAAATAGCTGAAAAAATATATAAATGGCAACTCACTGCAGCCCTCCCAAGAGGCAGCTGTATTCCCCTTCCCCAGACCTCACGTGGGGAGACTGAGGCACTCGAGGGGCTGCTAATTAGGGATGGTGGGTATCTGGAGGCTGATCTCCATCCCCAGCTGGAGGGGAATTAATCCACCCGGCTCTCTTCGTGCAAATACTTGGATTTCTTTTGATGTTTCAACTTTTATCTCATGCCCCCAACAAACTGGCTCTTCTCGAGCTTCCAAGAAAATCCCTTGCATCTCACTGCCACAAAAGGTGCTTTCGTGTATTGCAGGGAGGGCACCAACTCCTGGGAGAGATGCCGAGGGCTCAGCAGCAGAGGCAGGCAGAAATTCCTCAGTAAAATGGCTTTTTGTCACTGGTTGAAAATGGTCATTTGTTGTAAATTGACATCCTAAGGATAGGGTGTGAAATAACATCTTGGGGAGTAATGCTTCCTCCTGCCCATCCTCTGTATCTTCCGCTCCCTCTCTCCCAGGTGTGTGTCCGGGGTGTCAGGAGCATCCCTCCCTTCCCAGTTTGGCAGCAAAACAGCTCGAGGAAGGTGCCAGTCTACCCTGAGACACTCCCACCACCTTCCAGCAGAGCGTTGCTGGGCTCTGGGTGCCCTTGTGTGGCCCTGTGAGTGCCCTCAGGGACTGCCTCTGCTGTGGGGCTCTGCTGGAGGTGCTCAGCTTGCCCTCAGCTCCATGGAGGTGCGGGAAGAGGGGCAGGCCAGGGATTCTGCTCATGTCTCCAGCTCTCAGCAGTCACACTTAGGCAGGTTTTGCTATTAGTGCCCCTTCGTGCGTTTAATTGGCCCCTTTTTCTGATAGGAGGGCGCTCAATCGGGGAAAATTGGAAATTCATCTCTGGCAGCTTTCTGAGCTTGCTTTTCACGTGCTCTGCTGGGCCGTGCTTTGGGAAGGGTGCTGTGCCCAGAGCAGGGCTCCCGAGGTATCGGTAAGGTGGTGGACCTGCTGCTTTGCTGGTCTTGGGAGTGGAGGAGTTTTTCCAGCTCCCAGTTTGAGCTGTGTTACTGGAAAGAGCCTTCTGCATGAGAGAGGCACCCACACTGTGCCCCCAGCCCCAGGCAATGAAATCCCAGTTTATGATCCCAGTGTGTGGACCTTCAAACAGCAGAAGGGGCTTTCCCTTAGCTGAGTGCTGGTTCATCCCAGGGGTGCATTCCCGTTCCTTTCATGTCCACATGGATATTTTGTTTGAAATGCCAACCTTCCTCTTTCCCTTTGCAGGGACCCAACAGCATTTTTGAGGTTTACCTGGTGGGCAACAACTCCAACCACTTCATCATCTCACCGACCTCCATCCAGGGGAAGGCGGACATCCGTGTCCGTGTGGCGGTGCCGCTGGACTTCGAGACCATTCCTCGCTATGAATTTTCGGTAAGGCTGCACCCCTGAGCTCTGTGGGGCATCCATAGTTTTCAGTGTGACCTAAGAGTGACCATTAACCACCTTCCTCTCTCTTCCAGTACTAGAAGGGGGCATATAGGAAAAATGGGGACGAACTTTTTACCAGGGCCCGTTGCGACAGGACAAGGGGTGATGGCTTTAAGCTAAAATAGGGTTGATTTAGGTTAGCTGTAAGGAAGAAGATTTTTTCCATGAGGGTGGTGAAACACTGGAACAAGTTACACAGAGAGGTAATGGATGTCCCATTGCTGGAAACGTTCAGGATCAAATTGGATGGGGCTCTGAGCAACCTGAACATGTCCCTGCCCATGACAGGGGGATGCACTAAGTGGCCTGTAAAGGTCCCTCCCACCCCAAACCATTCTGTGATAATCCACACTGTAAAACTCTGTGGCACTGCGAAACAGCCAAAAAACTGGAAATTATACTAAAGCAAAGAAGGAGGGGAGGAAGAGATTTGCTCTGCACCTTCTCTTTCCAACATCCAAAGGCTCAGCTGCAAGAGCTTAAGCAGAGTGGGGCCATAAAAGCTTTATAGAGCATAAAACTTTGTTTTAAGTGCACCTATTGGGTGCCAAAACCCTCCCCATCCTCCTGCTCCAGCTTTGTTGGTGGGTTGCCCCAAGCTGGCTCATCTGGTGAGGGAGCTCAGGAGAGCATTGTTTTCTCCACTGAGGAAGGGTGGGAAACTCTCCCAAGCCAGTGTCTCCATCCCTGCCCTTCGCTTCCCGTCTCTGCCCCAGCTCTTTGCCAACGAGAGCGTCCCCGACCACGTCGGCTTCGCGCGCGTGAAGATCAACCTCATCAACGAGAACGACAACCGCCCCATTTTCAGCAAGGTGCTGTACAACGTCAGCCTCCTGGAGAACACCACCGTGGGCACCACTGTCCTCCAGGTCCACGTGAGTAGGAGCGTCCTGGCTCTCTTTGCCGGGTCCTTGGCACGCGCGTGTGGCTCCACGGTGTCTGTCATCCAGGGACAGGCTGGGGAGCCTGGTAAGGGAGTGTTAGGAGATGCTGATGGTGGGGGTTTGGAGCAGATGTCTTGACTTTTCCCGTCCTCTGGAAGATGTGTATGTGGTTCCCACCACACCAGGAATTCGAAGAGAGTCCTGCACTGCATCTCACGCGCAGAGACTGCTCCCAGTAGTCACGGTCATGATCCTGGGTGAGGGTTTTCTCGCGGCCCTGTTTGGAAGGACCGAGTTCCTCAAGCTGATTGAGGGCAAAGGATGGGAAAAGAGGGGAATGGCTGTATCTGGCAGAACATGTGGTATGGCATGGCTGGCAGCAGAAAGGTGGTGCAGAGGTGGAGGTGATAGCAGGGGAGGCATTTCCATAGCGCTCATCCCTCCTGCGTGGGTCGGGTGGAAGCACCCGAAATCCTCGCCAAGCAGACACATTTCCTAGTGCATGAGAGCAGTGTCAGTGCCAGTGTGGAGCACAGCAAGAACCACAACAAAACCCTGTGCTGAGAAATAAGCGAAATAGTGGTCAAGGCTCCCCTGGGATGGGGAGTATCACAGCAGGGAGCATCAGAAGCCCTGCTAGGCTTTGGATACAGGGTGTTAACAGTCTAGTTACTACCACTGTCATTAGTCATTGATGAGCTTGCTTGTCTCCCTCTCCAATGAATATGCTCTGGCTGCCCTCCTGCCCCCCCTTTACTCCCATGCTCTCCTGAGACACAGCCCCAGCTCTCCATCCGTGCAGGCACGATGATCCAGAGTATAAAGCCCTGACAAAAGAGCTGGGTGTGTGTGCCTGTGCATAAGTGTGTTTACTTTACAAACAGATGGTGTGAAACTGTATAGAGCCCCCGAGCTGTTCCCATCTGACAGTTATTAATATTTCAAGCAGATGTTTAGCTAGTCAGGCCGTCAGACACTAAACAATGAGATTGTTACTGCAGCTCCTCTTTCCCAACTTCCAGCTATGCCAGCATTTCAGAGTGAACACAAAATGCCGGGAGTTGAATCTTCTATGATAAATCAGAATGGATGCAATTAGTGCTGAAATCCAAATTGCCCTCCCAGCTGATCCCAAACTTCCAACAGCCCTCATAAAGTAGCAGCTCCTCCTGCTGTGGCCGCTTGCCTTTGAGCTGCAGCCCTGCGCTCGCTGCCACGGCACTGCCCGTCTGCGGCGCGTCTCTGCAACTGTCCCACGTGCCACAGACTGAAAGCCTGCTTTCCTTGCTAATGAATTCCTCCTTTTCTTTTTATCCTTCTTTTGCACTTGCTTGAGAGCTCCTTCTGGATATTCCCTCAGAGGGGTTAGGGATGGGTTTTTGGGGAAAGCCTGTCCAGCCAGGTGGTGTGGGTGGACGCTAATAAGTGACGTCCTCACGAAAGGGAACTTCTGTTGGCTCCCCCCTTTTTGTGCTGCAGAAATGCTCCTTTGTGCAAATGAGTGCAGGTTTGGGGGAATGATGGGTTTCAGGGTGCTAAGGACTAATCAGATGGCTTATGGGGTCGGGATGAACAGGGGAGTGTGTGGGCTGAGCAGAGCTGGCTGGGCAGAGCAGTGCCTGCAGAGCACCTTCCAGGCAGGGAGGCAAGCAGCTAAAACCATGGGAGCCGAGGCAATGGGAGATGGCTCGTCTTCTGCCCAGCCCAGCATCCTGGGGAAGGAGGAGAAGTTGCTCCCAGAAATCCCTGGGCTGTTTGCTCCTCCTCCAGTGAGTGCGTCCCGACTAGTCCCCCTTGGCTGCACGTGATGGGGTGTGTGTAGGCGAGGGGAAAGGTGCTTGGCTTGGCCAGCCTGTAAGGGAAGGACAAAAAGAAAGAGCAAGCAGACTTCATTTGTGGTGACAAATGGCCATTCGTTTCTACGGCATTTCAGCTCCTAATGGCGGTGACGGCAGAGAAACCTTGCCTGTTACACGTATAAATCAACTGTAAAACAACCCGAAGTGCAGGCAGCCAGCAGGGACCAGGGACTGCTGCTTGCTCTCCACTCCTTGCCTCTTTCTCTGTACCCACAGATGTGTGAGCTTGGATCCGTGGCTTCCAGGGCAAACCTCTGTCACCTTGCCGGCACGGCGCAGCCTTGTTTGCCCTCTGAGATTTTGTTTGCTCTTTGTTTTGCATTCCCTCCATCTCCCCATCCATCCGTCTGTCTGTTTAATTCTGTCCCTGAAAGGCGTTTATCTTCTAGGTGCAGGTAGTCATTTGCTTGTACGAGAACACCTGGAGTCCAGACTCCACAGAAGCAGCTCCTGCCACGTGCAGGGACTGCCCACAATGTGCCCAAAGGCACCCTTTGCTTCCTGCTTCCATGCTCTTGGAGCACAGGTCTTACGAGGAGCGGTTGAGGGAGCTGGGGGGGCTCAGCCTGGAGAAAAGGCAGCTCAGGGGAGACCTTCTGGCTCTCTGCAACTCCCTGACAAGAAGGATGAAGCTAGGTGGGGGTCAGGCTCTGCTCCCAGAAAACAAACCAACATGACAAGAGGAAATGGCCTCAGGTTGCACCAGAGGAGGATTAGATTGGATAATAGGAAAAATCTCTTCACTGAAAAAGGGTGGTCAGGCATTGGCACAGGCTGCCCAGGGAAGTGTCTGTAGAGCATAAAACACCCCTGGAAGTGTTCAAAAAACATGTAGATGTGGCACTCAGGGACACTGTGCATGGTGGGCTTGGCAGTGCTGGGCTAATGGTTGGATTTGACGATCTTAAAGGTCTCTTCCAACCTCAATCATCCCATGATTCTTTAGCTGTGTGATAAGCCCCTTAGGCCAGAAGGGCCTAAGGGCCTTGTGTGTTTGCTTTTGCAGAGACCAGTGTGAAGGGCTCCTTACTCCAGCCTAAGCTTCCATGTAGCATAAATCATGGCAATTTGGAGTTACATGTCCACTGCAGCTGAGCAGAGGGGCAAGAAACCTGTCCAGGGCTCTGCACTTATTAGTGGCCTCTCTCCAGGCAAAATTCTCTTTTTCCTTGCCCCAGACCCTGCTGTGCCAGGAAAAACCAGGCTGCTGAGGCTTGGAGGTCCCACGCAGCAGCAAACACCTTCTGTGAGGCTGGGGGTGAAGCAGGGAGGTGAGCAGAGCTCAGCCTGAAGATACGGGCCAGTTCTGCCCCAGCTACCAACAGATATTGAAATACTATTTTTTTACTGAAACAACTGGCCATGAAGCCTTTTAATAACGTAACAGAAAAGGTCAGAGAAAGAATTTCACACTTCTTGAGCAAGCAGGCAGCTGGTATAACTTCATGCCTTCCAGGAACGAGGCAGCGAGAACATACACTGCACCCTGAATTAACTGGGGCTCTGACACCCCCACCAGGTGCTTCCTGCCTGGGATTCTGGTGGCTTTTGATGGGTGCTGGCTTTCCTAATAGCAGGAGCAGGCTGGAAAGATGGACCCTGGAGAGGTGTGACGAGCAAGGGTGCCAGCTCTGGCTTGGGGCAGAGGGCTCGGGCTCTATGTGATAGGAAACCCTGGGGAAGGACCCTGCCTGGGGGGAATGAATGGCTGTGTTCAGCAGTAGCCATGGAATGGTTTATGTCAGCAGGGAATTTAAAGATCATCTAGTTCCAACCTCAGTGCCATGGGCAGGGAGACCTTTGGTAATCCTTTAGTCCATGAGCCCAGAGGCAAGAGAAGCCCCCAAGTATTTGCCAGAAAGACAGAGACACCACCTTTTCTCCCTGTCCATCAAATAATCTGAGTTACTGCTGTTACTCTCTGTCCTGCTCCAAACTGCCTCATTGCTGGCAGCAGGGAGACTAGTATGAAAGTTTCACAACCCCCCCGTGCAGCACATCAGCTGAGACAGGGGAAAGGGAAGCCTCAGGGCTCCCTGCCCAATGGCTGTGCAGAGGACTGATGCTGGGCAGTCATCAGATTGAGTTTCTCAGGTCTCTGCTCCTTCCTTTCCCAGGGCTGGAGGGTTTGGAAGCCCAGGGTCCCCTGGGTTTGCATCCTGTGAGCTCTGGTGGGGCTCCCCTGAAGAGCTTCTGTGGCCTGGGCAGGGGGAGAGGCACTAGATGGAGTTTTCAGCCAGGAATATTTTTTTGGGTGGGAGAAGCTGTGCAAACGTGGCTTTGCTTCTGGGTTCACCAGTACCCAGTTCAGCTTCCAGGGAGCTCCCCCAAGAGGGAGAGGAGGAGGGGGGTCCAGCCCAGGATCCCCCCTGTCCTTTGGGGGCCGTGCTCCTCGCGTGCAGTGGAGGATGCTCAGCTGGGAAGTTCAGGGAAGGTGTGACTCTGTGTTCACACCTGCCACCGAGCCTGAGGCATCTCCAGGTCCTGCTGCACTGCAGGGCTGGGGGTGTGAGTGCCGTGGCAGGGGAGCAGAGAGCACAGTGCCCCTCCAGACCTGCCTTGGGATGCTGCTGCTTTGCCAGCACCTGCCACGGGCTTCCAAAAGCCAGGGACCTGCATGGGGGTGTAGGCACGTGCCTTGCTGCCCATTGCTGATGTATTTGTAGACCTGGAGGTAGGAATTAAGGGGCAGGAGGTGTCCTTAAGCTCCTCGTGCACTACAGAACTGCACAGCAAAGTCCTCCTGAAAAGCTCCGATAACCAAAATCATTAAAGCCCAAACAAACCAAGAGTAACTTGTTTTTGACACAACAATGCATTTGATTTGCCTTGAAGGGTCTGGAGAAAAATGGTTCTCCAGGGAAGTGTGGAAAGTAATCCTAGCTCCGTGATCCCTCCTCTCCGCTTTATTTGCCCCGGTCTGGCTTGGCTGCGCAGGCTGGGATTGGTGGCTGTGGGCTCCATCAACTGGCTGACAAGCAGTGGGGGGCTGGGGGGCTGCTGTGTGCTCACCCTCCCTTGAAAGGGGCTAGGATGAAGATGGAGGCTTGCAGGGAGTGAATTACTCGCTGCACACCTTCAACTCCCCTCCCACAAGGGGTTAATCTCCCAGCAGGCATTAATGCCTGCAGTTCCCAGTGCTTCCCTAGCCAGCTTTTCCTCGCTCTGGCCAGGTCAGGCATGGATCAGGTGAGCCGTTCTTTGAAAATCACATCAGCACCTCCCTGGGATGGCTGTGTAGCTCTTTGTCCCAGACCCTTGCTGAGTTAATGACTGTCTTCTCTCTGGAACCATCTCCTCACACATCCCTGAGAGGTTATGCTCTTTGCCTTGCCTTGGTCCTCCTCACCCTGAAGCAGCTTTGGTCCGGGATGGGGCTCATAACAACCACACTCAAGAAGTCTGAAAGGGATATGGAGACTTTTCCAGAGCTTGGAAGTATTTCCCCACACACGTGACATTGTTGGGAAAGCTGCCAGTGGGCTTTCCAGAGTTATCTTTTGGAGACTCTCAGGAATAGTTTGAGCATCTCCAGCAGACCTCAGACTATAAACTACTGTGCCCAATTCAACCATGAGGCATCGATTTTGGTGTCAGAATGATTTTCTGTATCTTGTGATATGCAACAAGGCAGGTAAAATAAGCACTGTGTTCCCTCGGGGCTTGATAACCTGAATCTCCAAGGCAGCCTTAAAAAAACCCCACTGTTTTCCCTTTTTTTTTACGAAATTCAGATTATAATTTTCAGATTATTTGGTGGAGAGGGGGAAGAGGTGGTGTCTCTGTCTTTCTGGCAAATGCATTAGCCTATGTATTCTTATATATGTGTGCATATAGTGTATAACTATATATATGTACACTGTTTCACGTTCCTGAATAGTTCTTTTCCCCTGTTTTCCGTAGGTTGTCCCCTCCCTGAACATCGTCCCTGACACATCCATTCACCTGAATTCTCATCTTCCCCCTCCCTGCCACTGCACTTCCCTGGGAGAAGCCTTGTTAGTAAGAACCTAATGAAGTAAATGCACTAATTAACCTTCCATTACTCTCCTCATTAAGTCAACCTTTAATTTGGTTGGCAAAGTTCCTCCCCTTTACCACCCAGCTGTCAGTTTTCTCCTGCTTCTTCGATCTCTCTTTGGCCTTGTGTCGGGGACGGGAAAATCGATCCCGGCCTGATTTTCTTTCCCCTTCTTTCCAGCCGGCTGTAAACGCCAGTCAACAAGAAAGTAATAATGTACTTTTCCCACCCTGGGAAGGAGAGTTGCAGACATCAATAAGCGGCTATTTAAAATGCAAATCGCCTTCTCAATCAGCTGTCAGCCTTTGAGTTTGGCAGGGGCGCGGCGATGGCGGTGATGCCGCTGTTCCACGGGCTCCCACATCCCGTCGTGGCACTTTGCAGCGGTCCCAGGGCAGCTTTGACGTGCCCTGGAGGGTTGCATCCCTCTGGGTTTGTCCGACTCCGAGTCCTGACGTGGGTGGGATGAGGCTTTGCAAACCTGGGGGGTTCTTCTGGTTGCCTTCAGGACTCACCCCACCCTGCATCCCTCCATCCCTTTGGCCAAGGGCACTCACCATCCCCTCACATCTGTGTAGCTGCCACTGTCTCTTGTTTCTCGGTGATCTCCAAAGCTTTTCTTTCCCCTTTTTCTTGGAGAAAAAGGGAATGCAGGGGGGCAGAAACAGTTGGAAATTAAAGGCGGTAATGGAGGCTGTAGCTCTGAGGTGCTGGTGGGTGAGGTGCTGTGCCAAGGGGCTCACCCTGAGCTCTGTTTCTCTCTCACGTGGGGATGGTGGCTGTGTGGACCAGCCTCAAGACCTACACTGTTCCCAGTTTTGGGAATGTTGCATGGAGTACAGAACATAGCCAGTGAGAGCAGGGAGTGAGGGGAGGAAATAACCTTGTAAATCAATGGATGGATGGAAAGGCTTCTAGGGAGGAGCCTACTCACAGCTTCTGTGGGGAATCAGATGGAAGACAAACCACCCCCTGCCCTGTCCGTGGCACCTGGGGTGTTTTCCCAGCATTAGGACTGGAGAGTGGTGCAGCCCATCATCTCATGGTGGTCTGCAGGACATCTTTCCCTGATGCTGCCATGAGGATGGCACAGGGTTCTCAATCTTTTCCAGTGGACTTACTGTTTCAATTTTGCACAGGAGGTTGAGTTTGCTCTGCAGGGAGTCACCTGCCCCACCTATGTTAGGAGTAAGTTGCACCTCCTCTGCCTTCTCGCGTGGGTTAGGGGAGCACAGGATGGTCAAACATTGGGAGGAGTCTCAGGTATGTCTCCATCCTTTCCTTCTGCTTCAGGTGAGTGGAGAATGTCTCAGAAAGCCCTTGCTGGAGAGGGGGAATGACAGACAGGTGGTAATTGCGGACTGCCAGCCAAATGTCCAGGGCAGGCTGTGTGTTACAGAGGCTGAAGCACGGGGGAGAGGATATTTAGGGAGTCAGGAGGGCATTCAGAGGACACTGGTGGGAATATGAAAGCATGGCTCAGCAGCAGCTCAGTGGAGGCTGGAGAACTCTCAGTTGGACATTTCTGATGTCTCCTAAGCCTGGACTTTGTCCCTCCTTCCAGCCCGTCTCCCCTACCCTGGCCCACACAGCTCTCCCTCCCAGTCAGCATCTTAATTGATCTTGTTGTTCTCAGTCCCCCCTGAGTGCTCTGTCTCCAGCTGTGCTTAAACAGAACAAAATCTCTTCCAATTTCCCTGCCGCTTAAAAGAAAATTGAATCCTTCATCTGCCAGAGGAGAGGCAAACTGCAAACACACGGAACAGTGAAGAGTTAAATAATCAAAGCAGACGATCCCAAATTGCCTGGAAAGTTAAACATGAATGGCTTGTCTTCTTCCTGGGTGCTTCTGGGGTTTTTACAAGTATAAAAAGATGCTTGCACTCCTTGTTCCCATTAAATATTCTTATCAATCCTGGTTTGTAACTAAAGGAAAGGGGAGGAGGGAGTTACCAGGTAGCAGCGTGATTGACGGATCTGAAGTCCTCATCTGTATGTCAGGGCCCAGTGCTCTTTGGCTGTGTTTATCTCTTTAATCTAAATATCAAACCGTAAGACCAAAATGGGGTGGAATAGGAATCATGACAGCCCAGGCGTTGAGGAGAGAGAGAGACACTTACTGTAGCTTGTGCAGCCGCTCCCTGTCCTGATGGAGCTGTCAGGAGAAATGCGCAGCCAAGGCAGGGAGGTGGGAAAACAACACAGAATCACAGCCTGTGCCCTCTGCCCCCTCTCCACCCCCCGCCTCAAAAAAAGCCAGTTCAGCTTTCTTGAGGTGGGAAAGAAAACCAGGGAGCGAATGCACACTTGCTCCTGTCCAAATTCCATCCTACAAAGCACAAGCTAAGCAGCAGGATTCCCCCCACGCTTCCCAGTGCTCCCAGTAGGAGGTGGGGTTGGGTGTTTTTCCTTTGCTGCTGGCCTTGCCTGGTGATTTGGGAGGTGACTGGGAGTTAAAGGGAGAATTTTGCCTGAGTTGATGCTTTCTGCCACTCAAACTTCACACTTCCTTCTCAGCAGTCCCTGTAGGGCAGTCGCCATCTTCACCTCGATACATCCTGTCCCACCCATAAAGTTTCAACAGAGCCAGTGCTCCTGGGATTTTAATCTGTTTTCCAAGCTGGCTTCCTCCATGCCCTCCCAAAACATCCAAGGGTCTGTTTCCTCAGGCAAGGGGCTCCCGTGGGAATCAGCATCCAGCGGGTGCCATTGGCTGAGTGATGCTGTGACAGAGAGTGTCACTCCTGGATAGACCTTGTGCAGCCCCTGGTGATGCTGACAGGCTGCTGTTGGGGTCTTAAGGGGAGAGAAATTTACCTGAACCCATTTGGGAACCCTGAGATGTGTAAATCCACCTGCTGAGATCCCTTGCATCATCCACTTGTGTCCCAGGCCATAGGTTCTGCTGGATCTTCCTGTGGCTGGCTGCTGTGTCCTAGAAGCAAACCTCTGTTATCTTTGGTCACAGGAGAAAAGCTGTGGGTCTCCATCCCCTAAGATACCCTTGGGAAGTGGCTGTTGACTGACTGACTGAGACTTAAGTGTAGTTTCCAGCTCCAGGGAAGTGAGGATGTTGTCTTTTTATTACACCTCAGCCTATGGCTTCTGGATCACAATTTTCCAAGGTGCACCCGCATTGCTGTCTCCAGGAAAGCCTCTGCCTGGCAGGGATGTGTTTTGATCTTGCTATTCCTCACCGAGAAATAAAATCCCACCCTCCAGCTGGGATTTGGAGAGTAAACCATGGGCTGCATTCAGCTCCAGGGAGAATTTCTTTCATTCCAGCTGGACAACAGGTTGAGCTTCCCTCTTCCCTTTCTCCACCCTGGGATTCAAGATGTTCATGTCCATCTCCAGGCAAGGACCTGCTTGGCTCGTCCCTTCTTTTTTCTTAATCCTCCCTCTCCCTGCTGGGCCCCAGGCGATGCCCCTCACCTGGATGCGATGGAGTTGCAGATGGGAGGTGGCGTGAGTGGCTTCCCGGAGCTCGTGCAAATACTTTAGAGATCATTGAGGATTTATATTTCCTCTGCTGGACTTTGACCTTAATTTCTTCCATTTTGCTGGGCTGTAAAATTCATTAGAGACCCAACAGGAAAGTGATTGAGATGTCAAGCCAGGCAATTGTGTGGTTATTTAATCGCTCAGATGTGCCGCTTGCCATTTAGGTGGACAACAGGAGAATATGAAATCAATACGGTTCATCAGTGGGGGACTTGAGCCCAGCTCCAGCTCCGAGCCCCAGTAAAACCCACCGGGGCGGGCACCTAAACAGTCTTGGTGTCACCAGTGAAAACCCACGCTGGAGAAGCCTGTTTCTCTCACTTTTGGGCCATCTTCTGTCCCCTTGTGTTTTAAACCCTGGTCTCCAGCCATTCCAGCAGCCTGGCTGCAGTAAATCACTCCCCGCTAAATCACGGCTGCCCAGGCAAGTGTTAACCTCGCCTGCGTGGAGCTGATGTTGCAGGGAATGCTGTTATAAAACACAGGAAGGCTCTTGTTTTCCTTGGTGGCTGGCAGAAGAGGTGGGGAAAAGCTCTGCCATTCCCAGGGGGGTTGATTGACTATTTCCCCACCCCCCATCCAGGTTCAGCGCAGCCCTCTGGGGTCATTAGCACCGATTGAGCTCCCTGGCTCGGTGCGTGGTTTGGAGCTGCTGGTGGGGAAGTGGTGGCAGCAGCAGAACCCCGGCACTGCCTTGATTCCCCACTCCCACCTCCCTCTTTCCCAGCTAATCACGCTGCTGGGCTCCGGCACGGCGATACCAGCCATCCACCGGCTCTGCTCCCGCCTGATTGCCACCTCCCGCCGGGCATCCTCTCTTTGAAAGCCTGGGAAAGAGCACGGCCGGGGCAGGCAACACCGACAAAAGAGCTGTTTTCCAACTAAAGTCATTCCATAATAACTTTTAAGTAGGTTTTCCATTGGTTTCCTGTCCCGGTTTTGCAGCCCGGCGATTGCATCTCTTGGGCCTTCGCGTTTCTCTCCCCCAGATCACCGATCGAGTCCCAGTCCTGGTGGATACCAGCAGTTAGCTGTTATTCCCCTGGGACCTGAAGGTTGCATTTGGGAAGGGGTGTTTGGACGATTGCCTGGTTAGCACACGCAGGTTTTGGTGCCTCCAAAAACCAGTAGAGTGCCAGGCCATGGCTCCGCACCCTGGGATTCCGGTACCGCCCTCTGAGGCACCGCTGGCTGCCCAGTCAGCCCCAAGGAGCCCCTAGAAAACCAACAAAAAGTAGGAAGCAGGTGGGAATCCTCTCTCTGTTTGCTTTCCCAAGCCCCAGGCGTTTTGCTGGAGCAGCGGTGCCTTGGTCTCAAAGCCAGGGGAGCAGGCAGGGACCGAACAGGCTCACACCCGGTCACTCTGGTACCCTGACAGCTTTTTGACGTCCTGTAATTGCTTTCATGCGAAGACTCTTTTAAGCAGAGAGCTCCTGGCCAAAGCAATTTGCTCCCCATCAATTTTTATTTCCTGCTTTGTGCGTGTGAGGGAGGGGAGGGAAAACAAAGAGAGCGAAGAAGAACAAACAGAGCTGGGACCTGTTCCTGCAGATCCACACCGAGGGAAAGGTGGGAAGGGTTTTAGCTCCCATGGTGCCAGCAGAGCCATCTTCAGCCAGGCAGGACGTGGCAGCCCTAATCATCATTCCTATTGCTCACCCCCGCAACCAGCTTCCAGCTGCTCATCCCTGTCTGACAGTTTGGGGGGGGAGGACTTGCCATCTCAGGGACTCCGTGGGGGACCTGAGCCACCTCCAAAGGCTCTTCTTGGTTCTTTAAGCCCTTCCCCGCTCCTCCTGCCGTGCTCCCTGAAGCTGCTGTGAGTAGAGTTAATCTCCGGCAGTTTAAGGAGTCGTTGAGTGGGGCTGGCGGATGATGAATGTTGAAACCATTACCAGGCGAAGCTCCGTGGAGCTGTTTAAAACTGAATTCTCCCATGTAAATTTCTGCTCCATCAATCCTGATGACATGTCAAACATTGCTATTGTTTCCCGAACAAATTGGACGACATGCCCTTTCCTGCAGATTTGCCCACGAGAGCAGAACCGCTCCCCAGCTCCTCGCTTTTGTCTCCGGCTCTGCCAGCCCCGGAGCCGGAGGGGAAGGGTGGATGTGATGGCCCCTGGTGGGACAAAAGGGAGACATCCAAAATATTTGAGCTTGAGGGACGCAGATGGACAGAGAACAGGGCTGTGGGTATTTTTGTGTGATTCATGTGCCGGGTGCCCACACTGCAGCTCAGTAAATTAATCCTCTGGGTTATCCAGGCTTCCTCTTCTTGCCACTCTCCCAGAGTTCAGCTGCACAAATGTGGGATCTTTTAGAAATGGTCTGTGCCGGTGACAGCTCATAAAAGTACAGATTTGGACCCGCATTTTCATCCTGCCCTTTTGCAGGCTCCAGTGGGCAAATCCCGCTTTAATATTCCGGGCAGGAGAGGAGCAGTGGTAAAAGCCATTTGATTGCTTCTCCAGGTGGAACCCCGGGAAACTTCCAGCCAGATGCCTTTCCTCCCCCGGCTGTGGGGATGGATGCGTGCATGCTGGGGGGGGAAAACCAGTCAGTGATGGGGAAAAGCCATGGGAAAACAGCTGGTACCCAGGGACTGCCATCAGCTCGGTGGGATTTGGGGTGTTCTGCAGGCGTGTGCTCCTGGGAGCCCTCGGGAAGGGCGTGCATGTTGCCTCCCCAGGGATTCGAGCATCTGAGCATCTCTTTTTACCCTCAGAGGGAAAAAAAGCCTGGTAATGCAGAAACAAACATAGATCCCGAATTAAACACACTGAGTGTGCGTGGTTTGGCTTTTTGCATGTTCCCTGTCACGCTCAACTAACCTGCTCCGCTGCCCAGCATTATCTCCGTGATGTTCAGCTGCCAGGAAAGCCATCCAGCCAGCAGCACCTTCCACCTCCCTCGGTGTAAATTTGGCTCATTAATTAGCCCAGCTGGTGAGGTGGAGGGTGAGGCAGGGTCAGGCTGCCCACCCTCCTGGCTCCTCGGGGGGAGGTTGTTTTGCCTCACTGGCACGTTTGGCATCACCACAGCTTGTGGTCCAACTGCCCTCCTGGCTTCCCTCCCCGGGGCTCCCATTCGGAGTGCCTCCATGCTAACCTTCTTTTAACCTTCCTCCTTCCCTATCTTCTTTTTTTTTTTTTTTTTTTTTTTTCCCATCAGAAGAAAATTACACTTTCCCAGTGTTGTCTGTCACCGCAATAAGCACTTACGAGCGCAATTGTAGGGGGCCAAATGAAGGGAATTCGTTTTGCCCGTGCTTGGTGGTACTGTCAGGCCCCCTGTAAATCATTATCTCATCAACAGCCCATCCAAGTGCATGGAAAATGCTTTTCTGGGCTCTGCTCTCACACCAGCCACTTAGGAATTAATGGGACCCAGGGATGCACAGAGGTTGTGGGCACAGAAGTAATGGATAGGAAAAATCCTGGCTGGGAGGTTGAGGGCTGGCTCGTATCAGGCAGTGCTGAGGGTGCTCAAGGCACTCCAGGATTTTGGGGAAAGAGGACCCAAAAAAGGGGCTGGTGGCAGGTGTTAGGATGGGGGATTAACACCAGTATGAGTTGGCTGAGGGGTGCTGGGGTGGGCAGATGGTGGGTTGACCCTTCTTCTCTCCAGGTATTTCCATATGGAAAAGTCGCCTGGTTCTGCCTGGGATGGAGCACCTTCACATGTGTCTTGTGAGGGGGGAGATGCACCCCAGAGGGACTTGTCCTCCAGGAGTGGGTGCTGCTCACTCTCTGGGCATCTCTCCAGGCAGATTTGGGCAGGTTTTTTCCCTTTTACCGAACACAATTGCAGTGAACGTGGAAAGGAAATCACGTCTTAGCAGCCAAGAGGAAAATCAGCAAAATCAGTAGGTCTGGAAGGCTGGATCTGCCAGCGAACCCTTCGGCTGGTGTAAAGCAACAGGAATTCACTGCTCGGGCTGGGAAAACCTTTGGGGAGAAAAACTTGAATAATGCTGTCTGGTTTTCGTTCCTTTTCTTCTCTGTCACCCCGTGGTGTGGCAGGTAAGCAGCACATGGGGGTAAAGCCGTGCTCAAGCTCCTACTCTGCTGTCAAGGGTAATCAAGGCCATCGATAAATCAGGAAGGTTTCAGGAACAGGCTGTGTTCTCCATGCCACTCCTAAAATACAGCCTTTTGCTGGTATCTGGACATAAAATGTGTCTTTGACCCTGCTTTTTCACAGACCTGTTGGTCTCTGAGTAATCCAGACAGGACTCAATTTAGAAAATATACTGGGGTAGAAAAAGGATATTTTGGGGCTTGCATTCCACTTCCCTCACCTAAAAATAAGATTTTCTGCTCCATTTTCCTGCCGCTGCTCATGCATATTTTATACATTCATTAGAGCAAAGACTTTAAAACACACATAAATCTTGCCTTGCTCATCTAGAGCTGACACAGGGAGTTGTGCATGCCTTCCCCACAAGGTGCTGGTCTCTTAGCCATGACCAACCTGCTCCTGCTCCGGCAGCTGCCGGTGAAGTACATGCATCCTGCAACATCCCAAGCCATCCTGAGCCATCTATGGGGATGCAGCAGATTACACCCCTGGAAGGGTTGTCCTTATGGAAATCAAGGTTGAAATCCCTTTCCTTGCTTTTCCAGGTCGGTATTTTAGCTTGGGGGGGGGAGTTTCAAAGCGGGATGGGTGTTTATTCCTCTCCCTCAGGAGGTTTATTCCTCTCCCTGCAGCCTCAGGTGTGCTGCCAGCCTGGAATGCCCAGGGAGCAATATGAGCTGTGGGTGTGTGGTCCCAGCTCTTTGCCTTCACAGGGACGGGATGGGTGGCCCTCAGGAGTTACCCATTTCACATGTGCTTTCCAGCTTGGCTTAGTTTGTAAGTAGGTGTAACATTTCCCACTCCCAAAGGTTTTTGGACTGATGCTGGGAGATGCAGTTGGAGGGCTGTCAGCTGGAGCAGGCCGGGGAGTCAGGGATGAGCAGGATAACCCAGGGGAGCACAAGCACCTCCAGCCCTGCAGCTTTTGGGGAATAAATGGCAGCACACAAGGTCTGCACTGGTGTGTGTAATGCAGCATTTGCATGAATACCTTCATTTATTACTTAACTTTTATCTTTTTCAGGCAACTGACAATGACGTGGGCACGTATGGGAAAGTCAGTTATTTTTTCAGCGATGACCCTGACCGGTAAGTGCGATTGAGTGGCATGACTCGGATCCTCCAAAATCCTCTTTTAACCTCACTAGGAAGTCACAGGGCAATTTAAGGGCCTTGCTTATGTCCTGCCTGCAAGATGCCCTATGAAACCTTCTCTATGCTGTCTGCAAGAGGGGTGAGTTAACTTCAGCACATGCCTCGTGCTCTGCGTATTTGATTGCTTTGCTAAATGGGACCTACCAGCACCAACATTGCTTGAGGCCAGTAAATATGTTTGCAGTGAGTTGCTGGCCCTGGAGCACCACCTGTGACCCACTTGTGGTGGGCAATTGGGGGCAGCATGTGGGCTGCTCAGCAGAAAGAATTTAGAGACCTCTGCACCCTTTTTCTCTGGCTGTAGAGCAGCACTGAGGGTTCCTTCCCCTGCCGGCTGCACTGAGCTCCTGAGGATGCCCTGGGACCTCATATCCCTCGGAAGAAAGTCACGAACTTCACCCACTGCCACACAAGGTGTCAGGCTGCTGCCACCCCACCTCTCCATCTCCAGCATGTGGTCACCAAGGCTTTTCCCCTCTCCTCTCCTGTCCCCTCAGTTTCTCTCTGGACAAGGACACGGGTGTAATCCTGCTGACGGCTCGGCTGGACTATGAGACCACGCAGCGCTACACCCTGACCGTCATCGCGCGGGACGGCGGCGGGGAGGAGACGACGGGGCGCGTCAGGATCAACGTCCTCGACGTCAACGACAATGTCCCCACCTTCCAGAAGGAGGCATACCTGGGGGCCCTGCGGGAGAACGAGCCCTCCGTCACCCAGGTGGTCCGGCTCCGGGTGAGGGACTGGAGTGGCTCCTCCGCTTGGGATGTGCAGTGGGGAGGCAGGAGCGGGTTAGAGTCATAGAATGGTTTGGGTTGGAAGGGACCTTAAAGCCCATCTCATTACACCCCCTGCCATGGGCAGGGACACCTTCCGCTATTCCAGATTTCTCAAAGCCCTGTCCAACCTGGCCTTGAACACTTGCAGGAATGGGGCAACCACAACTTCTCTGGACAACCTGTGCCAGGGCCTGCCCACCCTCGCAGGGAAGAATTTCTGCCCAATATCTAATCTAAATCTCCCTCTGTCAGTTTAATATGATCAGTGCCTGTGGTGGGCTTCACAAACATTTTCCGAAGCATGTCACAGCAACTGGTTTCTTTCTGGGATGAGAGAAGCAGGAGAGCTGGTTTGCAGACCCCCTCAGGGCCCCTGATGGGCACATCTTCCTCCGTCACTTCCAGTCTCCTTGGGCCCAGCCTGCGCCTCCTATCACCTAGGCTCTCTCCTGTCACAAATCCCTGGCACAGCTCCCATGCTCATGTCCTCCCTCTGCTCACACCCCAGGCATCCGATGAGGACTCCCCTCCCAACAACCAGATCACGTACAGCATCGTGCAGGCGTCTGCCTTCCGTGACTACTTTGACATCACCGTGTCAGAAGGGTACGGAGGTAAGCGCTGGTCCAGCACCACAGTGCCGCTGATGAGGAGCAGCACCTCGGGCTCACAGCCCCACAAGCTGTCATGCCAGCAGCCTTTAGGAAGCTACTGCAGTGGCTCCTCTGCTTGTCCTGACCTCGCCTGCAGCGCAGTCTTTTGGAGCAGGGCTCGAGCTAAGCCGCTGCGGAGCCGTGTTTCCATGGGTGCACAGCTCGCTTTGGGTCGTGCCAGTGCAAGGGCCTCAGTGATGCCCAGTGCTTGCGATTTTGGGGTATTGCCCCCTCAAACAGCCACTGCTGGCCCTGGGGAGGTGGTGTGGATGGGCCACCGTCTGAGCATGCCCGCCATCCTGCTCAGTGCATGAACACCCTCCTGACCGCCCTACTTCACACCCTTCCAGTGATCAGCGTGAACCACCCCCTCGACTATGAGCAGGTGGACAACGGGGTCATCTACCTGACTGTGATGGCCAAGGATGCTGGAAAACCACCCCTGAACAGCACCGTCCCCGTCACCATCGAGGTGTTTGTAAGTACGGCGCCCGCCATTCCTCTCGTGGTTTCCCTGCAATTGCTCCGTAGCAGTGCTGTTAATTCATCAATAACCCAACGAGACTATCCCATCCCACGGACATGTGTGTACGGATTGTGGTTACATGTGTCTCACATACATATGTTTCATGTGTCATATGTATCGGTTAAAGAAGTGCTGTCCCTGACATCTGGGAAGGTCTGAGGGACAAAGGGTGACTGAGAGTGTCTCCGAGGGGTGTTGCCATGAACAAGTGCAGATGGGCTGTCCTGATCTCATGCACCTCCTCCCTCTCCTCAGCTGTGCACAGTGCACTGGGAAACCACTGTGGGAGCCACAGCTAAACACAGGGTGAGGGGCAGAGCTGAGAACAGGGTGTAAATCCACCCTCTGGAGGAGGAGTTGCTGCTGGGAGAGGCGGCGCATCACAGCGTTCCTCGGGTTGATTAGATCGGAGTGTCACTTTGAGGCACGTTGTGGTTTGAGGATGTGTGGAGGGAGGTATCAGCGGTGGAGACAGTTTGGTTGATAACCCGTCACTCTCGCAGTGATGGGATCTGTGCCGGGCTGGTGGCAGCGTCAGTCTGGGAAGGTGAAGGAGATAAAGCCCATGATGCCGTAAGATGGGAGTGAAGTCCCATGAGCACGTCTCTCCTCCGGCTCCCTCACTGTGCTCCAGAGAGGGGGAATAAGGCGGTGCTGGGGGAGTTGGTGGTGGTTAAATACATCCTTCCCACACTGTGCTTTGGACAGCATAAAAAAGACCACACTCTCTTTTAAAAGACCACACTTCAGTGGGTCATCCCCCTGGGTTGAGTCTGTGCACTGGCGGGGTTTAAATAGCTGTCACTTCTCCCACTCTCAACCAAAGGGAATTTCTCTCAACTGGAGAAAGAAAAGGGGAAAAAAAAAAGCCAAAAGAAAAGGAAGAAAATGAGGGGGAAGCATTTTGCGACGGCACTTGAGGAACAAGAGCCGTGAAAAGGCAGAGCGAGAGCGAGTGTGGAGGGAGGTAATTTTTTTTCATCCTTTGGTTGTTGGTTTTTAATAAAGAAGTCAAACTCGCCTTGTAGATTTCCCATTAGGGGACAATACGCTTTTGTAGAGGGAGTCGCCGAGTCAGAACTAATAGTGCGCGCCGCGCCAGGATCCCGGGAAATATCACTGCTAATAAGGTTCTGCCTCACTCCCTGCCGCTGCCACCCTGCTCGGAGCGATGAGCCGGTGACTTACAGCCTGCCTGTGTCTGGAGGAAAGGGGTTGTGCGCTTAGTGTGAGCATCCATGATCCTCAGCATCCTTGGAGACAGCGTGGAGGGATAGGATGAGGGGGATCTGCTTCAGACGGGAAGAGAGGGCACGTTTAGATTAGGTGTTAGGAAGAAATTTTCCCCTTTGAGGGTGGAGAGGCCCTGGCACAGGTTGCCCAGAGAAGCTGTGGCTGTCCCGTCCCTGGAAGTGCTTGAGGCCAGCTTGGATGGGTCTTGGAGCAACCTGGGATAGTGGAAGGTGTCCTTGCCCATGACAGGGGTGTTGGAATGAGATGATACTTTAAGGTCCCTTCCAACCCAATCTGTTCTGTGATTCCATGATACCACTGACAGCTGTCTGAGACTGAGGGTGCAGGGAGGAAGGCTGAGCGTCAGGAGAACATGGGAAGCTGGTCTTAGCTGGTTAGGTGGATGACCTCATCCATGGGAGCAGAAGAGTGCTGGGTTCTGGCTGGCATCACCTGGCAGTGCCTCCTGGGAGCTTTGGAGTTCACGTTGCTGAAGTGGGAAATGTCCTTCTCAAGTAGGAGGCAGCTCTGGCACGTCAGCTCTGGCCAGGTGGAGAACCAGCCAGAAGCAAGCCCTGCCTCCTCAGGAGAAGGCTTACGGGGCAGTGGCACTGCTGAGCCTGGCCTGATGATCTCAGGAACGTTAATGACACGACACGGCGTCTGCTCTGGCTTGTGTCCACCCAGCCTGGACCACGGCACAGCTCACCCGGGCCCAGCTGCAGGTGGCGTGTGGATGCACGCTCAGCTTCTTCATTTCCTTTGCCTTTAACCCGCCCAGATGTCCTGGGTTTGCCCTGGATACCCCCCACCCATCTCTGCCAGGAGGAGGAGGAGGGTTGGTGAGGACAGCACCCCGGGCAGCCGGCAATTTCCTCCTTGCCCTGGGAGGAGGTGCGGTGAAAGCTGAGTGATGCAAAGGCTGATTAAAGACCACGTGCCTCCAGGCATGAAAGCAGGGGATGGAGATTTGATTGCAGTTCGATAGGCATCGTTGGCATCTGAAATTGCTTCAAATATCAGTTTCAGTGGCAACAGGTCCATCAGTGGTGACCAGGTAGAAAACATCTCCAGAGCAGCCCCAGGGAATTGGTGAGGTCCATAACGGTGTTTTAATGTCCTGGCAGCTCTGTCCTTCCCTCCGTGGGCAATTTGGTTTGGTTCATTTAAGACAGGTTCTTAACAATGTTTAAACAGCATTTAAGGCCTCCTGGGGGGAGCTGTAAACCAGTCCAAAATCTGTTTTGAGGGATGTTTCAAGCAATTGCTCCTGCCTGGTTTCTCCAGGACATTTCTCCAGTGGTCGCTGGCAGAGACAGGGTTGGAGGGAGCTGGTATGCAAACCAGCTTCCCCCAAAAAATGCTGTGGCTGCCCTTTCTGCAAACACTCACAGTATTCCTGCTCCGAAAGAAAGACAACCAAAGCTCACCAGCTCACCTGGCCAGTCCAGTTTGCCTTGTGGACAGGGTGACCTGGAACGCTAGGGAGGAGCAGATCTTTGCACGATGCTGCCGTGCTTCATGTGGTGCCTGAGCTTCCCAGACCTTGTGGTGGAGACAGGAGCAGCTTGGAGAATGCTCATCTGCCCGTGAGTGGTTCCTGTGCCCAGGGTGCTGAGTGATGAGGGAGTCAGTATCATCCCCACTGTAGGACTCGGCAAAGTCACTGACAATTATCTTACCTCAACCTCAGCTGCCTCCACAGTGAAACCACTGCTCAGACCCCCAGTGCCTCACCCCCAAGGCACCTTCCCCTCGCTGGAATTGTGAGCTGGTCACACCTTGAGATGCAGTTGGCCAGGAGCATCCCCATACCAGACTCTTGCAGCTCTTGACCACTCTGCCTTTTTCCCAACCAGCCTCTCGACCTTCTCTTTGCTTCAGGATGAAAATGACAACCCCCCAACGTTCAGCAAGCCCTCCTATGTGATAACCATCATGGAGGACATTATGGCAGGTACGGGCCACTCCCCTGCTCCTTCTCCAGGCTCCCAGAAGGGCACAAGGGGGTGGGTGATGCCTTTCTGGGGAGGTAAAGCCAGAGACCTGGTGAAGTTTCATAGCTGTGGGGGTTTGGCCCCACTGTGCATGCAGGAGAGGGGACCCCTTGTCTGGGTGAACTGCAGGAGCAGTGTGTGTCCAGCAGGGCTGTTCTGACCCATCCCAGCCCTCATTTCTTCCTCCCCAAGGAGCCACAGTGCTGTTCCTCAATGCCACGGACATGGACCGGTCCAGGGAGTACGGGCAGGAGTCGATCATCTACTCCCTGGAAGGCTCCTCGCATTTTCGGATCAATGCTCGCTCAGGTGAGGCTCTGGACATGCTCTCCCCCTTTTCTTTTCGGTTCTCTCCTTTGCCCTCGCTCCTTCCCTCGCCCTTCCCTCCTCTCCTCCAGTCAGCCTGCTTAGGAGACCCACAGTTTAAGGGTTTCACCAGGTTTCAGACACCACCACTTGCCCAGTCACCATGAGAACTTCAGGAGAGGCATCCACAGAAACTCAGCCCCTGGTGGGAGTGACACCCAAGGAAAAGCTTGTGAAGGCTTCTCTTATCTAGGGAGCTGCCAGGATCCATCTGTTTGGATCAGAAGGAAGGGGCCATTTGTGGACTATCCTGGCCCTGGTTTTGAGTGTTTCTTTCTTCCCCTGTCGTCTCCTGTGGCTGCAGGAGAAATCACAACGACGTCTTTGCTGGACCGGGAGGCCAAATCCGAGTACATCCTCATCGTCCGGGCAGTGGATGGAGGCGTGGGCCACCATCAGAAGACAGGCATTGCTATGGTGAGTGTGGGAAGGAGTGATTTCCATCTCCTCGAGCCTCTGGTGCCCCCCTGGGGCTGGGACAGGGGAGGGCTGCGGTGTCTGATTTTTGCTGTGTGAATGGGTGAAGAGCACGCAGTGGTCCCTGCCCTCTGGACTGCCCTCACCACTGCTCACAGATTGACTCTCCAGACTGCGGAGACCTTGGAATCAGCTGGCTTTCCTGGAAAACCACACGGGGGCCACTTGACCTTCCAGAGCTTTACGTGCCCAGCTCCCCGTGTGGAGGTGGTAATGGGTACCTGTTTCACCTGCAGCACGGCTCTCTTTGTCCGTGCCTCTTGGGAAGAGGCTGAGCTGGAGAGCCTGTGGGAACACTTAGTTATTCCTGGTGCCAGGAATAGCAGTCTGTTCACATGCTGCATGGGTTCAAGGGTTTCCAGCCAGCCTGGAATGCCTGGGCTCCTCCGAAGGTGCTGGTGGAGCTGCAGGCTGAAGCCTCCTTCTTTGCCTTGCCCTTCACAGGCATCAGGGAGCCCCATTGTTGGCAAAGCGTTTGTAAAACCCTTTGGAAATACCAGCAGGTCAAAAGCCAAGGATGCACCTCTATTGGACTTGATGATTTTAAATGTCTTTTCCAGTTTTAACAGTTCTGTGATTCTGTCTCTCACTGCTCATGGCACCATCTTTCTTGGGACGTTTTCTTGGCACCATTGGGGTGCTCTTGCTCCTGGGATGTTCGATTGGGTTGCAGCATGGGTGTCTCACACAACACAACACAACGCAGAAAAATCTGTGGTCGTGTTGAGGAATATCCCTGGAATAACTGTCACTCCTGCCAAAGGCCTTCAGGAAGTCTGTGGTAGCAAACTAGAAGTTCCCTATGGAGCCTCCCAGAGACATGTGGTGGCACCAGCATGGCCTGTGGAATGCTGAGTTCCCCCCTCCTGGAACTCTGGATGATGGTTATGTTCTCCTAAATAGCTTTGTTGAAAGGCAAAACAAGGAGGGGGGAAAAAAACCTCCCGATTCCTAAAAAGTTGAAGAATATTAAAACTCAGTGAGATGAGTAAGTTTGGCTGCTGCCATTAGCAGGGATATACACGTGGAGCTCAAAATAACAATTTTTGACCGGTAATAAGGGTCTTTTGCAAGATCCCTGGGTGATGAACAAGCACCTGGAGTGCTTGGAGTAGAGATGGGTCACCAACCTTCCCCAGGAACCACCGTGGTGCCTTGGCTTGCCCCTGGAGATTATGCTGTCCGGGCTTGCCTCTCCTACCACGGGGTGGCACCAGCAGCTCAGCCTGGTGTGACAGCAGGATGCAGGGACTTGGAAGCAGAGAAGACCCCGGGAGAAGGTCCACTGAAACCCCCTGCTTAGGGCCCCGCTCCCCTTGAGCTCTTCCCTCAGACGCCTTCATAGCCTTACGGGCTGGATTGAAATGGGTGATGTGGGGAGGTGAGAGACTCCCGGGCAGTAGGATGCATCCCACAGACTCACTACTGTCACTTAGGTGCCATTTCTCAGCCTGAAAGCTAAGATAGGTAACACTTCAGAGCACCGTCCTCGCCCGTGCTCTCATGTCTTCACACCTCCCACCCCTGTTACTGTACCCTCTCCTGTTTTCTCATTTATTCTTTTTTTTTTCTTGCTTTTCACCAGTAACTCAGGTTTTTTCCTTCCCTTTCCTGCCCTATTCCCACTGCATCCTCTCTCCCACTGATTTGCATCCCCCTCCTGGTGAAGTAGCTGTTTGAAAACACACCTTGTGCCCTGAGGTTGGTTTTAACAAACACACGTGAGCCAAACCCACCTCGGGTATGCCCAGGAGCCTTGGCTGCGAAGATGCAGGATGTGGGTTTTCCATGGGTTTTTTTCCCCTCCAGGGAGTGAACACAGCATCACAGAACCATGGAAGTATTTAGGTTGGAAAAAAACCTCCCTAAGGTGATCGAGCCCAGCCATTTCCCCAGCGCTGCCAAGCCCAACACTAACCCACGTCCCCAAGTGCCACATCTTTTAAATCCTCCCAGGGATGGTGATTCCACCACTGCCCTGGGCAGCCTGTTCCAGTGCCTGAAACGTGTGTTGGGGACATCCAGGGGACACGCCGTGCCACCGCAGGAAGCTGTAGCTCCCGGTACAGCGTTGCCTCCTTGCTCTCTCGCAGGTGAACATCACACTGCTGGACATCAACGACAACTATCCCACGTGGAAGGATGAGCCCTACTTCATCAACCTGGTGGAAATGACCCCCCCCAACTCGGATGTCACCACGGTACGTGCGAGGGAAGGTGGTGGTTGCGCTAGAAGGCTGGTGAGATTGTCACCAGCCTGGCTGGAGCAGGGGGTCACCTCCAAATGGGTTGCACCTCCTGACCGGTGGCGCCTCTGAACCTGTGTCACCTCCAGTCCAGCACCATCTTGCAGAATTCCATTTAAAATGTTACTCCTGAGCCTGCTACCTGCTGCCCATCCCCTGTGTTTCTTCACCCTGCTGGGATATTATTTTTCCTCTCCAAATTGTGTGGATTTTGGCCAAACTCTCCTTTTCTTAGCCTTCCCTGCGACCTCCTTCAAGGACCTCTCTGAAAGACTTTGATTTACAGCCTTTCAAGTCCCTCTGGCGAAATAAAAGAGAAGGAGACGGGGAGGCTTCTACTCCATCACGCCGAGAGAAAAATGATGGGAACAGAACGAAAAATAAATGAGGGAAAAGTGAAGACAATCCACAAAATCATATAAGGAGGAAGGCTGAAAAAAAAAAAAAAAAAGAATTTTTTTTTTTTTGCGGAGAAAAGGTCTGGCAGCACTGCCTGAGCCAGAGCACAGTGGTTTTCTCTCCTCCACGCAGCACCAGCCCCGCTGCTTGGCGCCAGCTTGAAGTCATCTTGCCTTTGACATCCCAATTAGTTGCTGGGAAAATAATTATTTTGTCACCGATCCGATGTAAATTCAGCTGCGGGACAAGCAGCGGGAGCTGGGGAAGTTATGAGAGCAATGAAATTGGGGTTTTTTTTAATGTAAATGCCCCTGTAGTTAAAAATGTCACAGGGAGAGCAATAAAGCAAAGAATATCTGACGTGGAGGAGAACTCCACCAAGGAAGTATTTCCAGCATTCTGAGTGCAGCAGCACAAGTTCCTCAGAGCACCTCTTTGTCCTATTTAGTTTATTTTTCTGAGGGGTCCTTTTTAGCTGGTTTTATTTAAAGGGAGGAAAGCCAGGTTGATTGCTGCATGCTTGTGTCTCTCTTGCCATGCCATTACCTCCTGGGCTCACAGGCTGTTTCCGGGGAGATTTAACTCCACTCTCAAGGGTGCAAAATCCCTGCAAATATCACGAAAATACAGAGCTGGATGGAGGAAGGGGAGCTTCATGCTCGTGCTGGAGCAGGGAAGCATCTCATGTGAGCTCAGACCTGTTGTTAGACTCCGGCAAATCCGCGTGGGAGTTAATTCCCAGCACTCTGCTTTAATTCTCCTGTTTCTCCGTTGCAGGTGGTGGCTGTGGACCCGGACCTGGGGGAGAACGGCACGGTGGTGTACAGCATCCGGCCTCCCAACAAGTTCTACAGCATCAACAGCACCACGGGCAAGATCCGCACCACCGGCGTGCTCCTGGACCGGGAGAATCCCAACGCCCAGGAGGCCCAGCTCATGCGCAGGATCGTGGTGTCCGTCACCGACTGTAAGCCCCACTTGCATCCCACAGTGCTCCCTCCTCTCTCCCTCACGGATTGTTTTCTCAGCAACAAGTTGAACCTTTGAGCCTGGGAGGCAGGAACTCTCCTGCCCCTCAGCCTGGCTCTGTCAGCATCCCAGAAAGTCAGTTGAGCAGATGGGGGGGAAAAAGAGATGATGTATTTCTCTCTGGGAATGGTACATAAGGGAAACATTATTTTTTTATTCAGGGAAAAAAGTAGAGAGATGAAGATAAATTTCTATTTTCAGATGGTGATAGAAGAAAGGGTAATGGTTTTAAACTAAAAGAGGAGAAATTTAGATTAGATGTTAGGAGGAGTTCTTTACTCAGAGGCCCAGAGAAGCTGTGGCTGCCCCATCCCTGGAAGTGTTCAAGTCCAGGTTGAAGAGGGCTCTGAGCAACCTGCTCTAGTGGAAGGTGTCCCTGCTCATGGCAGGGTGTTGGAACTTCATGGCCTTTATTGTTTCTTCCAATCCAAACTGTTCTAGAATTCCCTCTAGGGGTCCATCCATGAAAAATCATCCCTGACAGATCAGGAGCATCACCCCATCCTGCACTACTGTCTGCGTAGGGAGCGAGGACTCCTTTCTAGGGGAAAGGAGTGGAAACAGCTCGAGTATTAACCTTGAGACCCCATTCCTGGCCTCCACAGGTGGGAGGCCACCCCTGAGAGCTACCAGCAGTGCCACAGTTTTTGTCAATCTGCTGGACCTGAACGACAATGACCCCACTTTCCAAAACCTGCCCTTTGTTGCCGAGATCGCCGAGGGCCTTCCCGCAGGCTCCTCTGTCTTCCAGGTGAGTGTGTCCCGCTGCTGCCATGCCCCACGCTGGGAGCTGCTGCTGTCACTGCCATTGCTTCTGCAAAGCAGCCTAGCAGCGCATCCTCTCCGTCCTCTCCATCTTCTCCATCCTCTCCATCTCCTTCATCGTCTCCATCCTCTAGCAATGCAACTGGGAGCATGCAGAAGGGGTCGAGGCATCCCCACCCCACATGCTCGCTCCTGGCAGGGCGGATCCTCTGAGGCCCGTTATGTTTCATCCCATCATCCCTGGGGGCAAAGAAACACTCAGGGTTTCTGCACCCTGATTTTCCCTGATTTTCAGGGGACGCTCAGCCCCCCTACCTCGCTCTCCCCCCCCCAGGTAGTGGCCATCGACCTAGACGAGGGCCCGAACGGGCAGGTGACGTACCGCATGCAGGTGGGGATGCCCCGCATGGATTTCCTCATCAACAGCACCAGCGGGCTCGTCACCTCCACGGCCGTGCTGGACAGGGAGAGAATCGCCCAGTACTACCTGCGGGTGGTGGCCAGCGACGCCGGCGTGCCCTCCAAGAGCTCCACCAGCACCCTGACTGTCAAAGGTGGGGGCACCGAGACCCCTCCGAGCCGGGGAAGAAACGTGGTTTATATGGGAGACGCGCTGAGGAATCAGGCGGATGTACGATCTGAAAACAGGATCCTGCCTGGTTTTGTGTACGGCAGGACACAGGGAAGGGCAGCCCATCGCTCTGCTGTCCACGCGGGCTTCGTGTCTGCCATCAGCACAGCGCAGAGACGGGGAAAACATGGTCTTTCTGGCAGGGCCCCCAAATTCTCTGTTGTGCTTTTTCTCCATTCCCTCACCCCCAGGGTTGCTTTTCCTTTCAGTCTGTCTTTTGCTTCAGCATGTGATTCCCATCAGCTGCGTGCCTCGGTAACCCACGCACTCCCAGTTCAGAGCTGGACCCATATTGTGTGGCCTGTCTTTAATTTAATGCATTGCTGTTTACTGGCTTCATGTGAGCCTAGGGCTGAGGATAAGCATCATCTGGAAATAAACTGACCCAGGATTGTCCTCGGGCCTGAGTTTGGGAAAGAAGTTCCTGGTCCGGTACCTCCAGAGCTCTCTGCCGTACACCAGGAAATACTGAGCTTATATTTAAGCCCCAGTTTTCTCTTCAAGTGGGGATGGAAATGGGTTTGGTGCAAATACTAAACTGAGTTGCAGTGATGTAAGGTGGGTTTTTTTGGCCATGAGGAGGGGGATCTCTGTGTATCAGAGGCTAGTAAATACAGCCTGCAACTGTGGGGACCAGTCCTTACAGCTGCTCTGCCGGCACCCCCACCACACAAATGCCAGAGAGAGTCAGGCAGAGCATTCCCTGGGGTGCTCGGGGCAGCAGACATCAGCCTGGCCTCTGCAGGAGGGGCAGCCCTGGTGGGGGACACTCAGCTCTGCTCCCCTTTTCAGTTCTGGACGTGAACGACGAGAACCCCACCTTCTTCCCAGCCGTCTACAACGTGTCGCTGCCTGAGGACGTGGCCCGGGATTTCAAAGTGGTCCGGCTCAACTGCACGGATGCCGACGTGGGGCTGAACGCCGAGCTCAGCTACTTCATCACAGGTACGAGCCCCAGGTGGAACAGGAGCTTTGGCTGCAGGGCTGCCCGGGACCTTGGCCAGGGTGTCCAGCACTTCGGCGCTGCCTTTCCCAGCCCCTGCAAACCTTGTCCAGCATCGCCCTCTGCTGAACAGCCCCGCTTGGGTCCCTGCCGTGCTGACCGCTCCGCTGTGCCCTGCCTGGGGGCGACCACTGACCCCCAGCATCCCTGGGACGCGGCCAGAAAGGGCACGTGGGTGGGCAGGACGTGGCTGGGGAGCCAGGGCTGGGGTGGCATTCACGTGTATTTGTGCTTGGAAGCCAGAAATGGAATTTTGGGCCACTCTGTATCCCCATGCGCTGGTGGGGTTGGGTGGGGAGCGATGCCATCTGGGCAGTGCCAGGCTCTCACCACAGCTGCAGCTCCTGCAACAGGAGGCCAGGGAACCCCTTGGCCACGCTTTGACTTGCAAACTGCAGGTGTGGCATTGAACCCTGAGGAAGAGGGTAAAAAGCAGAAGTGTCAGCGGAGAGTCATTTTTCCCACAGTAGCAGCCTGGCGTCTCATGTCACGGCCCCTCCGGCCTCACTGTGAGTGAAACGGGGCGTGTTGTCCCACAGGTACCGCAGCTCACGTGCAGAGTTACCCCAGTTTGCTTCCAAAGCGCTCAGGAAATGATCTGGCCCTTCTGTGATTCAGCTTTCGCTACGGCCAGTTCTGTGAGGCCGGCACAGCGTTCCATGAGGCAGAGGGAAGGTGCTCTGCCCACTTCTGCTGCAGAGCAGCTCTGCCTAGGACAAGATTAGATATTAGAAAATATTTCTTCACTGAAAGAGTGGTCAGGCACTGAACAGCCTGCCCAGGGAAGTTGTGGATGCCCCATCCCTACAAGCGTCCGAGACCAGGTTGGGGCTCTGGGCACCCTGGTCTAGTGAAGGTGTCCCTGCCCATGGCAGGGGATGGAACAAGATGATCTTTAAAGTCTCTTCCTCCCCAAAACATGCCAGGATTCTATAATTCCTTGGTCCTTGTCCTTTGCTGCAGGTGGGAACCAGGATGGCAAATTCAGCGTCGGCTTCAGGGATGGGGTGGTCAGGACAGTCGTGAGTCTGGACAGGGAGACGGTGGCATCGTACACGCTGATCCTGGAGGCCATTGGTAAGGATTTCCCACTGATCCCATGGGACCACTGCCACACAGCTCCATGGCGTGGCCGTGCAGGTGTTTCAGAGAGGCAGCAACCTCCGAGGCACTGTGTAAACCACAGCCTGTGCTTGGTGTTAACATTTCACAACCCACGTGAATTAATATGTCCTGGTCACACCATGACTTTTTCAGACAGTATATTCACCTCTCAGGTTTGCCCAGCCCCAGGGCTTTCCCTTTCCCCTGGGGAAGGCAGGGCCCCCCAGTCCTGAGAGGCTCCATACTGTCCAGGACAGCCCTCCACCCAAAAATGCCAGCACCACAGCCCTGTTCCCCTAATCCATGCCAGCCCTTGGTTCTGTAGCTGCTGATTAACCTTGAACCACCTGGCACGTGCAGAGGGCCCATGTGCCAAACACAGCTTGGCTGTCATCCCCAGAGCTTTATAATGATGTACCTCTTTACAGGCCACTTGGATGCCCCTTTTGAAAGGAGAAATAAGTGGTCAGTCAGAAATTTCGGGGGCACAGCATTGCAGGTGCCATGGGGGGCTGCAGCAGGGATGCTGCACCGGCTGGGCACACAGGACCAGATCCCAAAGGGTAAAAGGTCTGTTCTGCTCCTCTGATGGATGTCAGGCTGCCTGTGTTTTCCCAGGAACCAGATCCCATGGGCTCCAGCTGGGTGGGTTTAGCACTCACTGCATCAGGCATGTTGAAAAAACCAAACCCAACCGATGCTTCCCAGTGCCTCATCCTTCCTGCAGATCCAGGAGCCATGCTGCCATGTCCTTGTCTGTGGCACATCAACCCATCCTGGTGCTCTTTGACTACCTGTCTTCATCTCCCAGATCCCTGGCCTACAGCAGTCCCTTCTAGCACACATCCCTTGGTGTGCAGAATTGCAAATCCTCTCTAAGGACCGTTGCATTTCCAGCCTCACTGGGCTCCTTGGCAGAGCTTGGGGGTGGTTTGGATTTTCCTTTTCCTTTCAGGATAGGAAGGAAAAAAAACCCCAGAACACCCCGTGTGGGATTTGGAAGCTGCAGGAAAGACGAAGGGTTTTAGTTCACAGGTGGCTGAACCTCCACCCCTCACCTTTCTCTCCCGTACAGACAACGGCCCCACCGGGAACCGGCGCACCGGGACTGCCACCGTGTACGTGACCGTCCTGGACGTCAACGACAACCGGCCCATCTTCCTCCAGAGCAGCTACGAAGTCAGCGTCCCCGAGGACATCCCGGCCGCCAGCAGCATAGTGCAGGCACGTGGCTCTTCCACCCTTGGGCGGGAGCAGGGGGTCCCCCACTAACTGCGAGCTGCAGGAAGCCCAGGACAGTGATTTTCTCTCCCTGTCAGTGGTGTCTCCCCCTGGGGCAGGGAGGGGTGTGTTCTCGCTCGTGCGTTCCTCTGCTAACCCGGGCTGTGAGCACCGGGGACAAGGCAGCAAAGAACAAGGGAAAATTGAGAAATTCACCCCATTTCTGCAGGGGGGTGGGAGGGGAAAAGCCAAGCCCTGTGCTGGCGAGGCCACTTCGGCTGCATCCCTACTTTCTCCCTCCTCACAAGGCAGAGATCTCAAGGGGGAGGGAGAAGAGTGCCTGCAAAGAGATGCTTGGAGAGGGGTTGAGAAAATGAAGGCAGAGAAGCATTTGGACTTCGCTTTCATTTCTGTTGCTCTTTGAGGGAGCGGTGGCAGGGCTGAATGGCTCAGTGAGCAGCGGATGAATGCAGGCATTCACACGGGCCTCCCAGGCCTTCCAGCATCCCTTCAAACCCAGGGCTCTTCTGGAGCGGGCACCAAAGGCTCTTTGCAGAGGGCCCTGGGAAGGCTCCTCCTGCCTTGAATACCTCTCCCGGCACAAGGAAAGGGGCAGCTTTGTCCCTGGCTGTGGCAGGCAGGGTGAGTCACTGGGAGAGAAGAAAGGAGCCTTTTGCCTGTTGCAACAAAGGTTTGCTGGGAGCCGTGTGTCGTGCTCAGGGTGGCCTCCAGGCAGGAGTGCTGTGGCTCCTCATCACCTGTTGTGCTGTGGCACCATGTAGGTGATGTCTCTGGGGTCAGACAGCTGCCTGTAGTCCCAGAGTGGAGGTTGTGGGCAGAGAGAATCCCTGCCTGGGACTCCTCAAACTGAGCTGGTTTTGCAAATGGAAGGAATGGAGGACACTCGAGTCTGACTGGCATCAAAGTGTTTTTTTCTTAGAACCCGCTTCCCAAAAGAGGGGGATACCCCTGGAAGTGGCTCTCTTTGTCTGTGGCAAAGGAGAGAGGAGGTTTTGGGGGAAGTTTGTTTTCTGCAGAACAACACCAGAGGGAAACAGAAATGGGTCATCACCTGGCTTTACTTTAATTTACACCTTCAGTGCGAACCATTTGTTACAGAAGGTCGGTCCCTTGCAATACATCCCCATGTCCCTAGGGCAACTGGACAGTTCTGAATGTTTCCCCATCCCTTTCTCCCAAAGCCAGGCAGCCCAGGGCCAGAGAGCAGGAATGTCGCAGGCAGCCCGGTGAGGTGCATGAGAAGGAGGGGGACAGGGACCAGGCAGCACACGGGGGGCACGAGCCTCCTTCCACCTGCTGAGGAGCACAGCTCTGCAGGGAGATCTCAGCTGAGGATTGCTTTTCTGTGGAGCAGGGATGCCCCTGGGATGCCCCTCTTTAGGCAGCCAGGTTGCTCGGCTCTCTTCCAAGCTGTCTGTTCAGGTGCAGCACAACTTGCACAATGTTTTCCAAAAGAAATGAGGCAGCAGGATTTTTTTTATTTTTTTTTTGGCTGCCTGCTGATAGATGCGTGTGGGTGTAGTTTGGATGCCTTCACCTTTCCTGACAGGAAACAGTAACCTGGAAAGCATTTGGGAACCTGAAATTGCAAAATCTCCTGTTGCCTCACAGAGCCACTGCCTGGAAATGAGTTGCTCAGAGGGGCTCTGCCAGGGTGCCCAGGATACCAAGGGATGCTTGAGGAGAGAACTGAGCTTGAACCAAAAGCTTGGGAAAGAACAGCAGAGCGAGATCACATTTTGGTGGACTCCACGATGTCCCGGTCCTGCCTGGCAGGGGAGCTCCGGGGGCAGGCAAGCTGGCTCTGAGACATTGGCTTGCTCCTCCTGAAGCTGCTGATGGAGCCCCGCAGGGAGCCCAGGCGCTTCCAGAGCCTCAGCTGGGGCTCGCTGGCATCCAGCGGGTGGTGGGGCATCCACTCCCGGGCTCCAGACAGGGACTGGTCCAGCGCTGCTGGCTTGCAGAGGGTGACAAAGATGAGGAAGGTCGCCAGGAGGAGGAAGATGCAGACGAGTGCGACGATGATAGACAGTGGGTCTGTCATCTCAGGAGGTGGGATGCTGGATGGGACCAGCTCCGTGGTTGAAACCAGAAGCCCGAAGAGAGGCGGGGTGGGAGATGTCCCGTTGCCAGAGTCCTGTGTGCCCATCCTCCCTGTAGTGCACAAGGTGATACAGAGAAGTGACACAGGAGATTTCACAGAATATTCTGCGTTGGAAGGGGCCCACAAGGCTCATCAAGTCCAGCTCTTAAGTGAGTGGGCCATACAGGGATCAAACCCACAACCTTGGTGTTATTAGCACCATGCTCTGACCAGCTGAGCTAATCTCAGGGTCATAGCACCTAAAATCTGGACAGGCAGCCACCCTGTGGTTAAACTGATGGATTCTTGCCATGCCTTGATGTGCAGGATTTTCCCAGCCATGTTTTCTGTGACACAGGGAGACGAAGGGTCCCAGGAGGCAAAGCACAGAGGTGGGATTTATACCTGCAAAGTACCTCCCTGAACTGAAGTGCAAAACCACCTGGCAAAGAAATCTAGCAGAGGTAGTGCTATGTACACATGGTGCCCTGGGCCCTGTGAGGGCCCTGCTCCCTACTCCTTTAGGGAGCACGCACATGTTGCATGAAGATTTTTGGAAGAGATAAAATATCCATGCACTAGAGAAGGTCCAAAATCCTCCCCCCCAGGCTGCTGGGGTTTGGTTCTTCTCTATTCCCCAGAAATGTGGGTTTGTTGAATTGGCTGGCATTTGGGGTTTTTTGATTATTACCCCAAGGAAATTGGATACTTGGTTAAGGCTCTGCCCTGGTAATTCCCCATCGAGCTGTGGTATTGCACGGGCATTGCCTTTATTATTTTACAGGGGTGAAATGTAACACCCTCACCCTGCTCATACCAAAAATCCTTGTGTCAGGCTTTTTGCTGACCTGCTTTCAGGTTCAGACATGTCACAGTTTTCTCAGCCAGTTCTGCAGAGTGATGCAAGCCAGCTTCCCAAAGCCTCATCAGTGACTTAGACCTAACACTTGATGGTGGCTGTCCTCTCCTTTCCCAGCCTGGTTAGATCCTCCCAAGAGCAGTTTGTACCCATTTTTTAACTCTCGTACACCCTCCAGTCCCAGACAGGCTGTGCCATAGGCTGGAATTCCCCCAGCTCAGAGATGAGGGCTGGGGAAACCTTGCTGTGCCGTGGTCTTGGTGCTCCAGCCTGTACACTGGACGTAAACCTTTATTACTTTCCTACAGAGATGTGGGAGGTAGAAGAGTGATGGAGAGCTGTTTGGCTGGTCTATGGCTGGGCAGTCTCCTGGAGAGTTTGGATTTGGATTGAGCCAGTGTAAAATTAAGATCTTAGGAAGGGAAAGGGAGGGCTGCAGGGACTGCCAGGGTCTCTGCGCTTGCTCTTGCAGCCACCATCCCAAAGTCATGCGGGTGTGTGTGGGCAGCAGCCAAACATTCATCATAAAACACTCTAAAAGGGGAGGGAGAACATCAGTGACATATCTTTTGATTGTTAATTGGAAACTATGAGACACCCTGGTGGAGACAAGCCCGGTGGAAAGCGAAATGCTGCGTCAGGAAAGATGAGCATCGCTCACCGCCTGAATTACACAGGAGGCAACAACCCTCAGCAAACACTGTGGGAGCTGCAAAGCTGAGTGCTGAGGGGGTCAGGAGCCCTTGAACTTCAAAATGATGTTTTCCCCTCTCTTCACCCCGAAAGTATTTTTTTATCGTACAGCCCCTCTTTGCCTGTCTCAGCCCCTTCCCCTCAGCTTTGGGAGCAGAGCAGCCATCCCAAGGACCCCCTGCTCCATGTACAGGCTGTTCCTCTGTGCTTCCCAGGCGTGGAAAACAAGCAGGCAGGGCTGCAGCATATCCCACACCAAAGGCAGCCTGAATCAAGGTTTCCAGGGCTACCTCAATGCTGGCATTTACTGACTGCACGTGTTCGATTTGGTGACCTTACACTGTTCCTTAAGAGCCAAGGGGGAGGCGTGGGCAGTTCCTTCAGGCTGTTTTTCACTCCCTTGGTCCTGGCTGTAGAGTCTGTGTTTTAAATTCACTTGACAGTGTTCCATAGAAACCCATCAGGAGGGATCACGCTGATGTTTTCCCAGGCTATTTTCAGCCGTGCCCTGTTCTCTTGCTTCCCATCCAGCCTCTCCTCATGCCCAGATCAGCAGCAGAGCTGCAGGTCTGGGAAAAATCTGAGCTTTCATAGCATCATTGTCCTACCCAAGCCCCAGATTATCAACCCTGGTGGGTTAATAAGAGGTTTGTCCATCCTGGAAATCCCTCCCAGAAGGCTCATCCCTGCCTGATCAGTTCCAAACATGGCACATCCCCATGAGCGCTCAGGACCCAGCCCTGGGAACAAGCCAGCTGAGGATCAGAGGGAAAGATGAGAAACTGCAGAAGGTAAAATGCCCCTGGGGAAGGTGGAAAGGAAGAAGAAATGATTGTTGTGCATGAGCAGTGGAGAGGGTTATTCTGCCCAGCACCAGGCACTGCTCTCTGGCCTGGCCCAGCTGCCTGGTTTGGCATGAGCTTTTCCATATGCTCTCCCTTCCTTTCCCCAGCCTGCAAGGAAAACGCTGTTTTCAGGCACTGCCTGTTAACAGAGCTCGGGTGAAAAGCAGCTCTCCTTCCCCTCCCCATCTTGCTTAGCGGCGCTTTCCTGGAGCTGCCCAGCTTTTCCCAGTGCACTAAGTCTTTCCACGTGCAGGAGGAGGCGATGCTGGAGGGTACCGAACACCCAGCTTCCCGACCCGGATGGGTGGGTACCGAAAGCAGAGGACTGTGAGTGATGCTGTTCCCCATCTCCCTCGTTGTTAAGTGGCAGAGCTGCATCCACAGGACTTTTCCCGCTTTCCCATCACCGAGACAGACAAAGCAACACGATGCGGGGGAGGGAGGAGGGATACGTGACCTTCCACCCCAAACTTTGCGTCTCCCCCCCATTTTCAGCCCTTTCCCCCGGAGGGCTGAAGGGAACAGCTCTGCAGCCGGGGGTCTGTCTCTCACCCCTCGGGGAGAGCCCGAGGGGCTGGCACTGGGTTTGCCGCAGGGGTTAAGGCTCCCTACCTCTCTCACCGGCTGGCCGAGCCCGGGCTCTGACTCCCGCACGCCTGCCTTGCGCCTCTCCCACCGCACTCTGCTGGCTGCCAGCCCCCTCCTCCTTTCTGGGAGGGTGGGAGAGAGATGGGGACAGCCTGAGCATGCAAAGCCGAGGGGCCCTGAGCCCCTTCCCGGGCTCTGCCCGTGCCGCGGTGCCCCAGAGCTGTGTCCCCCTGGAGTGAGAGGTCGAGCCCCATGGGATGTGTTTCCCAGGCTTTGTCCCTGTGGGAAGGCTAAATGGTACATGCCGGGCTTAGCCCCCTGTGCTGGGGAGGAAGGCTGCCCTCCATGTGCCTGCTGTCCCTTTTCCTAGCAGCTCTGCTTTTTTCCCATTTTTTTATTGCCCCTCCCTCCCTCCTCCTTTTCTGACACCTTTCCAGTAGCTGGAGCTGTTTGAAAGGGGGCTGTGAAAAGGACAGTAGCCCACTCTCTAGCAGAGGGATGAAGCAGGCTGGAGACACTGGTGCTCAGCTGCACAAGGTGCCTTCCACCTGCGGCAGGAAAAGAGCTTTCCTCCCGCTGCTTGCGCTCCAGTGCCATTGGTTTCCCAAGTTTGGGACGGTCTGTCAAAGTACCACCTCTCTGCTGGGACCTCAGTGGATCAAAGCAGCAGCAGCCAAGCTTTTTCCAGGCTGCAGGCTGGCAGGAGCACAAGCTGCTTTAATGCAAACTACTGGGTTTTAATAAAACCCAGACTCCTGGGCTGACCCATTTCACCCTGTTTACGTGCTGGAGTTTCAGGCAGAAAACGCTTGGGGTGAGCTGGGAAGAGGATGCCTCAAGGGGTGTTTGCAGGGTGCAGTTGGCTCATCCTGAAATGCATTTTCCTGAGCACAGCAGGTCAGGGAATGGCACAAAAAGCTGTGAAGGTTTACCTCCCCTCCCTTTGTTTTTCCTCCTCTGGCTACATGATAGCTTTTCCCAGGAGGGAGCCAGTGCCATGCCAAGGCAGCCGGTTTGCCTGGGCATCGCTTGCCTGCTGCTGTGGGGCCCATTCATCCCACGGGAGAGGAGACAGCCCAGCTCCTGTCCAGAGACAGCCTCAGGGAGCCCCAAGGGTGGAAAAGCTGGTTTGGGAGGAAGAACTCCCCACTGTGAAAGGAAGGTGTCTGGGTCCACGGTGGAACATGGAATAATTTTCCGAGGCTTCTGCTGACTCAGGGCGTTTTGGTGGAAGGGAGCAAGAGCAGCTCGAAGCATCTCACAGCCACGTTTCAGAAGAGCATCTCTGACTCCTGCACGTGTTGTGGGGATGGGGGTGGAAGCCCTCACCATTCTCACTGCACGTGCATCCTTTGCAGCCACCTCTCCTCTCTCCAGAGCCAGTCTGGGTGCAAACCCCCACCTGCCTGGGAAAAGGAAGCTGCTGGGTAATATTATAGGGAGAAGATGTGGCAGAAGATGCCGTGCAGAGGGAAGCAGGAGGAGGATAAAGGCCGAGGCCTTCCTCGTGTCCTCACTGTGGTGATTTCCATGCAGCCACGCTGCGATCAAGCTTTGGATGCTCTGTGGGAAGTTGGGTTTGCAGAGAGAAAATGCAGCAGCTCTGTGCCAGCTGGGCTGGGAGCCCTGTCCTGCTGTTCCCCACCAGATCCCGCTTCCCAGCTGCTGGGGTCGGCTGCTGGCTGGGTTTTTAGGGAAAGTACTGCAGTCTTGTTCAGTGACACCAGAGGGGACCCGTGCCCTGGGTTTCCCAGGACAGACGGACGGCTTATTCAATGCGTGCCGGGACTGTGCAGTGAATCATAGCTGAGGGGTACTCCCACCACTGCCTGGGGGCTCACAAGGGCTCACCCCAGTGCCCTGAGCACCGGCACTCTCCAGGCTGGTTGCAGTCACATTTCTCTTAGCAAGTTTTACATGTGCTGCTTCTTGGGTGACTCGCTGGGATACCGTGGGCTGTGTGCCCACCAGAGGTGGGAGGAGCTCTCCCTGCCCAGCTCAAATCATCCCAGCAGTGCCCCATCCCCAGCATCATCACCACTGGGACAAGCATTGGTGTGCAGGACAGGATCCATGGAGGCAACTCCACCAGTGCACAGACCCCTAGGCTTCATGGCACGGTCCTCAGGCTCAGCTCCCACTTCAGTCCATCGAACAGCAAACCCAAGCCCACTATCCCTGCTGTCCGGTGATGAGGGGAGGATAACTTACTTTTCTTTGCAGCTGATGAGCTCCCTGCTCCTCAGGTGGAGGAGCAGGACGTCCAGCCTCAGCAGGGTGGGGGGACTTGTCACAGTCTGGAATTCTCTACCCTTCACCTTTGCTGCTTTTCTTGTCTCATGAAGGTGAAGGCCACAGATGCGGATGAAGGCATTAACGGGAGAGTGTGGTACCGGATTGTCAAGGGTAAGTCCAGGTGCCCCTTTGTGCATTGGTGGGTTTGTACCAGGCTCTGGCAGCCACACCTGCAGCCTCAGGAGGTTGTGCTCTCCATCCTTTTGCACTTTGCAGCCCTCAGAAACATTTCCCCCACCCCTAAGTGAAATTTCAGCGCTAGTGTTAATTGCTGGGGGATGATTTGGTGTGGATGGGCAATAGATAGAATCCTAAGATCACAGAAGGGTTTGGCTAGGAAGGAACCTTAATGACCACCTTATTCCAATTCCCTACTATGAGCAGGGGCATATTCCACTAGCCCAGGTTGCTCCAAGCCCCGTCCAGCCTGGCCTTGGACACTTCCAGGGATGGGGGAGTCACAGCTTCTCTGGGCAACTTGTACCAGGGCCTCACCACCCTCACAGCCGATTCCTTCCCAATATTCCAGCTAATCCTGCCCTCTGGCAGTGGGAAGCCATTCCCCCTTGTCCTGGCACTCCAGGCCCTTGTCCAAAGTCCCTCTCCAGCTCTCTTGGAGCCCCTCTGGGCACTGGAAGGGTCTCTGAGGTCTTGCCAGAGCCTTCTCTTCTTCAGGCTGAACACCCCCAGCTCTCTCAGTCTGTCTCCTTAGCAGAGGTACTCCAGCCCTTGGAGTGTCTTCATGGCCTCCTCTGGATTCACTCCAACAGGTCTATGGTCTTCTTATTTGATGGGATTCTGTAGCTCCTCCTGGCTTGTCCCAGGCCCGAACCCTGATGTAGCTGAGCCTGATGTAGCAGGAGGTGGTGGGGCTGGGGTTGTGCTCAGTAATCTTCCTCCAGAATAGCCCCTTGGGGAGGGCTCAGTGTGTCACCAGGATGGATGTAAGGACAGTGGGCAACATGCCTCTCGTTTTTTTCCCTCCTGCCAGGAAACGAGCACAACCACTTCCGCATCAATCCCAGCACCGGGCTGGTGATGCGCGGCGTGCGGCACCTGGACCGGGAGCAGAACTCCTCTCACGTCCTGGAGGTGGAGGCCTACAACACGGAGCAGGGACCCATGAGGAGCTCTGTGCGGGTAAGCACCTCACAGCCCAGCCACCGGGGGCTGGACAGCAGGGGAGTCCACGCGAAATATTTAGGATGCTTCGTCCTTTCCAGCCCTTGCAGTCATGCAGGAAATTAGAGAGAGCTGACGTGGAAATGCTGACAGAAAGCCTCCGTGGGTGGAGAGGATCTTGTTAGGGGGTTTTTGGGTTTATTTTTTTCTTTTTTTCCTCTGACGTTTTGGCACAATGAGGCTGCTAAGTGGGCTGCAGTCACTGTCAGAGGGAGACCTGCTCTCCCAGTGAGATGCAGGTCTGCTGCCGGGAGGAAAAGCTGTGCCTCAGCCTGTTGAAAACTGTGTCTCCTGGCCAGGCAGCTATTTAAATAATCCAAGACCCAGTGGTGGTAATCTTTAGCTGTGACACACCAGCTTCCCATGGTTCCCACAAACCCAGCCCTCCAGTTGCATCTATTTTTAGACCCAGTGGTGGGGTGGGCTCTGGCCGAGTGTGACATGCCCGCAGCACCAGCAGCAGGCAGAAAACCAGGAGGAGAGAACATGTTCCCCAGGGAAACAGCAGCTCGACCCACTGAACTTTGAGCAGAATTTCCCACTGAGTCGCCAGCATTTCTGTGTTGTGGGGTCTCCAGGGTTTTGAGCAGCAGATCCCAAAGGACAGAGGAATTGACGTACCCGGTGTATGTTCCTCCCACCAGGGAAGGACTGAGTCACTCCACCCACAGGGCTTGTTTAAATTTGTGATGTTAAACCGTTTGTGTTCACTCTCCATCACGTGGTGTTTGTAGAAGAGATTATCATAGAATCTTAGAGTGGTTTGGGTTGGAAGGGACCTTAAAACTCTTCTCATTCCAACTCCACCCCTCCCTCTCCATGTCAGGGACATCATCTTCAACTAGACCAGGTTCCTCCATGCCCCATCCAGCCCGGCCTTGAACACCCTGAAATGTCTCTCCACGAACACCGTGAAGGACATATTTCCCCTCGCAAATGTAAGCTGGGCGAGGGCTCACAAGCTTGCCCAGCTCACCCGTGGGTTCTCCGGGGGGTTCCGCAGGTGATCGTGTACGTGGAGGACGTCAATGACGAGGTGCCGGTGTTCACCCAGCGCCAGTACAACCGCCTGGGGCTGCGGGAGACGGCCGGGATTGGCACCTCGGTGGTGGTGGTCCGGGCCACCGACCGGGACACAGGTGGGGGAGAGACACACCCGGTGTGGGGGGGGAGCGGTGAAATCAGCTGCACCGCCTCTTCGGGGTGCCTGGTGCAGCCAGCACCGTGGTTCCTGCTCCCTCCCCAGGGAACGGCGGCCTGGTGAACTACAAGATCGTGTCGGGCGCAGAAGGGAAGTTTGAGATCGATGAGAGCACGGGCCTCATCACGACGATAGAGTACCTGGACTACGAGACCAAAACCAGCTACCTGATGAACGTCTCTGCCACGGACCAGGCGCCCCCCAACAACCAGGGCTTCTGCAGCGTGTACGTCAGCCTGCTGAACGAGCTGGATGAGGCCGTGCAGTTCTCCAACAGCAGCTACGAGGCTGTGATCGTGGAGAACATCCCCCTGGGCTCCGAGGTGCTCCGGGTCCAGGCTCGCTCCATCGACAACCTCAACCAGATCACCTACAAGTTCGACCCCAACACCAACGCCCAGGCACTCTCCCTCTTCAAAATCAATGGGATCACTGTAAGAAACCACAGCACGGTCCCTTCTGGCATCATGAAATTTGATGTTGGTGGCCAACACAACCGTTTTTCATCCTTGGCAGGGTGTGATCACGGTCAAAGGTCAGGTGGATCGAGAGAAAGGGGATTTCTACACCTTGACGGTGGTGGCTGATGATGGAGGACCGAAGATTGACTCCACGGTGGTGAGTAGCATCTCCCCACTTCCCCACCATCCTCTGTCAAGCTCAGATCACCTTCCTCTCTCTCTGACATGGGACAGTGGGTCCTCCCTGCACCAGCTTTCATGGCCCAGAAACCCTGATTTGGGGGAAAACCACCTAAAACAGTTTTGAGGGAGGTAAATTTAGGGGCCTTTGAAATACTTCACGGTGGTTTGTGTTTAAGAGGGTTATATTTGGCAGCTGAGCAGGGGGTGATTTGCATTTCTCTGTCAGGGCAGGAGGCACAGAGGGTGCAGGGCCAGCCCACGGGTGCCAGCGGCTGTGCTCTCCACACACTGCCCTGCTCTTGTCTGGACCCATCCCAGGGCAAGAGGCAAATCTGCCAACCTTATCTAGAAAAAAAACAAAGAGATGCACCAACAGAGGAGCCTCTGAGTCTCTGCAGAGGGGAACCTGTGGCTCCTGACACTGCTGTGGTGGGATGCAGGGTTAATCCACACCTCCTCATCCCCCACTAACTCCTCGTTTTTTGTGTTCTCTGTTTCCCTGTCTTCTCTCCTCCAACAGAAGGTAAGCGTGTCCATCGTGCTGCCATCACCTTGGGAACCAGAATCCATCCCAAACTCCACACAGAGCTGCAGGGAGGGATCCAGGTGGAGGTCTCCATCCCCATTGCACCAGCACCAGCCTCCCTGACATCCCCCAGGAGGTGGTGCAACTCCTGTGAGCCATCCTGCTGCTGCGAGCAGAATCGCAGTGCCCTGATCCTCCACTTGGGACAGCAGCTGCCGGATCCGTCGTGGTGGCTGAACGAGCTCTCGCTGCTCCTGGCTGGCTCTCTTGTTTTTAATTCGGCAGCAACAATAACTGAATCACCCCAAGGCGCACAGCTCACTCCCAGCTTCCTCCCGGGATGTTGTCCCATTCAGCCTGGCTGCACCTGGGAGCTTGGGGCACCCATAAATAAATCCCCGGGAACAGAAAGGCTCTTCCTCTCTCATTTCTGTGTCCCCTTGCAGCACTTTGATTACAAATTGGATGAGAGCATTTCCTCTGGCCAACTGTAGCCGAGGTAGCCAGGTCCCCTCTGAGCATCTTGTGCCCATGTGTCTTTTCCCAGGAGGGAGCTCAGGTCTCCTCTTCACCCAGCTTGTTCTGGTTGATTTAAACGCACTCAGCTCTGCCTTCCCTGTGCCTGTTGAACTTCAAAGCCAACCCTGCCTGACCTTGGTGCTGTGAGCACGGATGAAATCACTGCTGGTGAAAAGCTTAGCAGGAAAGGGTCACCCTGCAGCAGCCTGAGCTGCTCCGTGCCCAGCTCTTTGGAGGATAAAAAGCAGAGGATGCTCCACAGAACAAACTGCCACTGGAGAGCTGCAGCAGCCTTCTGCTGTTTCTCCAGCCTCCAAGCATCCCTCCTCATCCTCCTCCTCTGCAGGCAGGGATGTAACTTCAGCCCCCCAGGCTCATATAGCTGCCTCATTCCCATGGTGGGATGAGGGTATGCCGAGGTGAAGGTGGGCAGGGGGCTGGCTCCTGTCTGTGCCCCACCTGAGCCCCGTGCCACACCCACAGGTGACCATCACAGTCCTGGACGAGAACGACAACAGCCCCCAGTTCGACATCACGTCGGACTCGTTCGTCAGCGTGGCCGAGGACAGCGCCGTCGGCAGGAGGGTGGCCGTGGTCCTGGCCCGAGATCCGGATGCAGGCAGCAACGGGCAGGTAGGGACGCATTTTGGACAAAGCTCTCGGGCACACGGTGTGATTCCTGGGGTTTTCCTGTGCGCGGCCAGGAGCTGGGCTCAGCGATCCTTGTGGGTCCCTTCCAACTCAGAATATTCTGCGACAAGGCTGGCACAGCAGCCCTGAAGCTGCCTGTGAGGCTGCGGTACTGTTCCACTGACACAGAAATACCTCCACCAGCATCTTCCCTACCCCTTCCCCTCCGCATCCCTGTGACAGCAGACTCTGGTCAGTGATGCCAGTGGTTTTTGTGGGGTTTGTGCAGCTTTCCCCAGTCAAGACATGCAGCACAAAAGGAAAAACATAGTCCTTGGGCTCTGGGGCAAAGAGCTCTGCAGGACACGTGTCAAAAGGAGCCCAGCAATCTGAAAACCAGCTGTGGTCTCTCCAGCCATGGGGGCCAGCAGTGAAGTCCTTGGCAGGCTGAACAGGAAGCTCACTGATGTTTGTTATTTTCATTACCATGCAGACAGGCATTAATGAAGTCCCGTCACCCACAATAACAAAAATTGCTGACAGCGTAGGAGCTGCGGTGTCAGACGGGTGCTTTGGGGTGGCTGCAATAAACCAGAACACCTGTGGATCCCAGTTCATTGGACCCTCTAAAAAAGCTCAGAGACTTCTTGAGGCGATGCTGGGTTTATTTTTGTAGGATCTCTTTTGTCTCCTCCTCACAGCGTCACTTCGCCTGCTCTGTCTTTCTTTCCCTGTGATGTTTCCAGGTGACTTTCTCGCTGACATCAGGGAACATTGGCCGGGCTTTTGAGATCCGTACCACCAACAACACCTACGGCGAGGTGTTTGTGGCACGGCCGCTGGACCGGGAGCTGCTGGATCACTACACCTTACGGGTCAGCACCGAACCTCGCTGGGCCGCTTCTGGTTTGAGCAGCGAGGCTGTTTTCTTGGAGCCGTGAGCTTCAAAATAGCAGTTGTTTTGAAAATCCACCCCCACGTGCAGATCCAAGCGTCGGATGGCGGCGTGCCCCCCCGGAGGAAGGAGCACACCCTGCGAGTGAACATCCTTGATATCAATGACAATCCCCCGGTCATCGACAGCCCCTTCGGCTACAACGTGAGCGTGAGCGAGGTGAGCACCCAGCCCTGCTCCTCTCCCCTTCCACCCTCCCAAGGGGAAATGCATCTCGTCACCTTGGCGATTTCAGGGTCATTGACCACTTGCAAACCTCACCTGGGGTCATTTAAGGATTGGTGACCCGTTGCTGTCCTCGCCTTGGGTGATCTAAGGGTTGGTGACCCCTTGAAAGCCCTCACTGGTGATGGGCTCTTAGTTCTGGGCTAGTAAAAAGCTCTGCAGGCAACTTAAGCCTGTGAAGTTGGAGGGACCAGCCGGAAGGAGAAGTGGCTACACACCCGTGGAAATGCCGCTGAAGTGACACAAGAGGCAGTGCGGTGCAGAATAGGGATGGCTTTCAGGAAGCAGCTTGGCAAGGGTTAGATAATGATGCAATAAAACACAATCAGGCATGAGGAAAGACAACTTATTTCCTGACAGTTTAATTCCTGGGCCGGGGGCAGGGGGGGGGGATTCTCAATTTGGTGATAAAAAATGAAATGTGAGTAATAGCCGGTGCCACTTAGCTGTGAGGAACTGCTGCTCGTGATTTATCGTTTCACATTAAGGTTATTGCCCTGTTAGGGTTTTCTTATCTATTTAATACGTGTTCAGAGCTGGTTGAAGAACAGAATTTCTGTTTTGATTTCCTCCGTAATGGGACTATCCAAAAATAATTAGCCGAGCTCCGAGTCCATTACACAGCCTTCACCTCTGCACACACAGTGGGTTTTATGCCCTTCCAGGCTGTGCCAGACTAGATAAGACCTAATGTACAGCTTTCTGCTGAGCTGCTGGGTGTTGGGGCAGCGAGTCTGGGGCCTCAAGCACCTCAGTGCCTGGAGAACCCCCCTCTCTGTATTGGAATTGTGTCATTAATTAGCTGTTGTATATGTGACGAGGCTCATGTTGCGTATCTCCGCGGCTCACCCCGACGTCTCGCCCTGCAGAACGTCGGCGGGGGCACGGCGGTGGCCCAGGTGCGCGCCACCGACCGGGACATCGGCCTCAACAGCGTCCTGTCCTACTACATCACCGGCGGGAACGAGGACCTGACATTCCGCATGGACCGTGTCACCGGAGAGATCGCCACCCGCCCCTCCCCGCCCGACCGCGAGCGGCAGAGCTTCTACAGCCTCGTGGTCACCGTGGAGGACGAGGGCAACCCTTCCCTGTCGGTGAGCCGCCGGAATGGGTCTTCCCGGGGGAGGATGGGGCTGGGCAGCACTGGGGGAGCAAGCTCAGTGCTGAAACACCGAGCGTGGAAGAGTGGAAAGGGCACAGGTTATGACGTTTTGGGGTACAACTCGGGGTCCAAATCTGCTGTGCACAGATTTGGCTCAGAGCATCCTTTGGTGCCTGGTCCTAGAGGACCCTCTCGTGCAGTCGTTCAGTGAGCTCTGTCTCCCATCTCTAAATGCCAAAAATATCGTGAGCACCCCAATGGGAAAGCATTGCTGGCGGCTGCGGGAGTTGTCCTGCTCACAGGCTGAGTCTGGAAGGTCTCCAGGTGTTGACCACCCATCTCAGCACCGGGAGTGTCTGGAGCAGCAGCCGAACCACAGTTCTGTTCACAGTGGGCTGATGTGTGGCTGTTGTGGTCCTTGTGGGTGAGAAGAGCTCTGATAATTTTGACAAGGGCTGGAGTGAAAAGACAAGGGGCATTGGCTTCAAAGAAACAGAGGGCAGGATTAGATGATATATCAGTAAGAAATTCTTCCCTGTGAGTGTGGGGAAGACCTGGCACAGGTTGCCCAGAGAAACTGTGGCTGTCTCATCCCTGGAAGTGTCCTAGGCCAGCTTGGATGGAGCTTGGAGCAAGCTGGTATAATGGAAGGTGTCCCTGCCCATGGCAGGGGGTGGAACTGGGTGAGGTTTAAGGTCCATTTCAATCCAAACCATTCTGGAATTCTGTGATTAATTACTGCTATAGCGGTTGCAGTCCACACCATGTGAGATTTGAGGAGCTCGTTAGTCATGTTGCTGCCATCCAGAGTGTCCTCCCCACGGTGAGCAGGGTCTGAGAACATGTTTGGGGGCTGATACGAGACCCCATCCATCATCCTGTGGTCTGGGGAGGTGACTGTCTTGCTCTGTTCGTTATTTGTGCCTCTTAAGGAGGATTCTGGCGTAGGAGAGTCAGAAGAACAAATACCATCAGGGGCATTTTTCAGCCCTTCTAACCCCAAGTCTCTGCAGGGAGGTGAGTGAGCACCTATGTGCACAAAGAAGACCAAATGGTGAGATAGGCTGACACCCTGCATGACACTGCTGTCCTTCCTGCACCACCCGCCCCCTCCACCCCCTACTCCAGTCTCCACCTGCTATCTCTCACCATCTCTCTTCTCTCCCAGGAGAGCTCTGCCTGCAATACATTTTCAGGAAACAGGTCACAGCCAGCAGTGCAAACTGTGGCTGTGATTCTCACTTCAGGCTTTGCACTCTCAGCTCCTCCCTCATGGGTAGTTCACACTCCTGCTTCTGCATCACCATCTTTTCCATAAGCTGTGTTGTCACTGAGGGTTAAATCTAGGTGAAGTCTCTTCCCCCAGGATGAGAGAAGCCGGTTTCCTGTCCCTGCAGCGCCCGATACCACCAGATCCTCCTTGTCCCCATCACCCCAGCACTGTGGGAACCTCACTGATGGTGCTGTGCTGAGGAATGCCCTGTGCCAAGCTGTAAAATCCCATTGCCATGGCAATGCCCTCCTCCCTTCCCAGTGCCAGAGAGGACAAGTGGCACAGCTTGTCACTTCCCGCTGCAGAAGCGGGGTCCCAGCATGTCCTCAGGGGTTCTGCTGTGTGACCACCACGTCACTGGCACAGGTTATGCCAGCACTGACAATCCAAATCTCACCACGCTGCAGTGGAACAAAGCACCCAGTGACCCGATTCCTGAGTGGGGAGAAGAGTTTTGGCCCGTTTCGGAGCTTGAGGACACTCAGGTCTTGTGAAAGGCGGTCCGACGTGTCGCTTGGTGCCTGCTGTCCTCACGCCTGGGTGGTGAAATGATGTCGGTCAGGGATTTGTTGGCTGCCAGAAACTGTGGTTTCACAAGTAGATCCAGGCTGATGCAACAACGCACGAAAGGGGATAATTGTTTGTAATTTGTCCATGTGCTTCGAGATTTGGCCTTCTCAGTGTGGGAGAGGCAGAGGGGACGGAGCTGGGAGAGGACTTGGAAATCCCGTAGTGATCTGGGATACCCAGGACAGCAAGGGAGCATAGAAGACTGGCCAAGAGGATGCGCTTGGGAGCTGGAAATGCAGGGACAAAAGGATAAGATGCTGGTGATTAACGGAAAACGTTTACCCCAAAAAGTATTGCAGGGAAGAAAACCTTCCCAAGCTGGTGAGCTGCAACTGGAAGGTCTTGGTGTCTGTGGGAATTGCAGGAACCACCTGCAACCATCATTTCTCCTCCCCCCTAGAAGTCTTTAGTTTTCCTTCTGGGAGGTTTTCCAGGTGGGAAACGGTCCCTGATGCCACTCAGTGCCCCAACATGCCACACAAGTGCTTCTGGCAGAGCGTGACTGCTCAGCTCCTGCAGCACAGCGCATCCCGAGAAGCGGGATTCCTGCTGCACGGAGCAAAACCTGTTTCCCACAAAGCTTTACTCTGTCATCGAACAATGCATTCGTTAGCAACCTGAGGGACTTGGAGAGGGTTTCAAAGCGGTTAGGGCCCGGGGGCAGCCAAAATCCCGGAGTGCCTTTCCAGCTGCAGCTGCTGGGACAGGGAGAGGGAAGCGCCGGAGGCACTGGGAAAGCTTCCCCAGCAGAGGCGGGAAGGGGCTGAGCCGTGGGTGGCAATAAAGGCCCGGTCCCGTGCTCAGGAAGTTACTTCCGTGGTATGCGGGGGGGAGGAGTGGGCGCTGCCTTCTCCTTCATCCCTGAACCATCTTGCAGTTGCTCTTGCTGAAGCCAACGCCGGATTAATCAAATCCTGCAGAAGCCCAGGATGTCCCCAAGCCCATTCCAGAGGCAAACGCTGTTTCCTCCAGCCACGTAGTGTGGGAACTGGGGAGCTGCTGGGGATGCTCTGCCCTGGCACACTGCCTGGTACAGCTACTGCTCAGGGCTGACACCGTTTTGATATGACTAATGTTTTTGTTTGTCTCGTGGTGATTTTTTTCACCCACTTCACAACAAAAACAGAATCGAGAGGGAAAAAAAAACTAAACAAAAAACACTCTTGGAGAAACAGTGTTTACCACAGGGTTTTATCTCCTTGTCAGGGCTGAGTTTCACTCTGGAGCCTGACCCACGACCACTTTTAGATAAGCAGTGCTGGGGTGCTGCGTTCAGATGAAGAGAGGGCACCTGTGCAACCCCCAGAGGGGGTATCCTCTCACAGTGGCCCCAGGGCTGCCTGCTCTGGCCATGCTGGACCCAGGAGGCTCAGGGAAATCCATCCATGGCATTTCCCAATGCCTGTTGCACTCCTGTGCCTCCACCTCTCCGCTCAGGCTCTCAGCCAGGTCACGGGAACATCTTCCAACATCCTCCAGATTAACTTTTTAATTGATAGGCATTTGAAAAAAAAAAAAAACCAAACAAAAAAAAAAAAACCAAACAAATGAAAGTCATGAACATCCTTTTTTTCCTTTTAATCAGCACTGATAATGAAACAAACAGAAAGATAAATTCCCCTGATCCCAAGCCAAGGATAAAACTGCAGCAGAAGTAAGGCTCCTCCTGGCGTGTGTCCAGCTGAAAAGGCAGCAGCATCCTAAGTCCATGGCCATCTCAAGAGGCTGGTAGGGAAGGAGGGCTCCAGTGGTAGCAGGGAGCCTCTCCCCTTCCTGTTTTGCAGGGAAAAAGGTAGTACAAGGTTGGCTGGTGACCCTGTTTGGTTTCACGCTGGAATAAGTACTTTACCATCCACTCCCAGAGAGGATGTTCAGTCAAGGATGCAGAAACATGTTGATGTTGCAGAGCTTAAACCCCGGGCAATAAGTTAAATCCTCAGGGAATTTTCCAGGTACGGGACATCCTTCCATCCCCACATCCTTAATTTTCAGCTAGTACATAAAATGTGAGCAGTACAAAGCCGTGCTCTTCTCCGTGGAAACAGGTAGTTAAAAATCGAACTCCGAGCAAGAGGGGTTCACTTCCAGTCCCAGGGCAGAGGCCGGACGGGAGACAAGGGCAGGGATCCTGCACACAGCCTCAGATGTTAAGAGTTTGCTGCCCCTGGCCCTGCCACCCTCCCGGGGGTCTCGGCTGGGCGAGCAGGGCGTGGTCTGCAGGATGTGGTTTCCCTCTGGGGCCTTTAGGCTTTCACGGAGTTCGGCGAGTCAGGCACAGGATCTGGAAATGTCAGACCAGGGATATTAGTCCAGCTTGCAGCTGAAGGGAGCGGCCAAACTCTTCTTTTGTGTGGAAAGCAGAGGGTTTGGGTCCTTCCCATCTTCTAAGCCATAGGATTTGATGTCCCACGTAACACAAAGTTCACAGCTGATATTTCGCACCCGCTTTCCCCTTCACCCACCCCCCCCTCATCCTCCCCTTCCCTTCCCACCTCTCCCACAGTGGTCTCCAGGGGGGCTCAGCATCGCCGGTCACTCACCCAGCGTCGGGAAGAAGCATTCCCCGGGGCCGGGGGGGGACAGGGGCGTGCTGGGCTCCGAGAGCAGGTGCCGGCCGGACTCGGAGGGCAGCCGGCTGGCCATGTAGGAGAGCTGGGGCCGGGGCCGTGGCTCCGCGCTGGCCGATGGCACAGCCTCGAACACGGGGTTCTCGATGCCCTGGGCGCTGCTGTGGGAGAGGACAGGGATGTGCACGTTTATTTCAGGAGCTTTTCTTGTCCCCGGGGTTTTGGAACAGCCAAGCAGAGCAGGGAGCAGGTTTGGGTGGTGGCACCTCAGCTGAGAGCAAACGGGGAGCCTGGTGCAGGGAGGAAAGTTTTGCCAAAGTGGTCTTTTGGCTCTCCTGGTGTGTGGGGAGATGCATGCCCTAGGCACAGGCAAAAAGAAAGGAGGCACTTCCCACTTGGAGAGAGGGAAGAGAAACAGTGGCTTCCCAGAAAGGGACAGGACTCAGAGCGTGGGTGCCACCAGCATCCCTGTGTCTCTGCTGGGCTGAGGATACCTGCTGGCTTCAAGGGAGAGGAGGAGAGGACCCCTGTGGGGTCTGGGATGCAGGCAGAGGGGGTGTGAGGAGGTGGGGGATGGTTTTCTTTACCTGTCCATCCTGACGAGCTCATGGGCACCTGCCAAAGACAAAGTGGTTGGGGTGAGTGCTGGCAGCATGAGGCCCAGTGTCGAACTCAGACCCACTGCCAGTGCTGTGTTCTGGTGTCTCATCCACCTCCAATTCCTCTTGCTCTGCATCACTCTGTCCCCCACCACCTTCTTTAGCTGTCTACTTTGCTCCCAGCCCTCCACCTCTGCATCCCTCCCACCCTGTTTACTCCCCAGCCCAGCTTCCTCCCAGACTGAAACCGCAGGCGCCAGAGAAAGAGAAGAGACACTTCTGCAGGCATGGGGTGAAGTGAGGTGCAGCTGGGATGCCTGGGCTGCAGCCTGGCCCTGCTCGTGCCCAGATGCACCCACCACCCACCTGTGACACCCTCCTGGGGCTCTGCAAATCACCACCTGGCATTTGGCTGTCCCTGTGTTTGGCTGGACAGCACCCTGTTACGTATTTCCTCATCCCCTTTGCTGCAGCAGATCCCACAGCCCGTGTTTCTGGGCTGTGCTGGATGCCTGTACAAAGATCATCCTGAGCCAAGCTGCTCAAGTTTTGGCCCAGACTGTGCCAAAGAACAGTTCTGTGTGGAAATAACCTGGCCCATCATAGTAGAGAAGCAAATCCCACTGGGTTTTGCCTTCTCTCCGGGGTGAAATAGCATCCAGGTGCTGCTTTGCAGCAGGGAGGTGGGAGCTGCACCCCGGCCACTGCTGAATGGGTGCACGAAGGGGATGGATGTCGAAAGCCCAGTTCCCAATCTCGTGGCTGGCGTCGTGCCCACGCCTGCTGCAAAAACCACTTCTCCAAAGGGTTTGCTCGGAGCCACAGAGCCGCCCACCGAGCTGGGTGAGGGAAACCACAGGGCCCCACTTGCCCAAGGGCTGATGAAATGCCTCTGCCAGTTTAGGTGGTGCCCCTTTCCGCTTAATTACCAAAATCTCTGGGAGCCAAGCACAGGCAGGAGTTGGCAGCCGGCTTAACGCCTCAGCACTGCCTGGTATTCCAGGGCTGGGGCAGCAGAGGGGAGAACTGGCTTGCTGCAGTCCTGTTGCCAGGGTTCTTTTTGAAGAGGAGGGGGAGAAAAAGCCCAAAGAGTGCTTTTTCAGTCGCATGGAAGGCAAAGCTTCTACTTCAGATGCGTGGTGGAGGGAGAAATGAGTAAATGAGCCAGCTCCTAGAGTGGATGTGGAGGAAAGGGGTCTGCAGGGAGCATCTTTGCAGTCTCAGTGCCCCCAGCACAGTCCTGGGGTCCCCTCCTATCCCACACTCCTCACCAGCAGCCTTCAGGCGTGCCTGGCCCTTCCCAGGCATGGAACAGGAGACACCTGGCAGGGACCTGTCATTGGACCACCTTATGCTGTGCCCATGGGACTCGGGGCAGCCAAACCCGCTGATCCCAGCGGGACAAATCCCATCCCATCCTTGCCACCCTGGGGATGAGGGGGGCGTCCCCGGTACTTACGTCTGTTGGTGGCGGCTTGTCTCTGCTTGTAGATGAGGAGCAGGATGAGGGGCAGGCAGAGGATGCCCACGATGCAGGCGCCCGTGGCCAGCGCGGCAGCCGTGATATCTGCGACAGAGGAGGGCAGACATGGGGAGGGCTCACCTTCCATTTCCTCAGCTTCCTCAAGCCAGAATCACAGCTTTGTTCAGGTTGAAAGAGACCTTTAAGGTGCCCAAGTCCAGCACGGGGCCATCCCACGCTGCCCCACACCTGTTGCAGCGCAGCTCCCACACGCACGGGATTCGCGCTGGGATGCATTGCCAGATGTGCAGATAAGCTTTGAGGCATCATTTTAGGACCTTCACCAAAGTCCTTCACTGCTGGAGGACACCCCAAGGCCTTTTTTTGGTCTTCCAGATATCAGGAGAGAATCCCTGATAAAGGCCTCCAGCAATTTCAGAGCGCTGGCCCCAACCCATGGGCAGCCTCGCAGTGCTCGGGCATCAAAGGGCTCGTTAACAAATGTTCCCCTGGAGAACGCTACCCATGGAGGCTCACAGAAAGGCTGGCAACCTGTGGGCACATCTGTGGCCTTCAAGGTCCTGTGGATGGCTCCTGGTGGGGTTGAGGGCTGCCTAAATCACAGCTCAACCCCTCCTCTCCTGTGCATCCATCTCAGGAAGCAGCTTCCTGCTCCTTGTTTCTGTATTTTAGTGAGGTGCATTTATCCCCTTTTTTTTTGTTGCCTGGCAGGACAGGGTGTCCCAAACCCTCAGTGTTGTGGGGCAGGAGGGGCGGGCTTGGGTGCTTTAGAGCCACAGGGTGAATGACCTGCAGAGGCTTCAGGACAGTCATGTCCTGGTGATGGGCTAAAGAAGCCTCTCCAGAGCCTGTCAGATGCACCCTGTGGGGACAGCATCAAAAACCACCCTCCCAACACCCAACAGTGAGGTTGCATCGGGACACTGATGTTTGCAGCTGCCAGTGATCCCTAGGGAAAAACACAGGCCGGGGTGGCAAGCAGCACGTTGGAAAGAGGGGTTTTTTTCCCTGTACCTTTGCTGGTGGCTGTATGAAATGTGCAGTTTTGAAGCCCTCCTCTGCCTGCAGAAGAGAACAGAAAAGCATGTTACACCTCAGGGGATTCGCTCAGGCCCCACAGAACAACCAGCCTGCTGGCTGTCCTTGCCTTTTTGCCCCTGATATTAAGAATATCATCCCAGAGCATCCCCAAAGCAGGGCTTTAATCCTGGGAAGCCTACACAAAGATCCCTGCTGCAAGACCCCTTTTCCCTGTGGCAGTGGGGCCCCATCTCTGACCATGCAGCCTTTTTTTTCTTGGTCTAAAAGAAAAATTATCTATCCTAGTGCTGCAAATCAAGGGAAGGAGATGCCTTCCCCTCCCTCTTGCCTCTCCCACTGGGCTGCTGTCCCAAGGTTATCTAGAAGCCCTCATCTGGGCTTGCACCACCAGCCAGCTCCTTTTTAAGTTCAGATTTATTTTCCTCTTTTCCAGAAAGAGGTTGAAGAAGATCAGTGAAACTATGTACCATGGATTTTATTGCATTCCAGCTTCTGGAGTTATTTTATTTTTTTTCCATTTTGTTTTAATGTTCTGTTGCTCTCTGGCCCTAACTCAAACCTTCAACATCTGCTGCTCTTTTGACTCTTGCAACATGGCTTGGGCTTCCAGCATTCTCACTCCTTGCCTCCCGAGCCCTGATGCTGCACCCTGGTGTCCCCCACCACCCCTTCTTGGCCCCCTGAGCTCTGATAACACCCTGGCAGGGACGCAGGGCCGGCGTGGCCCCCTCTTGCCCCCCTCACCTTGCTGGATCTGCAGCTCCACGAAGCCGTGAGCAACCTGCATGGTGTGGGGCTTGCCGTGCTCCCGCCTCAGCTCCACGGCGTAGCAGCAGTAATTCCCGCTGTCCTGCAGCGTCAGGTTCATCACCACGATGTGGAAGGCGCCGTGGTGGTCGGGGACAAACTCCACCCCGCGGTGCCGCCCCAGGGGGGATTTCTGGGTGCCGTTGCCCCCGGGCTCGTGGTGCCTGCCCGGGTCGTGGTGCAGCTCCTTCTCGGTGACGTTGCGGATGTGCCTCTTGTCGGAGCAGCTCTGGTCGCCGTTGCTGCTGAAGTACCAGGTCTTGTAGAGCAGGTCATGGCGGTCGGCGAGGGGGCCGCTGATCCGGCAGGTCAGGGTGACGTTCTGGCCCTCGGGGCAGACGCAGAGCGAGTACGGGGTGGTGATCAGGAAAGCTGCTGGCCCTTCTGGGGGAAGAAGGCACAGCAAGGGGTCAGACCCCGGCCTTACCCCAAGTTCGTAGCAAAATGGAGATCCCTCCCCAAACAAGCGCCACCGCTGCTGGCAGAGGGTGGGGAGGCCCTGGCACAGGTTGCCCAGACAAGCTGTGGCTGCCCCTGGATCCCTGGAAGTGTCCAAGGCCAGGTTGGACAGGGCTTGGAGCAACCTGGGCTAGTGG
>JAYRBT010000178.1:1877137-1914488 GCA_036023395.1 Myiotriccus ornatus | reverse complement strand
CTGTGGCTGTCCCTGGATCCCTGGAAGTGTCCAAGGCCAGGTTGGACGGGGCTTGGAGCAACCTGGGATAGTGGAAGATGTCTCTGCCCATGGCAGGGGGTTGGAGCAAGGTGGTCTTCATGGTCCCTTCCAACCCAAATCATTCCAGGATTCTGTAGCAACATCTCAGCAGGGCTGGGAGCACAACTTCACCATAGATATAAACTCTGGAGGGGAAACATTCTTTAAATACAGTTAAGCATCAGCAGCAGGGAGGCAGAAGGTTGTCTGGGGACAGCAGAGCTGGCAGAGGTGTGGGGCAGGGAGGCAAAGTGTGTGGAGGGTGAGAGGAGAAGCGAGGCAGAAGGGTTATGGCTCATGAAGGAGGAAACACAAGTGCTGCTGGGCCAGCTGCAAAAAAATAAAAGGAGAAAAAGTAAACAGAAAAGAGCTAGGAGGGGCTGCCCCCTGAGATCAGGCGGGGAGCAGGTTCCACCCTCCTTGTTTTTCAGCCCCTGGGGAGGAGAAGGGGGAACTGGCTGATGCTGACAGTGAGAAGCTGCTTGAAAATGAAAACAATTTTCAGAGAGAAATTCTGGAATGTGGGCGGGAGGCCTGACAGAGGGGCAGGGGCCAGGGGTGCACCACGGCATTGCTGGTGAGGGGCACACCACGGCGTTGCTGGTCTTTTCCCAGGACATGGATGGAGGGTACTGGTGGGGAAGGGATGGTGTGCTTGAGGGGGGAGAAAAGAGACAGGAGAGGTTTCGGTGCTCTGGCCCCACCACCACTTTGTAACAGAAGTGGAAACATCACTTTGAAAGCCGGAGAAAAAGCAGATTCTGGGCTTATTTACTTTAAATTACTGTGGAAAGGAGGTTCCTGGGGCTGCTTTGCAGCAGAGAAGATGGTATGAGGACAAGATGTTTTTTCGTTGTGGTAACATCCTGTTGTGCCATTAGCTCCGCCACCGTTTGGCTTTGAGGTTTTTCGCTTGCTATATCGAGCGGGTGTCGATCTCAGGCAGGGTGTGCTGGGCCTGCCCACAGGCATCCAGCTGGGCCAGAGGCTCCTCATCACCAGGCAACCCTGAGAGCATCCTCCTCTTCCTCTGGGCCGTGACACCAGGGTCACTGTGTCACAGCCTGAGAGAGCGAAACCGAAAAGCTGCCTTCCACCCCTCGTGGTTATTTCTGGTTATTCGGTGATGGTGCAAGGACAGCCATGAAAGCCCTGAGTTCCTGCCCGAGGGGTGCTCTGCGGGGACAAGGGAGGGTTTGGGAAGGAGATCTGCCCCATTGCACCCCCCTGGTCTGCAAGCACAGGGTGCCAAGGAGCCCCAGGGAGCCAGGGATGGCGTGACCTTTGCCAGACCTCTCCGGCTAATTGCTTCCTGCTCCCCATGGCATGTGCAGCAGCACATCCCCGGAGCCGCTCTGGGGCAGAGGTTTGCGTGGCCCAGGATCAACGCTGCCTTGTTCAGTCTTATTTTCAAGCCCTGACTTCTCCTCACCCTCAGGTGCTGCTGGGGCCAGGATGCACGGCCGGGCTGGATGGGTTTTGGCAGGCAGCAGAGCAGGTCTCCCACCTCCTTGCCAGCCCACTGATCACAAAAGGCACCTCAAATGTGTTTCACGATACCTGCGGCAACGGGAAGTGCCCCATTCACATCGGGGGTCTCCCGGGAGCCGGAGGAAGGGAAACTGGGGCTCTATTGAAGGAAGCCACACTTCCAACACCTCCCAAAAGTATCTGCGGGAGTCTTTTGTTTTCCACACGCAGCCCTCGTGTAAAGCTGTCCCTCTCATCCCCGCACAGTTAGCAAAGTTCTGCCTTACTAAATTGTCCAGCTTCCACCTCCGGAGCTTGATGGGAACCGTCTGGATGGAAAGTCAGCACAGCCCACGCTTTCAGCAGTGAGGAGGGGCAGAGGTTACCACGTGTGCTCAGCCTTCAGCATTGCCAACCTCCCTTCGTTCTCCCAGGCAGGGGAAGGCTCTCAAAAGCCACAGAGTGGAGGAGAAAGCAGCTGGCGAGGCACAGTGCAGCCCATAGCAGTGCCAGGGAAGTTGGTGTTCCCTCCCCAAGATGTAATGAGGCTTTAAAGCCATGCTGGACACCAGATGGTGCCCAGAGGAAACATCTTCTGGTGGTGTCCCTATGCTAAAGCCCATGGATCTTAATCCCCTGGGCTTCTACCATGCCCAGAGCCCAAGTTTGGCTCCATCCACACCCCGACTGAACCATTCCCTTTGAAGTCTGAGCTGCTGGCAAATGCCAGAATAAAGCCAGGTGCCGGTCTCTGCACGTTTCCAGCTGAGAGAGACTGGATCCACTGAGGGCCGCACTAGAGCTGTTGTCTTGTCACCATCTGGTAAAGACAGAAGAGGTCTCAAGTGGGTGCCAGAAGTGTCCCTCTTCCTCTTTGGCACCTCAGTATTTCTATCTCCAGGCAGTGACGTTGCATTGGTGCCGTGCAGAGTCCAGTGCAGGGCTGGTACCTGCCTGGTGCTACCATCACTGCTTTGCTTGAAACCTAGGAGCTCTCCTTTCGGACAGAAGGAAATGCAAAAAAGTGCAGGACCCCGTGTTGTTTTGCCGACCAACATCTTAAATAAATCAGCATTTCACACCAGATTCTGGGTCAGCGACCAAAAGCCTCTCCTGGCTGCTTCTCCTGAGTTTGGTCCCCTGCCCTGGCAAGCAGGTGTTTGATCTGCTCATATGCCTGAGAGAAGTGATTTCCACAACAGGCTGACTCTTTCCACTCCGAGAAGATCTGTGCGGAGCAGGGGATGGAGCCTTTGGAGGGGCTCACCTGCTGCAGAGGAGGGGCTGCTGGCGAGAGAGTGGAGCACTGGAGCGAGGAACACGGCTTTATTCCCTCTTCTGGGAACTTTTGTAACAGCCTCACATCAAAGTTCCCCAAACCCCATCATCACCGTGCTGTCATTGTGCTTCAGAGTTATCAGCCAGGTGAGATATGCAGAGGCATCCACACCTCCACACAGGTACTTACAGCAGGGAAGAAAAAGGTCAGGAAGAATTTACTGAAGATGCCCAAGATGCCCTTGTTAACAGCCCTAATCAAATGGCTTTCCAGGGGCACCCATCATCCAGGCAGTGGCAGGAGCAGCTTGGAGCTGCTGCTCCCACCGGAGAGTCCTGCCTTGCTCCTCTGCCAGCACGGCCCTGGCTCAGGGACAGCACTTGGGATGCGATTTTGGAAAGTCCAGCTCAGGTGCTGTTCTTTAGGTGGAGAGGAGCCACTTCCCCGTCCACCTTGCTGGCAGCATCTCCAAACTGGATGTTTCCAAGGGCTCCACTCCTCCACCAAGCCTGCTGGGGGGTTTGGGAAGTTTTGGCTGCACAAAGCTCAGTTCCTCTGGCACCAGACTCACGTTGATCATCATCATCATCCAAGCTTGTTGCATTGCAGAAGACCTGAGGTTCAGTCCTAGCACCCCAGATGCAAAAATGAAATTTTTCAAGTCCCCGTGGAGATGCTGGGAATCGCTCCCTGATGCCGAGACTCGGATGAGTAGCAAAGCATTTTTCAATCCACACCAGCCTTGGTGTCCCAGAGGAGAGAGGAGAAGGGGCCTCCAAGCCCCCGTTGCAGTAGGGCATCTTTGGGCATCTCTTCTTTCCCATCCCGGGAGAGACATTGAAGCCAAGCCCGATAGGACGCTCGTCCTCCGCGTGCACAGGGCAGGGAGGGATCACGGTCCTTCCCAGCTTCCTTCTCTGACCCTTCGTCCACAGACGATCTGTGGTTTTAATTACCACCGCTCCCGTGTCACACTCCCTGTTCCCGGAGCCCCGAACGGAAGCGCTGCCTGCCAGGGCTGGTGCGGAGTCAGGGATGGAGCAGCCCCCTCCCTCCCAAAGCATCCCCCTGATAATCAGCCCGCGAGCTTCCAGCACTGGGAAGCGCTCCCTCAGGGGAAGGGGAACTCGGCAGCCACACTGTGGTCCTGGCCACGGCTGGGTGCCCACCCGGAGAAGCTGCTCGGCACGTCCGAGCAATTACGGCAGAGAGGAGCATCCTCAGAGAGGGCATCCCGGCCCTGCTCGCGCAAATCCCCCCTCTCCGCTCCCCCAGGGTTGAGGGAAGGGTGTTCTCACCATGGCCCAGCCGGGGACCCCCACAGTGCCAGGGAAAAGTGACGTGGGGGGACAGAGTGGATTTTCCAGCCCTAGGTCCCCAGCGGGGGCTGGCGGGGACAGGGGGTGGCTGCTTTCCTTCCACGCATGTTAGATCAAAGCAAAGGAAGAAAGAAAAAGCCAGTCTCAGAGTTTTAGAACAGCAGGTCCCCTGTGGCCCCTTTACCCCGACACAACCCCAGACTCATGTGAAACGCTGGCTTGACGCCCCCACCCCACCCCCGCACCCCCCAAAATCACAGGGGAAGAAAGCAAATAACCCCCTAAACGCCCCAAATTCCTCGTGCCGAGGCACAGCCCCGGGACGGCGAGCACGGTGCCCCAGTGAGGAGAGTTTCTCCGGGCAGGGAGGAGAGAGGCAAGCGAGCCGGAGCTTACCGTGGGAAGCGAGCAGGCAGAGCGCGGCCAGCAGCAGCCTAGTTCGGGGGCACGTCACCCCCATGGCAGCGGGGTGGCCGGGCAGAGGTGGCTTCTGCGGAGCCACCGCACGCTCTGAGCAGCCCCGCCGCGACAGCCGGGCTTGCACACACAGGAAATTTCATTGCGATGTTGCGCAGGGATGGAGAGAACGGCGAGCACCCCCAGGAGGTGAGAGGCTGCAGGGAGCGGCGGGCGGGAGGACGGGGTAGGGGGAGCACCCCGCGGGTGGGTGTTACTGCTGTCCCCTCCTCTTTGAGCAGAGGGGGCGTTTGCTGGGTTTTTGTCCCCTTACAGCATCGCTTAGAGCAAGCCGGTCCCCCTTCGTGCGTTTTTGGGGTGCTAAGGAGGATGCTCGCCGAGCCGGGGGGACTTGTGGCTGTTGGTCTCACGCCTTTTCCAGGAGGAACTGATCCCTTGGGGCTGGCTTGTAATTACTTTACTTGGAATTATTGCTTTTCCCCGTGTTTGTGAGGATTAAGCAGGCAGAAATCTTCCTGGGATGGGTGGGAGGGTAACTCAGAGCAATGCTGGCTTAGAGAAGGCAAGGAGCTTTCCCAAAAAAGGGGGAGCAAAGCATCCCCCTCCCACAGCCCTTTTACACAGTGAGGGACTTTTACTCTGCCCTCGAATAGCAAAGCAGCCCCATGATCTGACACATAACTCCTCCTGGAGCTTCTCTTCAAATTCCAAAGGCATCAACAAAATCTCTGGCTGCAGCTGAGAGCTGCCTCATTTCCAAACAGTATTCCCTGGAAAGTGGAGCCTGAAGACACGTGGAGGTTTGCAAACATTGCTTCTAGCCCGCTCTGAATCTGGAATGTGTAGGGAAATAGAAGAGTAGCTAATTGCCATGTAGCTTTGTGGTTTTCACAACAAACATGACTGTGATGCTCTTGCCAAAAATGTAATGCCAGCTCTTGGCTGGCTGGAAGAAACCTCTTGCTGGGGGAAGGTGTAGGTATGAAGTCCAGAGACGCCAAGAGAGTGGTTTATTGTCCCAAGACACCACCTCTGTGCATGCCTTTGTCACCTCCCCATCCCCAGGTGAGTGACACCCCCAGAAGACAGCCTTCAGTCAGGACATCCAGGTGCCTGTGCAGAGCCAGGTACAGCTGGAGGAGGGTGGGGTCCCCCTGAAGTTGTGGTCAGCAGGTATGTGGTGGGACCATGGGAGGTCAGTCTGGTTGTCTGAGATGCTTGGTTTTGTTCCTCCCCTGAGCTGTGGCAGCGTCATCTCCGGGTATTTCCCATCCACATTGTCACACTTGTTAATAACAGCCAAGGCAAGGACTCACATGTCTCCTCCAAAGGCAGGGGTTTGGCCTCTGGATTTCCCTTTTGCCGTGAGCAATGTTGTTGCCTGTTATTGCCGGCAGTGGCAAACTGTGTGAAAAGGGGAAGGATCCTCCAGAGACATGCTTTGCTGGGGAACAAGGGTGTGATTTAATCTCAGGACATTTATCTCTGTGCCAAACCATTACCTTGGAAGTGCGTCTGCAGCCACGGCTCATTTCATTTAGAGCCCTGCACTCGGTTTGTGTCTCTTGGCAGGGTTGATCCAGCGTTGGTCATTGACCTTGACAGATCCAGCCTTTCCCAGCAAGCTCCAGAGACTGCACAGCAGATCCCTCCACAGTGTTTTAATGCCATGTCCCCTGTCCCACAGGCCACCACCACCGTGTACGTCACCGTCCTGGATGAGAACGACAACGCTCCCGCATTCCGGCAGCAGCTTTACGAGGTGACCCTTGACGAAGGTCCCTCCACACTCAACGCCACCCTGGTCACCGTGCAGGCCCTGGATCGGGATGAGGGACCCAATGGCACGGTGGCGTACGCCATCACCGAGGGCAACATCTTGGGCACCTTCCACATCGACAACACCACGGTCAGTCGGGATGCCGACCCCATTCCAGGCATGTCCCTGTCCCGCTGCCCTCACTGCCGGCTGCTCTCCCCTCTCCTTGCAGGGAGAGATCCGCACGGTGAAGGAGCTGGACTACGAGATCAGCCACGGGCGCTACACCTTGATCGTCACCGCGACCGACCAGTGTCCCATCGTCTCGCGCCGGCTCACGTCGACCGCCACGGTAAGGAGCTGCCGGCGGGGCTGCGACACCGTGGCCTCTGTGGGGTCAAGGAGTTCCCTCTCGTGTGAGCGGTTTCACATCTCTTTCCCAGTGGCCACCAGTCGCTTTTCCCAGCTGCGGCCAGTTTGCCCAGCTGCTGTCGCCCTGCTCCCTCATGGGTCTCTCCAAGCAGGGATGTGGACAAGGGACACTTGTGGGTTAATTTGCCCGATTATTTCGCCCTGGAAACACATAGAGAAATCCCTGGAACGCCTTTTAAGTTGCATTATGTTTTCTCCAGATATCTTCTCGGTCTTTTCTCATGAAGGGACAGCAGGTAGTAAAGCATTGCTATAGGATTAATTTCTGCTTCATCTTTATCATCTCAGGTTACTTATCTGCTTTGAGAACTCCCTTTCCACTCCTTGTAAGGGGGGTATTTAAATCCTCTAGTTTGTTTTTTTTGTTCTATGGCTCTTTCTTTGTTTCCCGGACCACGGTGACCTGAACTTTGTGCACTGCTCAAAGAGTGGGGAGAGCAGACGAGCAGCTCCAAAGCAAATATTTTGCAGGAATTGAATACACTGATTATTTGTGGCTGAACCCAAAATTTGACAGGTTGTACAGCAGATGTTGTTTGTGCCCAGATTGATTTGGGGGTCTGCAGGTGGCAGGGATGGGTTAAGCCTTCTGTCTTCACTCCCTTGGACCATTATGCCTCACCAAGATATCGAGCCAAGTGTTTTGTAGTCCCCCAAAGGAGATAAGTTCTTGTGTGCAAAAAAGAGAAACTGAAGGGGAGATACGATTGTGGGAGGTTTCCATGGATAAGATTTGTCCCCACAAGCTCTGGTCCATGATTGGGCAAATGGGAATCCCTCAGATTTGGGTCTCTGATACTGTCCTGGCCCAGGAAAGCTGCAGCAGGGACAGACCTGGGGTTTAACTTCTGGCAGGGAAGGCGGCAGCTGCTGGCGTGGTGCAAGTGAAGGCAGAGCTTCCCCTGCACTTGGCTCAAGCAGAGACAGGGACTTGGAAACCCCCTCAGCAACAAGCACCGCAGCCAGAAGGGATAGGAAACACCCTCCCTGCATGGCCCAGGAGTTTGTGCCAGCACCATACAAAAACACAGCTTTTAGGAGGAGATTTAGGGATTGTTTAAGATCCCGAGTGATGGGAAGTCTATCACCCTGATAAGGCGTGCCAGTGTTTGTTTTCTCCACTGCTAGGAAACTGAGCAGAGACTTGGATGTGCTCTCTGTAAAGATTAGATTTAACCGGTAACAATTGCCCATCTGATGGATTTTACTGTCCTTTAACCCAGAAAGTCAGAAAACTCCCCATTTCCAGTGTCCTTCTCATAACCACCTGTACCACGAGTGGTTTTGTTGGAATAAGAATGCAACCTGCAAATTTTTTTTAGGTTTGCCCAGCATTAGGAATTAGGCTTTTTTGGAGGAAAAGGAGAGTGCAAGTGTGCAGCTGGCTGCAGAGGTCGGGTCTCTCCGAACTCGTGGCTTTGGTGGTCAAACCCTTGTCTGTGGGTTTTGTGTATCCAGCTTGGGGTTTAGGATGTGAATGTGGGCTTTTGCTTTGACTCCTCCGTCACAGTGTGTGGCCCAGAGGTTTAGCAGTGCCCCCCACCTGTGTGCAGCTGGAGTTTCACAGTGTGACTGTAGGATGGGCATGATCAGGAATAAGTGAGTTTTAGCCTCTGAACTGTGAGCTGGACGTTTGGTGAACCCAGAAAAGCCATAAAATACAGGAGGTATTTTGCAATGCCATCCATTCATGGCTTCCCATGCTCCTGGCCAGCGGGGTGGTCTCCCCTTCCATCCCTCTCCTCTCACAGCCCTCAGCTTCCTTGCCCTGACCGCAGGTGCTGGTGAACCTCAATGACATCAACGACAACTGTCCCACCTTCCCCCGGCCCTACGAGGGTCCCTTCGACGTCACGGAAGGGCAGCCCGGCCCGCGGGTCTGGACCTTCCTGGCCCACGACGGCGACTCGGGACCCAGCGGGCAAGTGGAGTACAGCATTGTCGCCGGGGACCCCCTGGGTGAGTGGGGACACGGGGACACGGCCTGTCCTGCTGGCTGCCCCGTGGAGGGGCCTGGCTCAGGGAGCGCGGGGCGGAAGTTTCAAAAAAGCCATCATCCCTCCAAGCAGCTGCTTCTGCGGATTCAGCCTTTCGACACCAGGAAATCCTGTTCTGAGCAACAGGAAACTTAACCTGTTCGTGGCCGGACAAGGGGGTGGCCGGGGCTTGTGCAAGGGAAGGGGGGAAATCTGCTAAACAATGAAGGCAAAAAAAACCCCAAATAAATCAAAAGGGCAAAGAAACAAACCGCAGAAAGAGAAACTTCACCCCTGTGGGGTTTGCAGGGCGTTTGGGCACTGAATTGCTCTGCTGGCACCCTGGGGCAGGTGGCAGAGGAGCGGTGGGCATCCCTAACCGTGAGGACATGGGGCTGTCACTCTATGAAGGGGGTGGTGATCTCAGTCCAGGGAATCTGGAAGGCAGAGCCCAGCTGACCCCACTGCAAAGCTTTTCCAGAACAACCAGGACACGGCCCCTTGTGGGGAGCCTGTGCTGTGTGGCCCACCTTGCTGTGGCCATCACAGGGCGTGGAGGGGCTGTTGGCATCTTCAGAAAGGCGCAGAAAAGGAGCACAGGCACACCTTATTTGGGCATTCACCCCCTCCCCTGCTCCTATTGATACCTGGGGGTGCAGTAGCACAGTGCCCAGCTACCACAGTCCTCCCATATGTGCAGTAAAGGGGCATGGGTTTGTCCCCAAACCTGCCGTGGTACCCCTGCCCCAGCTCCCAGACAAGCCATTCCCTTGGGGAGTCAGGCCATTTGCAGGGGCACAGCATGAGCCAGGGGCCCACTGTCTCTGGCAGGGGAATTTGTCATCTCCCCGGTGGAAGGAGAGCTGCGGGTGCGGAAGGATGCGGAGCTGGACCGCGAGAACATCCCATTCTATAACCTCACCATCGCCGCCCGGGACCGGGGGGTGCCTCCCCTCAGCTCCACGGTGAGTCCCCTGGGGTGGCACCAGGGGCTGTGGGGTGTCATTCCCCGCTTCCCAGATCCTTCCCTCTGGTCTCTGACTTCGTTCTCCTCCCCTCCTCAGCTTCCTTCCCCTTGTCCCTGGGGCCTTTTCCCCCCAGGCTGTACTGGGCTGAGTGGAGAAGCCCACTTTCTGCCTGGGGGGTGCAAGGAAAGGATGGGAGGGGATACAGAAATAAGTGCCAAATGCCTGCCCTGCTTCTCCCCTTGGCAGATGCTGGTGGGTGTCCGTGTGCTGGACATCAACGACAACGACCCCGTGCTCCTCAACCTCCCGATGAACGTCACCCTCAGCGAGAACGCCCCCGTCTCCAGCTTCGTCACCCGCGTCCTGGCCCGGGATGCGGACCAGGGACCGAACGCCCTCCTGACCTTCGACATCACCGCGGGCAACACCGAGAACGCCTTCTACATCAACAGCACCGTACGCCCTGGGGGGTGGGATGGTGGGCAGCCCCGGCCCCAGAGCCCCACCTTCCCTGGGCACCCATGGGATCCCTGTCCTGGCAGGAGGTGCCCTGGGAGTGGGGGAAGCATCCCTCCTGTTCTTTGGACCTGTTCTCTCCCTTCTTTTTCCGGTAGAGTGGCGTTGTCTACGTAAACCGCCCGCTGGACAGGGAGAGGGTGGCAGAGTACAGGCTGACCATCACAGTGAAGGACAACCCCGAGAACATCCGCAATGCCAGGCGGGTAATTATGGACACTGCCGGGACCTCCAGTGGTGGCTGGAGGGGAAGGGGGTTCCTGCCATGGCTAAAAACAGACTGCGTTTACCCACAGCGTTTCAAATAGCAACCTCAGCCCCAAAAAGCATCTGGGGGTCACAAGGAGGGGGCTACAATGCCACCCACAGCAGAGAACAGGACCAGTATGATTTAGGGCAAGTCCAGGATCACTTGTTGACTCCATGCAACTCCAGTAGATGTCATGGAAGGCGGGACAAAGTTGGGCTGGAGAGCTGGACAACCACAAGGATACCAGAGCGTCCTATGGCTCTGCTGAGATGCCTCACACATCACCCTTTGGGGTGCAGGCTGGGAGGGGATTCCCAGCCCGGGGTGAGGGTCCTTGCACACCCTTGAGGGTGGTCCAGGGAGCACAGCACCATGATTGCACAGCTTTGACTGGAGGTGGGAGAGGGGGAAGGTGAGCTCAAGGAAAGGACGTGACGGTCATCACCCTCTCGTCCCAATTTTCCTTTAGGATTTTGACCTGCTGGTCATTTCCGTAGCGGATGAGAATGACAACCGCCCCCTCTTCACCCAGAGCTCCTACCAAGCTGAGGTGATGGAGAACTCACCTCCAGGTAGGTCTCCCCTCACTCCCTTATGTGGCTCCTGGAGACTCCCTTTGGGGCTGAGTGAGGGGAGGTGTCTCGTGGCCGTGGTGGAGGAGGCACAGCTCTGAGCAGGCCAGTGGGACAGGGATGCTGAGTTCCTGGGACTCCTGCCCAGGGAGGTCAGCCCTGAGGAGGGGCAGTGCTGCTGGTGAAAACCCTTCCTGGCGCAGGTCAGAAATGGACCCCCCTTGGAATTGCTCAGTTGCAAAGGGCAAGGGGTGCCCGGGGCCTGAGGTGAGCCCTGGGGGCAGCCTTGAGGGCACCAACCTCCCCAGCATCCCTGCAGGAGATGGGCTGCTGTGTCTCCATCACCTGGATCCACTTCGCTCCAGGGGTTAGAGATAAAAGAGTCCACCCTGTCTAGGTAGACTTTTCACAGACAAAGAGTTAGAAATGCTGAGTTTTTTGTCTTTTGCCTTCCTGCCCTGCTCCAAGACCTCAGGTGTCCTGTCCCGCCATTGTGGGACATCCCAGGTGAACAGTTGGTGTGCTTCCAGGTGACACCCTGGGCAGCAGGGTGTTGGTGCTGCCCTATCTGACGGATGTGTCTGTCTGCTTGTTTTTAGCTGGATGTCCCACCACCTCTCCTGGGCTCACAAGTCGGTCTGCAAGGCTGCAGCAGCTCGCCCCCACTGCCTCGTACCCCGCGAGGCCCCGCTCTGTCACCTCCTCCCTCCATCCATTCATTGCTGTCCCTCATGTGTCACCAGGGTGGGAGGGGGGCTCAGCAGGGGCTTGCCACCCACCCTAATGCTTCTCATCTCATCCAGGGACTCTGGTCACGATGCTCAGTGGGCCCATCCTAGCTCTGGATGCTGACCAGGGCAGCAACGCTGTGGTCACCTATCAGCTCCTGAAGTCATCCCTGGACATCTTTGTTATTGACAGCAAGACAGGTGGGGTGGCTCAGCTGGTTCCCTGTCCCCAGCCCTGAGCCACCAGGCACAGCTGGGGTCTGTCACGGGGCTTTTCGCTTTCTCTAGGTGTTGTTTCGGTGAAGGCTGGTGCTGTGATAGACCGAGAGGCTTTGCTGGACCCTCACCTGGAGTTCACACTGGTGGCTCACGATGTGGGAGGGCTGAACAGCACCGCCAGCCTGACAGTGACCATCCTGGATGACAATGACAACCACCCTGTCTTCCAGCCAGCGTTCATCACAGCGCGGCTGTTGGAAAACAGCCCCCCAGGTCAGGGATGGATGTGAGGGTGGGCACTGGGGAGACCTGGGTGTCCCCCTGGGACTGTGAAGATCCAGATCCCAGTGTCAACGGTTGACCAGGATGGGGTTGAAGGGAAAATCTGGGAGTTGGGTCTGCCCATGGTGCTTGATGCTATTTGCCTTGGGACTGAGGGCTTGTTACCGCCGCCCTCCAACCCTCACTTGAGAGGGCTGTGTCCCACCTTTCCAGGCTTCTCCGTCCTCCAGGTGACAGCCACGGACGCTGACAGTGGCCTCAACCAACAGCTGGATTACCGGATAGAGAGCGGCAGCCAGGACAGGTTCCTGATTGATGCCAGCACGGGGGTGATCCGCGTGGCCCACACCACCATCGACCGGGAGGAGCGGGATTCCTACCGGCTGGCGGTGGTGGCCGTGGACCAGGGCACGCCAGCGCTCTCGGGCACCGCCACCGTCAGCATCGTCATCGACGACATCAATGACTGCCGGCCCGAGTTCATCAACCCCATCCAGACGGTCAGCGTGCCCGAGTCAGCTGCCCCTGGCACCGTGGTGGCCCAGGTGACTGCCATCGACCGGGACCTCCACCCTCGCCTGGAGTACTACCTGCTGGAGATCGTGGCCCGCGATGACACAGACGCGCTGGTGCCTGAACAGCAGGGAGCGTTCACGGTGGATTTTAGGACAGGTAGGAGAGTGGGACGGGCGGCCCAGGCAGTGTGGACTCCTTTTCTTGTTTCTGCTGCTGCTGCTGCTTCTTCTTCTCTGCCTGGAGGTAGGTGTCCAAGGCATGGGGAGATACCTCTCCTGCCTCCCCGCTCTCCTCTTCCAACTGTCCCATGTCACCCTGCCCTGTCTTCTCTTCCCTGACTGACTGACTTAACTAACCCTTTTCTTTCTTTTCCGGCTCTCAGCCTGCCAGGTTTGTGTCTGTGTCTGTGCTCATTTGTGTCTCTCTGCCATCCATCTCCCTCCATCTCAGCCATCTCCACTGGCAGCCCTACTGCGGGCCAGGGGCTGCTCAGCCTTGGCAGACTGGACACAAACACCCTCACTGGGGGAGCAGAGGGGGCACTCCGGGGTAGGAGGTGGGCTCTACTTTGGGGGAAGGAGAGCCAGGAGCTCCCCACGTCTGTTCTGGAAGCACAGGGCTGATCCAGGAAAGAAAGATGCCCTTGTTGGAAAGGATACAGAACCACATTGTTAAAGATGCTGAGCTAAGGTGGATGGGGTTGTAAAGGGAAACAGCAACAGTTGCTCCAAGAGGCGGTGTGAGAACCTGTTGGCTGGACAGAGCGGAGCAGACAGGAAGGCAGAAGGTGGAAAGCAGGGGGAGAGAAGTTGTCTCCTGTAGCTATCAAGAGTTTTCCCCATTTAGCCTTTGGAGAGGCAGGAGAACAAGTGCAGCCCAGGGTTGGTACACACTGCCCTGCTGTGGTGGGGGCACAGGCACAGCCTGTGACATCCATCTTTTTGGGGTTCCCAGGAGCTGTGAAGGTCAAAACTCCCCTCAACCGTGAACTAGTGGCCTCCTACGAGGTCACCATCTCTGTCCACGACAATGCCAGCGAAGTCATCGACCGCTCAGTCAGTGTGCCCAATGGTAAGTGTGGGGACAGAGCTGGCAGCTGCCAGGGGCCCTTCCCAGGCACCAGTGCAGCTTCGGTGTAGTCAGCAGCTCTCCCACCTCCCTCTCCATCCTGATCAGGGACAATTCCAGAGGGAGCAATCCCATCAGGTTCAGGTTGTCCCCTGAGCACTCCTTTAGAGAATGTCCCAGACATCCCAGGGCTGCACTGGGAATGGAGGGGACCATTTGCCCATAACTGTAACAAGGGAGACACCCATTTCTTCATTACCATCCCCACCATGTCTTGCCACCCTGCTCCTGGTAAATTCAGGTAAATTCTGTGGGTGAAGACACACACAGACCAGGAGTAGGTGCCCCAAACAGATTGGGGTATAGTGGCTTTGGGGAGTATTGCAATTTTTCGTGATGAACGAGCACCACTTGGCTCTGCTGGAGTTTTACACCTGTAGCTTTACACTCTCCTTCCTCCCATCCTTCCTTCCCTTCTCTTTCTCACTTGTTCTCTTTCTCTCCCCCTCCGTGGTCTCCGCCGTGCCCACAGCCAAGCTGACAATCAACATCTTGGATGTCAATGACAACACACCCCGCTTCCGCCCCTTCGGGGTCACCTATTTCACCGAGAGGATCCTGGAGGGAGCCACACAGGGCACCACGCTCATCTCCATCTCAGCAGTGGACCCAGACAAAGGTGCCAACGGGCAGATCACCTACGAGCTGCTGAACCTCTCTCCGGAAGGTTATGTCTGTCTCGAAGACCAGTCGGCAGGTCGGTGACCCGGAGAGGTGGGAGTCAGGGGCAGGGTGGTGACCTGGGGCAGGTTTCTCATTTCAAGGTCTGCCGTCCTCTAGGGAAGGTTGTGGCCAACAGGACAGTGGACTACGAGGAGGTGCAGTGGCTGAACTTCACCGTCCGAGCTTCCGACAACGGCTCTCCCCGCAGATCCGCTGAGATCCCTGTGTACCTCCAGATCGTGGACATCAATGACAACAACCCTGTTTTCAGTCAGCCATCCTATCAGGTGAGCTGGGCTCCCCTGTTAAACTCCAGCAGGGGCTGGGCAGTGCCTACCAGGTGAGCTTCTCCAGGGACCCCTTCTCTTCCCTCTGTCTGTGCTTGGACCATTACCATTTGAAGAAGATGCTCAACCCAGCAGTGGTCTCAGTGTGAACACCTTGCTCTGGGTCTGGCTGTGCCCACCCCTGGATGCCACCCCACACCCTTGGCTACTGCCCACTAAAAGAGCACATGATGAACCAACCAGCCCTGCCTGCTCCCTTTGCTTGCAGAAAGCTGTCTTTGAGAATGTGCCGCTGGGGACAGTCATCCTGAGTGTCAAGGCCACTGATGCAGATTCTGGGCAGTTTGCTCTCATCCAGTACAGCCTGGGGGATGGAGAGGGCAAGTTTGGGATAAATCCCAACACGGTAAGGAGCCAGCCGAGTCTGGAACAGAGTGGGGAAAGGGAGGGGGGGCTGAAATGGTCCCAACTTGTGCCTTGCTCCCACACCTCACCTTCTGCCCCTTCTCGAGTACCAGCTCTGCCAGACGAGGTCCACCTGAAGGTCTCTGTGTGCTGCAGGGTGACATCTACATCCTGTCAGCCCTGGACCGGGAGAAGAAGGATCACTACACACTGACAGCTGTGGCCAGGGACAACCCTGGGGACGTCTCCAGTAACCGCCGGGAGAACTCTGTGCAGGTGGGGGCTCTCCTCCTCCCACCAGCCTTTGTGTGGTGGTACTAGCAAGAAGGTGATAAAACTGCAGCTTTTTTCCTCGGTTGCTGGCATGGGGAGGAATTAGGCAGAAAGAAGAGCAGATAACTCCAGGGGCTGTGACATATGTGGTGCAGGGCACTTTGTGCCACGGGGGACAGCACGTCAGCAGGAGGGGACATAGCAGGAGGGGCAGGGAAGGGTGACACTATTGTCTGCAAGTGCTCCGGCATGAATGGGGGCCCCAGCCATGGCAGCCCCCATTGTTGGAGGCAGGAATTCAGCCGGCAGAGTTAAACAAATGGCAGGAAGGGTGCCGCGCTCCGGCAGCAGAGCTGCGGGTCATAGCAGGGGTACAGCCCCGGGGGGCTGCCCAGCCTGCTCTAGCCTCACGTCACCCAGCTGGCTGTGCTCTGTCGAAGGTGCTGATCACTGTCCTGGACATCAATGACGTCAGGCCCCAGTTCAGCAAGAGCCACTTCAGCACCAGTGTCTATGAGAACGAGCCGGCGGGGACATCGGTGATCACCATGACCGCCACCGACCTGGACGAAGGGGACAACGGCGTGGTGACCTACAGCCTCGAGGGTCCTGGAGCAGGTAGGTGCTGGGGACGGGGGAATCTTCCCCAGGGAGGAGAGTTGTGATGAGGGAGGAGACACAGGCGCCAAGCCTACCCCCCATCTCCTGCAGCTGATTTGGAGCAACATTCCAAACGCGCTCCCGGGAGCAACACTGAAAGCGTGAGGCTTTCGCTCCTGCTCCACGCTTCCTCATGGTCTGGGATATCACGATTTTGCCTGCCTTTATCCTGCAGCCCAGCCTTAGCTTATCGTTGTCTCCCCCACCACAGCAGGACTTGCTATATACACAAGCGTGTCTTGGAGCAAACTCACTGCCTGCTTTAGGTGAGGGCTAGGAAGGGCTAGGAGGTGTGGGTGGATAGTGATAGTGCCTGAAATCCTGTATCTGCACACTGAGAAATTACAGAAATCAGGCAAAAGCTAGCATAAATGTAGAAGGGAATTGCAGAACATCCATTTTCCTGAGACTCATGGGCTCCTCTGGCTCTACTGTCCCAGCCTGGGCGGGAGTGAAACAGAGGGGTGACCGGTGAGTAAGGCTGAGAGGCAAGGATGTGTCAGTGGGCAGGGATGCTCTGAAAACCCTGAGACACCCCTGGCCTCAGGCAGCTGGCTCTTCCCCATCACCCCTTGACAGGGATTTCCCACCAGTGAGAGGTGTACTTCAGCTGCTACACTCATTTCTAATAATTTATCTGGTGCCAAGTGTCCTGAGCCAGAGATGTGGGTTTTTTCTGCCCCTAGAGGCTTTCAAGATCAATAAAGACTCCGGGCTTATCACATCCCGGCGGCGCCTGCAGTCCTACGAGCGGTTCAACCTGACTGTGGTGGCCACGGACAAGGGGCACCCCCCTCTCTGGGGGACCACCATGCTTCACATCGACGTCATCGACATCAACGACAACCGCCCCGTCTTCGTCCGCCCACCCAACGGCACCATCCTGCACATCAAGGAGGTAACCCCGTGAGAGGCAGCAGGGTCGTGGCATGTTGAGACTGGCTGGGGGCACTCCTGCCTGTCAGCAACAAAATCCAGTCTCCACTGGGTATGGAATGAGACCTTGATTTAACGTGTGGCAAGAGGGTTTGGGTCATGGGGCTGGACGTTCGAAAACAGCCTCTCTCTATACGTGTGAACGGGGATGCTGGGGCAGTTTTGGGGAACAGAAACCCCAGTAGCACTCAAAATAAGCGAACAGTCAGCCACTGCGTGCGGAGCCTGTTTATATAAACATGGGCTGGAAATGCTGACATTTAAGATGTTTCCCCTTTCTGGGAAGCCGGGCTTGACTCAGCCAGTCCCCAGCGCATAGATGGGGGACCCACCCTGCCGAAGGGAATCACAACTCCATGTCGCCAGCCCCCACCTGGGCTTTGGGTAGTGGCAGCTTGCTGACCTCCAAACCCAAGGGAGTTTTGGACCAAGGGGGTTTGGAGGGGCGAGGGGAGCAGGGGGCTCACATGCAATGCTGAAGGGCTGTGTGTGTGCAAGCAGGAGATCCCCCTGCGGTCCAACGTCTACGAGGTCTATGCCACGGACAAAGACGAGGGTCTCAACGGAGTGGTGCTCTACAACCTGCTGAAAACCGGGGCAGGGAACAAAGACTGGGAGTATTTCAGCATCGACTCGGCCAGCGGGCTGATCCAGACGGCCATGCGGCTGGACCGGGAGAAGCAGGCAGTGTACAACGTGAGCCAGGAGACAGGGCCGGGGTGGTCCTTGAGCCTGTTGGTCCTGTATGGGGCTGGTGGGATGCAGGTGATGTGGTGGGAAGGGGGTCAGCTGCCACAAGTTGTGAGGATATCACACCTTAGCAGGAGCTGGGTGGTTCTCATGTGCCATAGGGGAGTTTCATCCTGGTGGACCAACTTCCCTGTTAAATCCCCCCGGTATCCCAGGCCAAAGGCACAGGACGGCCCTTTTACCTCTCTCCCCAGCTGATCATTGTGGCCTCTGACCAGGGCCAGCCCCCCTATGAGACCATGCAGCCCCTCCAGGTCGCGCTCGATGACATCGATGACAACGAGCCCCTGTTCGTCAGGCCACCCGTAAGGCACCGGGATGAAGGGGGTGGGACACAGGGGATGCAGGGATGGTGGGGCAAGCACAGCTGGGTGTCCCCAGGGTGGGGAGCACGATGGGATTTGTCCGCTTTTATTTAAAGCAGCCTCGGTGCTCACAACATTCCTTTCTCTCGGGGGCTCTGGCAGAGGGACAGTCCCCAGTACCAGGCACTCTCCGTCCCCGAGCACTCGCGGCCGGGCACCGTGGTGGGCAATGTCACCGGGGCGGTGGACGCGGATGAGGGCTCCAACGCCATCGTCTACTACTTCATAGCGGGTGGGTGCTGAGATGGCAGCTCTGTGCCCCCCTGCACGCCCCTCACCGAGGGTCTCAGTTACTCCCCCATCATCTCCCTGCTGCCTCTCTGCCCTGGTCAATGGGCAAAGCGGCATTTTGGAAATGCAGGGCCCAAAGGGGACTTAGTGGGGACCTCTTTCTACATTCAGCTGGGAATCAGGAGAGCAACTTCCAGCTGAGCCGAGAGGGGAAGCTGAAGGTCTTGCGAGACCTGGACCGGGAGAAGGAGCCATACTACTCTATCATTGTCAAAGCATCCAGCCAGAGGAACTGGTCCCCTCCCCAGGGCCAGCAGACAGACAGAGCCCAGCTCTGGGACCTCAGCGGGGACCTGACCCTTCAGGAGGTGCGGGTCTTCCTGGACGACATCAATGACCAGTCCCCCCAGTTCACCAAGTCGGAGTACACGGCGGGTAAGGGGTGCCAGGGGCTGGGGGGGGGCACCAGGAGCCAGAGATCCATCAAGGAAAATGCAGCAGGATGGTGGGACAGCGAGAGCCAGCCTGGCCCCAGGTCCCTTTCCCATCTCTCTCTCAAAGGGGTTGCCACCGATGCCAAGGTGGGATCGGAGCTGATCAGAGTGGTTGCAGTGGACGCCGATGTGGGCAACAACAGCCTGGTCCTCTACAACATCCTGGGCATCCGCTACATCAAGCAGCACTCCAATGACTCCGAGGAGGTGGCCAACATCTTCAGCATCGGTGGGTGCCCTGCATGCCACTGGAGCACAGGGCCTTGGCCAGAGACATCCCTATGGCCAAAGATGTTGCCATGGCCGGGTCACTAATCCTGGGCTTGTGACTGTCCATTCCCCAGGAACCCTTGATGGGATCCTGCGAACCTTCGACCTCTTCACGGCCTACAACCCCGGCTACTTCGTGGTGGACATCATGGCCTCTGACCTGGTGGGCCACAACGACACGGCCATTGTGGGGATTTACATCCTGCGGGATGACCAGCGGGTCAAAATCATCATCAACGAGATCCCCGACAAAGTCAGGCAGTTTGAGGAGGAGTTCATCAGCCTGCTCTCCAACATCACGGGCGCCATCGTCAACACGGATGACGTGCAGGTAACCATCCACCTGGGAGGCTGCTTCGAGGGGTAGGTGACCCCCTTCCAGATGCTGCTTGGGAGGTCTCCCGTGTGGGAGTCGTGCCTGTAAGCCATAGACACCCCTGAGCTCTGAAGGTGATGGATTGGATCCGAGGGGTCCAGAGTGATGCTTTTGAGGGTCTCCTGCCACCTCGAGCACACCTCAGGGCGCACCCAGGAGGAGACACCTCTCTCGCACTTGGCAGACCTTGTTGTGTCTCCCCAGTTCCATGTTGACAAGAAAGGTCGGGTGAACTTCGCACAGACGGAGCTGCTGATCCACGTGGTGAACAGGGAGACCAACCGCATCCTGGACGTGGAGCGGTACGTCCCCTGGCCCATCACACAGCCCGTGGGGCCTTGGGGACCCTCATTAATGTCAAGATGCCCAAGCAACCCTTCTCTTCCCAGGGTTATTCAGATGATAGACGAGAACAAGGAGCAGCTGAGGAATCTCTTCAGGAACTACAACGTGCTGGACGTGCAGCCTGCCATCACTGCCCGGGCGCCAGACGACCTCTCAGCTCTGCAGGTAAGTGGCCTGGCTTGGGGTGGAGATGCTGCTCGCAGATGGGGCCACATCCCTTCTGGTGGGGACTGGAGAGATGTTTCACCCTCGTAATTTCGGGGGTGTGTGCACCACTGGGTCCTGGCTCCATGCCGGAGGTTTGCCACCTCCCCTCTGTCTCTCCCAGATGGCAATCATCGTGCTGGCCGTCCTGCTCTTCCTGGCTGCCATGCTCTTCATCCTCATGAACTGGTACTACAGGACAGTGTGAGTAACGCCCAAGTTCTGCCCCACCAGCTGCAATGTCCGTATAGGCTGGGAGCCGCGTGGCTGCTCCCAGCCCTGGAAATGCCAGCAAGCAAAGGAGGGCATCAGCTTCCCAACACCTCTCCTTCCAAAATACACCATTTTAATACCGACAGCACCTCTCTCCTTCATGCTGACCAGCGTTATGGTATCCCTGTATGAAGGGTTGTGGCAAGTCTGTGTGTCACTCATCCTTTCCAGCATCTTCCTCATTTTCCACCCTGATTCGGTGTGTTTCTTTTGCAGGCACAAGAGGAAACTGAAAGCCATAGTGGCTGGCTCCACCGGTGAGCAGTGTTTGGGGTGTCCTGGCTGCATGAGAGAGGGGGTGCATGCAGAGCACAGAGGGGGAGCACAGGGAGAGCGGGGGGTGCCTCAGCAGCGATCCTGCCCAGCGAGGCGCGATGGTGGGAGGCTTTTCCCAGCATCCAGGCTTTGCATTATCAGCCACATCCCTGAGCGTTTCTCACACCACCGGTGCCTTTTTGGTTGCCAAGCTTCCCTCCCTGTTAAAGAATTGTCACACTGATTTGCTGCTCAGCCCACTGACATGCTGCGCTGTAACCACCGTCCTTGCCTTTTGAAGGGAACAGAGGCTTCATGGACATCATGGACATGCCAAACACCAACAAGTACTCCTTTGATGGGTGAGTGCTTCCCTTCCCTCTCCAGTGAGCAATCTCCTGGGGTTGCTGGCTGCTCCCAAGAGGGGGATACCTGCGTTTTGCAGACAGAGGTGTTGGAGGTAGGGACGTGAAGTGCCGCTGCTCTGCTCCGTGTGGAGCGTGTCTCTGGCCCTGGGACACGTGATTGTCTTGAGAGCTTTCAAAGCTAAAAAAAATTGTGCTTTCTCCTGTGACTCCATCTCTGCAAATCCTGGCCATGTTTGGAGGAAGCAGAGACAATGGGCATGCATTGGCACACGTGGATCCAGAGCAGCTGAATTCATACCTGTGCAGGGCAGGAGGAGGCAGCACAACCTCCGCACCTGGGCTCTGGATGGGGTTAGGGATACTGCTGCTCTTTGCCTGCGCTGATGGCTGTTCCTCTCCCCTGAGCAGGGCCAACCCGGTGTGGCTGGACCCCTTCTGCAGGAACATGGAGCTGGCGGCGCAGGCGGAGCACGAGGACGACCTGCCCGAGAACCTGAGCGAGATCACCGACCTCTGGAACAGCCCTGCCCGCACTCACGTGAGACACAGCCCCCGCCAGGACACCTCTCCCCACGCCTGTCACCTGTGCCACCTCCTCAGCCGCTCTCTCCTCCCGCAGGGGACCTTCGGGAGAGAGCCTTCTGCCGCCAAGCCCGAGGACGACCGCTACCTGCGCGCAGCCATCCAGGAGTACGACAACATTGCCAAGCTGGGGCAGATCATGCGGGAGGGGCCCATCAAGGTGAGTGTTGGGTGCAGGCATCCCCTGCCAAGGGGCCTTCTCCTACTGCTACACCTTCCAGGTTCGCAGCAGCGGTGGCGCCGGAGGGTGATGTCACTCCAAAAACTGCTGGGATGAGGCCAGCCTCCCTCCCACCGAACTGTATCCCCTGGGTAACCCCCCGTCTCTCCCCCTCCACCCAGGGCACTCTCCTGAAGGTGGTCCTGGATGATTACATGCGCTTGAAAAAGCTCTTTGCCCAGCGGATGGTGCATAAGGCCACCGCCAGTCAGGGGGACCGCTCCTCGGTCTCGGAGGTAGAGGGGTGTGCGTGGGCATGGGGAGGTGCTTGCCGTGCCCTCTGGGATGCAGTGTGTCTTCCCGGTCCCACAGGCTGCAGTCGCTCCCCGTGGCCTCGATCCCCATCACCCAGTGGTCCCCCCGTTCTCTGCTTGGCCAAAATGAGCCAGATTTTGTTTTTCCACCGAGGCTGCTGGTTCCCCACAGTGCCCCAGCTCTCATGACCCTCTGTGTTTCCTCTGAGCAGCAGCAGCACCTTCTCCCCTTGTCTGTCCCGCCTGAAGGAGGACCCCTCCTCTTTGTGGGGTGAGGTCTGTCCATCAGCTCTTCACCCCTGCCAAGGCTGGCCAAAGCTGTGGGGGGACATCTTCCTTCCCTTCTGCTCCTCTGAGCCTATCAACCCATCAGGTTTTTGAGGCAAAAAGATTGGGATGGAGGGTGCTGTTGTAGGAAGGCTGGTGTGGGGAGAAACAAGTCGTTCTGCAGCCTTCCACTCCTACATGGGGAGCAAAACAAGGGGCAAAGAGAGCAGAGGAGAGCAGTGGGATGGGAGATGCCTTTCAACCCTTCTGCCCTCCATTCATCCACACCTTTATCCCCCTCCAGCACCTTCAACTCCTTTCCCTGTCTGCCTTCTGCCCCACCACCCTCATACAACCCCAAATCCCAGCCTGGGTCCAAACTCCTCCTTGGCCACTGAGGGGACTGCTGCAGGACACACGACCCAGCTGGCAGCCAGTGCCTGAGCTGGGACATCCACCCAAGGATTGAGTGACCCAGCTGGAGATCATCTCCTGGTGATCCTCATCACCATGCTCTGAGGGTGCTTCAGAAGAGGAGGGCCCATCCCTCCTGCTGGACTCCAGCACTGCAGGAGGTTTGGAGCCAGGGGAGCCAGGAGCTACTCTGGCCACGTCAGTGATTTCCCCCACTCCATGGCTCTTTTGCAGCTGATCCAGAAGGAGCTGGAGGAGGAGGAGGGGGAGCGCAGTCCCAGCCAGGGCAGCCTCCGCTTCCAACACAAGCAGCCGGTGGAGCTGAAGGGTCCCGACGGCATCCACGTGGTGCACGGCAGCACGGGCACGCTGCTCGCCTCCGACCTCAACAGCCTGCCCGAGGACGACCAGAAGGTGCTGGGCCGCTCGCTGGAGACTCTGACCGCCGACTGCGGGGGCTACAGCGACCACAACGCCCGCACCGAGTCGGCCAAGTCCACCCCCCTGCACAAGATGCGGGAGGTGATCATGGAGAGCCCTCTGGAGATCACCGAGTTATGACGAGCAGCGGCGGCAGCAGTGGCGGTGGTGGTGGTGCTGGTGCTCCTCTAGGCAAGCCGGGGCTGGCAGGGATGAAGCACAGACCAGGGGGGCCGTGGTGGGGACCAGGGGCACCCCGAGACCGGTGCTTGGCCCCCTCTTCCCCTGCAGAAGGAGTCCAGGCTAACCGGTGCGGATCGCTCCAGCAGCCTCGGAGAGCTTGGCCCCGGGAAAGGGCTCTCAGGACTGGAATGCTTTTACTCACCTGTCATTTATCCATGAAAGCATTAAATTTTTTTTTTATTTTTCTTATTGAAAAAAAAAGGAAAAAAAAGGTGTTTTTTTTAAAAAAAAAAAAAAAAGGAAAGCTAAATGAATCCGATTGAGTCCGGACTGGATGGGGGGGGAAGGTGCAGTGAGGATGCGGATGATGTGCTGCCGCAGCATCCTTGGGCCCAGGCTGGGGACAAGCAGCTGTCACATCTCAGCCACAGGCACGGGGAGGGCCGGGGCAGTGTGGAGAGAGGCCGAGTCCTTTTTGGCATTAACGTCACCTTTCTGGGAAGGAAAGACCCAAAAAAATAATTAAAAAAAAAAAAAACTAACAAACCGAAGACATTTCTCCATTTTGCTGGCTTTACCAAAACTTGTTGCGATGTCAAAAAAGAGACTGACAATAACTGGGGCTTCTGGATGTGGAATGCTCGTGCGTGTCTTTTGTGGCCCTTTTCTTTCCCCTTTCTCTCTTGCGTTTGGGTTTGTTCGTTCGGGGGTTTGTTTCCAGTCGTAACCTTGTGGAGAGTTTCGGGCACGGTCTGTTACGGGACTCAGAAATACACTGTCTATGGCTTTGGGTAACCTGTCTGTCGTCCTTCCTCCCCAGATCCATCGCATCCAAACCCCCTTTCAAAGAGAAGACCCTCCTACCCTTAATTCACCCCTCAATTCGTCATCTTCACGAGATGTCGCGCTGGGCGTTTCTGTGCCTTGGATTTTAGGGCAAGCATTAAATGTCCTGTGGGTTTACCCACACCCCCATCACAGAGAGGAAGGAGACAACCAGCCAGGCTCACGGGAGGAGTTTATTTGTGATGAGATGCTCCCGTGCATGCTCAGGACCAGACACTGCAGGCGTCCTCCCACTAGAGCGGGGAGGGACAAGTCAGCACCCTGCCGCCCCTCACCACCACAGCTGGGCCAGCACAGGGCCCCCCATGGGAATGGGCGTGTGAAAGGAAATCCTTGCACCCAAACTCACTCATTTCACGTTCAGGAGATACTTAATGTATATGATCTATACAATATGTTTATATATTAAGTATCCCCAGATCTGTGGTGTGAGGCTGCTGCTGGTCTTGGAGCGAGGGGCCGGCGTTCGGGCAGCGGAACCCAGCCCACAGGAACGGCTCCACAGTGCAGGATCTGGGCCTTACAAGTGGTTCTGGGTGGAGTGGGGCTGGGGATAGAGGTGGGGATGGGATTGGGGACAGAGGTGGGGATGGGGATGGGGATGGGATTGGGGATGGGGATTTTTGCACCCTGAGAGACGTCAAGGCTGAATCCCCAGTCCTGAAAATACCAACAAGTCCCTTAACCTGATTTGGAAATCCAAACCCCAGGGGTAGAAAAGGAAGCGGCAGAGGCAGCTGGGGTTCCCCACAGCCCTCCTGCTGTTGCCCTCCACTGGTGCAGGCACGTCCCAGGGGAGGGGAGCCAGGATCCTGAACCAAACGGCAGAGCGAGTCCAGCCGGCTGGGGAGATGGCTCCTAGTTCCATATGTGACGCCGGCAGTGTGCGACGGCCTGCGGGAGAGACGGGGAGGGATGGAGGTGGGACACAGGGACCCCCGGCCAGCAGAGTGGGGACACGACTGACACTTACATTGCACTCGACTGCCGTGGCCATGTTCTTGCACCAGTAGTGTGGGCCCCAGGCACAGGGGTCTGAGCCCAGGAGATCCTCCTTGCGTGAGTCGCAGGCTCGGATTTTCTGCATTGCGAAGCAAAAGGGTGGGAGCAAGAGAAGAAAAACCCTTTGAGCCCCCCGTGCCTCTCCCATACCCCCAGGCTCGGACAAAAGGTGTCCCTCTTGGTCTGTGCTACCCCAGGGTTGAGGACACTTACGGTGCAGACGAAGGTGGGGTCCATCATCTGCACGAAGAGCCGCACGGCCGCGGGCTCATACTGCAGTATGAGCGCTTCACACTGGGGAGGAGAGAGGGGGTGAGCCCGGTGGGGGTGTCAGGCAGTCCCTGCCAGGCGGGGTGTGTCCCCCTCAGCCCACCTTGCTGGTGAGGGGCATGGGCAGCATCTCACAGCCCTTCTCCAGCACGTTGCCCAGCTCCTCCAGCGTCTCGTTCTTCAGCAGCTCGTTGTCGAAGTAGGTGATGATGATCTGGCAGACGTTGCAGAAGGCGCCCGAGCTCACCGCCAGCTGCTCCAGCGGGGCAGCCCCTGGAGGACACGGAGCATCAGCGCCCACCCTGCCCCACAGGGAGCGGGGTCTGGGTGCCAGCCGGGTCCCCCCAGCTCACCCGGGAGGGTGTCCCCGCCGCGGGGGCAGCAGTGCAGCATGGTGCACACGGCGGCCGGGTCGGTGGCCTCCAGCAGCATGATCACCACGGCTTTGCCGTAGGAGTTGACGAAGTCCTTGCACTGCCCGATGACGCCGTGGGGCAGCATGTAGCACACCTTCTCGATGTCGTTCACCAGTTGCTCCTGCCGGGACAAGGCAGAAGAGGGAAACCCCCGCTCCTCGCTGCTCTTTAGCCCCCCCCTCCGCGGTCCCAGCCTTCCCGCCCTCGGAGCGCATCGGTGGGACTCACCTCCGTCACGTTGTTCTCCAGGAGGCTCTCGGCTGTCTTCACGGTGAACTGGCACACCTCACACAGCGGAGTGTTCCCCACCCTGTCCTGTCAGGACAAGGTGGTCGGATGCATGCCAAGCCCCCTCAGAGCCACCCTCATCTTATTCAGCCATCAACCCCCATGAAAGACATTCCCCGCCTTGGAAAAATGGAGATGCTTGAGGAAATAAAATGGAAAATAAGGTTCCCCCTTCACGGTGTTTGGATTTTAAGGAGCATGGCAGAGTTGGGGGGTCCCCACTTACCCCCAGCATGCTCAGAACCTGCATCATCTTCTCCGTGAGCAGCGTGTGGAGGGGCAGTGCCGACGTGGAGGCACAGAGTCCCAGCTGGCCGCACAGCTCCATTGGGTTCTGGGAAGGGAGACATCCCAGATCAGGTGGGCACTGGCCCCCGGGAGGGTGAGCCTGCACCCTCCACCTCCCCCTGAAGGGATATTTCAGCCCACTGGGGCATGAGTCTCACTTACCTCAGCCTGCTGCCGGTGGAGGGGCCGGAAAATGGCAAGGAAAAAAAAAAATGAAAATAAAGAAGAATTACAATGGTTGCAAGCCAGAGAGAAGGGTGGTGAAACATTTTGAAGTTTATGGGAGTATAAAGCAGTGGGTTTAATTTTAAAAAGGGAGCATTTGCTGACAATTCCCCCACCCCTCAACCAGCACCCACTCCCCCCGGCACCCCTGGGGAGCCGCTCACCCTCTTACCAGGTACCGCAGGAGCTGCACGGCCGTGTCCGCGTACTCGGCCAGGTAGTGCTTGCACTGCGAGAGGGAGACACGGCATCAGTGCCCGAGAGGGGACACCCCACCTGGGCAGGCATCTGCAAAAAGATGCTCCCATCCTGCGGTGACATCGAGAAGAGGGAGGAGGAGGAGAAAGGAGCCCACGCCTGGAGTGTTCAAGGCCAGGTTGGATGGAACTCCGAGCAAAATGGTCTAAGTGGAAGGTGCCCCTGCCCATGGCAGGGTGGTGGAGCTGGGTGGCCTTTAAGGTGCCTTCCAACCCAAACGACTGTGGGATTCCCTTACCCGCTGTGCCAGGGCAGGGCTCAGGCCCTCACACACCCACTCAGCATGGGCCACCAGTGCCTGGGGGAAGACAGAGTTGGTCCCCAGCTCCAGCTGCACGGCCGCCACCAGCTGCAGGCAGTCCCCACACACCTCTTCCTTGTCCTGCAAGATAACACAGGCAGGGACTCATCAGTACCTCCTGAAATAAAACCAACCCCTCCCCAGTTGCCTGCATTTTCAGGGCTGGGATTTAAATGCTGGTTGCAATTTTGGGGCAAGGCTTTGGCCAGCATCTCTCTGGTTCCCCTTGCATCCTGCAACGTTCTCCAAATTGGTGAGACTCCAATCAGAAATCATTTCAGGTGTGCAATAGTTTTGTGGGGTTTTTTGGGTTTTGTTTTTTGGTTTTTTTAAATCATTGTTAAGTAGGTGATGCTTAGGGGATTGTCACCCTTGAGCAGCCTCAAGACAGTGGCACAGGCTGTCCAGGGAAACTGTGGCTGCCCCATCCCTGGATGTTCAAGGCCAGCTTGGATGGGGCTTGGAGCAACCTGGGCTAGTGGAAGGTGTCCCTGCCCACGGCGGGGGGTTGGAATGAGATGGTCTCTAAGATCCCTTCCAACTCAAACCATTCCATGGTTTCGTGATCAGCAGCATTCTTCCTGTGCCATGGTACCTGGGCCTCCCCACGAGGCAGGTCCTGGGGATAGAGCAGGAGGGGTACGTTGGCCATGAAGGGAGCGACCAGGTCAGCGAAATCCTGAGTGGGCCTTGTGGGAGCTGGTGGTGGCTTCTGAAACTTCAGGGCCCCCGTGGGTCTCTCCCGGAGCCGGCACAGCCTGATGGTCCCACACACCACCTTCGGGTCCGACTGGGGGAGCAGAGGGGTGGGGGCTTGAGGCTGCATCTGCCCCATCACCCTGCTCCCCCTGCTCCATCCCTGGGTCATTTCCATCTCCATCATGTCCTTCAGAGGGTTTGTCCCAGGCTCCAAGAGCCTCCTTTGCTCTACAAGGCCCCAAGACACCCCAAATCACTGAGAAACACAAACCCCGGGGCGTCCCCTGCCAGTTACCAGCACTTGCTTGCCCAGCTGGGCGAGGATGAGGATGCCGGTGTCCACCATCCTCTTACACTTGACAGACCAGTCCTGGAAGGGCAGGTACTGGCATCTCTTATCCAAGAAGACCTTCAGCTTTTCCTGCATGACAAAGGGAGAGCTCAGGGCCTCAGTGGTGGTGATGGGGAGGAACAGCAGCCCCCCAACCCCTTCCCAACGGTGACCCACCTCAGTGCGGTTGTCCTGCAGGATCTTGCCCACCACGGAGACGGCCACCTGGCACAGGTGACAGGGGATCCCCTTCTGCTGAGAAAGAGGGGACGTGTTGGGATGCTGTCACAGCACCCAGACCCACCCCTTGCTCCCAGGATCCCCAAGCCTCCACCCCAAAAAATGCCCCACCAAGGGACACTTGGGAACATCCCGGCACACCCACTGATTTTTTTTGCCGCTTGCTCTGCGGACGCGTTGCTGTCTGAGGGCATCAGGTGCTTCTCTGGGTGCCCAGCATTGGGGCGGGCAGGCTGGGATTCTCCCCCCAGCTCCATGGTTTGGGGCACTTCTCCCCCACCCCCCCAGCTCCTCAGCTCCCCAGGTCCCAGCTCGGTTACCCCCAGGGCCTGGTCCCAGGCGGTGAGCTGGCAGAGCTCCAGGGCCCCACACTTGGCCGCCGTGGTCACGTCGCGGCACCAGTCCTCCGGCCACTCGCCACACTCGTGGAGGGGGCTGGCCCCGGCTAGGGGGGGTGCAGAAAGGAGACTGTCAGCCCACAAGGCACCCCAAAACACCAAAGTAAGCTCCCCACCTGCACCCCAATGAGCTGAGGGTGATGCTCCTCACCCTCCCGCTGCGATTCTCCCTCAGCTCCCAAAACGTTGGTGGGATTGCCTGGTTTATAAATGACTTTTTAAGCCCAGCAAAGGTCGGCTTTGCCAGGCCACCGTCTGCTGCCAGCTTTTCCGATGGGATGCCACAGCGTCACAAGCAGAGGGAAATTGGGGCTCATCCTCAGCCTCACAGCACTCTTCGACAGGCTGCGGAGGCGGTTGCTTATAAAAGCAGCAATGAAAACCTTGCAAATTGAGCAAACCCGGGGCGCCGGCGCTCAGCCCCGCACGGCAACTGGATAGCCACGCCACAGCTCCCGGCAATGATTGAGCAACCCCACGTTTGGTGGGGTTTGGTTGTTTTTTTTTAATTTCCTCCCGACGACAGCATTTTCTCCTGACGGCAAATCCCCAGCAGGACAGCGGCGGCATCGCCCTCCTGAGCCGCCCCGGCAGCGCGGGGCAATGGCGCAACACCGGCCGCTTAATTGTCACCTTGGTGTGTCAGGACTCATTTCTGATGGGGAGAGTGCTTGTTCCCACCGGGAACTGTGCCCACCCAGGATGCGGCTGGGGAGGAGGGGAGGAGCTGGCAGAAGCCAAGCCCTTCGCTGCCTTGCTGCTCCAGGGAAGCTGGGGTTGTATGGGGAGCAGCACATGAGCAGAGGGACAGACAGACCCCTGCTGCACACCCTCTTGCAACAACCCCTCGAAACAAAGCACAGCTCCACACTCTCTGAGCATTTGCATCCAGCTTTTCCGCCCCAGCCCTGGCCGTGTGATTTTGCACCGCAGGAACAAAGCCAAAAGCAGAAACTGCACCTTCAACCCACCCTGCCCTTAACAGGTTTCTCCCCCAAAAGTTGCTTTGCCTGCGTGCTGGATTCTGGCACCGCCTTCAGCTCATGAGACAGCAGCGTGAGATGCCCTGGGCCACCCTGGAAACCTCACCTTGAGTACTGTGTGCAGTTTTGGGAAACACAATATAAGAAAGGTGTTTAAGCCATTAGAGAGAAGGTCCCCCCATTTAAGCCAAAGGAGGCTTAAAGGATGGAGAAAGGCCTTGAGGGGAAGCCATATGAGAACACTTAGTCTGTTCATCCTGGAGGAGACTGAGGGGAGACCTCGTTGCAGTTACAATTTCCTCGTGAGGGGAACGGGAGGGGCAGAAAGTGATTTTTTTTCTCTGTGGGGACAGGACCCCATGGAATGGCCTGAAGTTGTGGCAGGGGGAATTTTAGGTTGAATATTTAGGAAAAGGCTCTTCCCCCAGAGGGTGGTTGGGCACTGAACAGCCTCCCCAGGGCTGTGGCCACAGCACCAAGGCTGACAGAGCTCAGGAAGTTTGGAGAGCATTCTCGGGGACATGGTGTGACTCATGGGGATGGTCCTGTGCAGGGCTAAGGATTGAACTCAGTGATCCTTGTGGGTCTTTTCCAGCTCAGCATATTCTGTGATTCTGTGGAAAGTCGGTGGGGATGGGGGTTGTGGAGAGAGGGCTCCCAAGCCCTCCACCATCCCACCTGCTCCCAAAAGGGCTGGCAGAGCTAGGCAGGTGCCGTGGGGTGGTTCAGACCCAGTTGTCCCATTGGGCTGAGGCAGGACCAGGGCAGGCTCAGGCCCTGGGGCAGGGTGAGTCCCCCCGGATTCCCACACTGCCCACACACCTCCCCAGCAGCGTGATGCCGCCCTCGCCCCATCAGCTGAGAGGGACATGTTTATTGTTTTAACCCCTGCTCTTGATCAGGGCAAACAGGAATGGCAGGTCAGCCGAAGCTTTAAGGGGCAGCACCAAAACCAAGGAGAGGGGAGGCAACAACCCCACAGCTTTTTTTCTGAGCTAGCTCCACCTGACCCAAGGCATCTCTCGCAGCCCCATGTTGGAGTCCAGACCCCAGCAGTGGCATGGGGGGATTTGAGTGCTCTAAAAGACACCGGTGGCTTGGTATCTGCGCTTTTCTGGCTCACAGTGACCCTCACTTACTCCTCGCCCTACTCAGGCTCAAACTCAGGCAACAAGTGCTGAGCCACAAAAATAATTAAGACTAATCATAGCTACCAACTACTGAGAGCAGGGGGAGCTTCCCAGATGGAAACCACTGCCATGGGGCAAGCAACCAGCTCTCCTCCACTTTTTAAAGCCGTGCTGGAGCCACCCCATGCTGATGGGCATCCAGGAAGAAGGGCAGTAGACAATGCCATTTTCGGCAGAGGAGCAAGGCAGGGATGCTCTCATGCCACTGTGGTGGTCCCAGGCCAGCCACAACTGCCCTATTCCTGGCTGCCAGGCTCCCGGGATGGGGTGGGCTATGCTCAGGGGGATCCAGCACGGAGCTCCAGATCCGGCAGGGCTGTGCCAGCATTACGTGGAGCCTCGGAACGCGCCGGCCGAGCCGGCAGAGCCTGGTGAGCCGGTTGTGATGTAAACCCTGGGGGAGGCAGCGTGGGCCCCGGTGCCCCAGTTCCCGGCCTGGTGCACACCCCTGTTACTGCAAAAACCATAAATACACTCTTCCCAGCTCCAAAACCCTTCTCCAAAGCCTGCAGAGGCCCCTGGTCCCACGGCACCACTGTGCCGTGCAACCAAGGCATGACCGGGTTCCAGGGCAGGTGTCACCCCAAGCAGGGAGGTGCCGAGCACAGGTGACCTTTCCTGCTCTGCCTGTTGCTGCCTGAACACATGGGCACGTCCCCTCCACCTGTAGGTCACGCGTGCGCAGTCACGGCTCCTCCACCAGGCCCGGGCAGCTCACGCTGGAGGAGCCCAGTGGGTAATTAGGGTGCAGGAGGGGTTCTTCCCTCTGAAACACAGGGGGAAAGGTTTGCCTACAACATCAGGGTTCCACAGCTTCCTCTGGGAAATTTTCCCTGGAATAAATGGTTTGCCCCCAAGCAAGGACCAGGGGTTAGAAAACAGGCTTTTCCCAGCTCGTTTCCTGGGGACAGGCCGGGGGATGGCTAAGGGAGAGCATAGGCTTGTCTGGAGGAGGATTTGCTCACAGATACTTAAGTCCCGGCGATGAGAAGTCTCCTAAGGTGAGTAGGGCTGCAGCATGTCACCCATCACCCTTCCCCGAGCTGGGCAAACCAGAGCAGAGGCAGGATCCTACCTCCCGCTCCTCTTCCACTCCCACCTGAAGGGGCAGCTTCAGGTAGCACTGTGGTCACTCTTGTGACAACCAAGTGGTGCCTCCAGCTCACCCAAGACCCAGGGCAGCAGAGAGAACAACCCCTCTCCCCCACGGACACCCAGACACCCCAGCACTTGGCTTCCCTCCTTCCCGACAAAACAACAGCTCTGCCTGAATCCCAGAGAAGGGAGGGAACGAGCCCCTTTTTTGCCCTGAGATCAGCTTTAAGGGCAAACATTCCAACACTCACATCCAGCTGGGTAGAGCAGCCAGCGGTGCCACCTTCCCCAGCTCTCCTCTGCTCAGCTCAAACACCACAGAGGAACAAGAAAGCACACTATGGAGCTCAGACACTATGGCTGGGAGCAGTTTTGGAATTCATAGGGGCTTTCTGGGCTCTTCACGTCCTACCCCCAGGCCTGACCTTACCTTGGTAGGAGCCCAGGCACACAGAAACGATCAGCACCCAGCCGCTCCATTTGCTCTCCATGCCGTTCCTAAGACAGTCCTCAGTGGCTGGTTCCTCTCCTATGCTGCTCCCAGACTGAGGAATCTTGGAGGGGTTGGGAGAAGCAGTGAGAATCCACACCTACGCAGGGCAATTACCACACCCCATGCCTTACACCTTGATTATAAAATCATCACCAGGCTGCAAAGAGAGGGAGGGACCAGCGGTATTCCCGGGAGGTCGAGAGCCCAGAACCTGCTGCTCAACATGAACCTGGGCTGCAGAGGGTGGGCACAGACAGGGTAAACTGTCCTAGAGCCACAGGACAGCATGATGCTCCCTGCATTTAAAAGGCATTTATTTTATTTCTAACAAAGCAAGGAAGGATGACAAAAGGGAAGCCCCATTAAGTGCAAGTCAGCAGGGAAAGCCGGTATCGAGTCCCTCGGCCTGCGCAAGGCAGGGATTGCAACACGGGGCTGTTTCCTCACACCAGGCGTTGTGTTTGCCCAGGGAAGAGCAGCGGCAATCCCAGGCAAGCCTCCTCTACCTCCCACCACGCTCAGCAGAACAGAGAGGCTTGATAGGACACGCAGCCTGCGAGGCAACAGCAGCTTAATGGGAACTGAATCCATCCCGTCCCAGATTCCCAATGCGCCTTCTCTCTTGGCTCTGCAGCCAAGGGGAAGCTAAACAAAGCAACCAGCACACGAGGAATTGAAACACATAGTCTTACCGGTTTACAGATGTTTTTTATTGTTCATTAAGGAAGCTTTTGTGCAAAAAAAAAAAAAAATTCAAGACAATGTGTTTTTGTTTTGTTTTTTCAGAAAGCAACTGCACGTTCCCCCAGCACGACTCAAGCAGGTCAGGTGCCACAGTCCACAGGAAGGGCGAAAACTACAGGGACTCCCAGTGGCAGCACAGGGTTTCCCCAGCTCACCTCACCCCAAAGCTCACCAGCATGGATCCTCCACTGCTAAAAAACCCCAGAAAAATAAAACCTTCCCAGCCTGTCCAGCTGCTAATGCAGCACCACCTCCCCCCCATTAGATCCACGTTAAGAGAACACTGTCCCGTTTAAAACACCAAACACCATCCTACACACCGGGGTGTAACACAACCCATCCCTCCAGGGCAGCGATGCCAAAGGAAGAGCCCATTCCCTATCTGCTGTATCTACCCCAACTGGGATACACCACCAGAACACTGCACAAGCCTGCCAAGACAGAAAGCTGCAGGTAATTTTTTATCTTTAGGGGGAATTTTCCTTTCTCTTTTCTTTTGAAGCATTCAGCAAACAGAAGAGACAAACCTCTATTGCCTTCTGTCAGCACTGCCCAGGCATTTAGTATGTACAGAGTAACTAAAAACCTGCACTCCAATGGTTTTCCAATGAAAAACAGTCTGCTTGCTGCTACAGCTTTGTTACTGGAGCTCCCGCTCATCCCAGACACCACAGGAACAGCAGGAGGTAGCAGCATCTTTCTGAACAGGACTGAAATTTTCAAAGCTCCACATCTGCCCAGCTGCTCCTTCCCAAAGGTCTCCTCGGAGCTACTTTGGTGCCTCCATTTTGGGGGTTTTGATCCAGTGTTTTGGGGATTAACTTGATCAGAATTACACACTAAATTCAAGGTCCGTCTCAAGCAATGTTAGATTCTCACTCCCAAGGGCCTGACGTTCCCAGGGTAGCGCCTGCCCTGAAGGGCTTTTTTGGGGATTTCAGGCCATTTCAGTGGAATTTCAGAGAGGTGTGAAAGGCCAGGCTGTCAGGTGTGCCAGCAGAGCTTCCAGTACCTACTACAGTGCTCCTACCATCTGCCATCTCCGCTTGCTGCACTTCCCAACAGAAGTGGGAACTCTGGATAAGAATTCATACCTCCACCTACTCAGGAGGGTGCCAGTGAGAACTGGTGGCAGCAGTGGAAACCGCCCCCGAGCCTCACAGAGCCTCTCAAGTTTTAGATGACTGAAGTATGCTCTGGGAGAAAAAGCAGATCAAGGAACAAACGGGCAGTTTACAATAAGCCCCATTTTTCCACACGTTCTGCCCTCGATGCTGAACTCCCTTTGACATGTGCTCAGCTCCTGCTGACTTGTTCCTCCTCCATCTCCCACCTCCTCGGCACCCAGCCTGGCTGCGTGTGGGGAGCCGCAAGACTAAGCAGAATTGAGCAACTGGGATAAGAAAAAAAAAAGGGAGTCATTCCTTAAGTACGTCAGCATGCTGCAAAAGACTGACATCCCACTGGACAGGGCTTGGCAGCAGAACACCCATGCTTAGAACCCAGGAGCCCAAGGAAATCAAAAGGATGTGACCAGAGGCTGAGGGAGGGTTTTCCTCAGCTACAACAACACCACGAGCCACAAGCGTGCTCGCCCCAATGCAAAAAGCGTGATCACTCAAATGCACCTCTTTTAGGTTACCAGTGACTTTGAAAGGTGGCTGGGCACACAGAGCCCCCTCCCTCCTCTGCATCTGTAGAGCTTTGAAAATTCCAGCCGAAGGGATTCCCGGATTCAGCGTTATCCCTTGAGAGTTCCCATACACAGAAAATTAACATTCCAGCCAGATGTTAAAAATGCAAAGCATGTAGAATCTTCCCAATGCTCCCCTACAGAAAGACACTTGAAAGTTTAGTCGCTATCTTGTTCTTTTTTTAAATTAAAAGATAAGAGCCTTGTCCCATTTCACCTTCTCCGTCATTCTTCCCAGCACCTAAAAACCACTTCAGCCTACAAATTTAAAAAAAAAAAATCTACAACACACTGACTATTTTTAGGAGCATAATGAGTTAAACTGTACAATCAGAAGTATCTTTTGTTAAGTCAACGATGAAGATCTGATCCTTCAACGGCAGCACTGCTACAGAAGAGTTACAATAAAGGAACTTGAAGGTCAAATTGTTAACGAGGCAGAGAGGAGGGACAGGTGAGATACAGCTCTCCGCCAACCTCGGCCCACACGTTTTAAGAGCCATGGCAAACTTTCAGAGCTGGAAATTCTTCTTCTAGTTCCACACATGACGTTTGCAGTGATCAACAGCCTAAAGGGAAAGCAAGAGTTGATGTTAGTGGAAAAGAGCCTGTTTGCAAACGAGCGTGCATCTACACAATTCAACGCCCGATCCTGAGCCAAGATCTCGGGAGCAAATCTGCTTTTCCTAAAATAAGTGATTTCGCAACGGACTAGAATAAATAACATCCTCATCCCCACCCAGAAGCTTCAGGAAAGAGGGCTGATGACCCTTAGCCACTGAAGCCTGGCAGAGGAAGCAATGCTGGAAGCCAATTTTTAGAGCCTGATGAGGAGATCATGAGACACGGTCTGCTGGCTGCAGGACCACTGACTACACATAAAGCTGACACTGTACTTTACTATAAATTCTGAAATACCAGCAGGCAGGTGGGGATAGGAACAAAAACTAGAGGAAAGCCAGCTTTGAGAAAGCTAAAGCCAGCACCCTACTGGCTTTTTTAAACTGGAATACACCCACTTCCAAGTGCAGTAGAAGCTGAAAGTAGCTCCTGTAAGGAGCTATCAAAGATCAGCAGGAAGCTTGAGACAGAGCCCTGCTTTACGTACATTGCACTGAGCAGCAGTGTCCATGTTCTTACACCAGTAACCTGGACCCCAGACACAAGCATCCTCCCCCAGGAGGGGCTGTTTAGCTGCTCCACAGACTCCGAGCTTCTGTGAAAAGAACAGCAAGAGAGAGAGTCAGCACCTTTCTAATTGCACCCAGAGATCAAGGCCAGCCTTACACCCGAGTGAGGGTGGAAGCTCCACTGAGGCAGCTGCAGGAGCTCTCATGGAGGTCACAGCAGCCACGAAGCTGGGATCTGACACAGGGAAGAATTAAGCTACCACAACTCCTTTGTCACATCGAGTTTTGAAAAATAGACAAGGACTTTTCTCAAGAAGTGCCACTTAACCTCCCACCACATTCAGGGCACACCACACCCTGTCACTAAAGCTCAGCAGTGGATCTTTCCTTCTGTCATTCCCTGCATTGGGCTGGCACTCAGCTGCCCATGGAGTCCCAGGCCTTGCACAACCACCTTTGCTCCAAGCATTCAGTGTGCTGATTCTTATTCCTGCAGAGTTTCCGTGAGCTGGGCACTGGAAGGCTCACGAGACTGTATCAGAGCCTGCACTCAATGAAACCAAACGCAATACTCACAGTGCAAACAAAAGTGGGATCCATCACCTCTGCCAGGAGTTGCACAACCACGGGTTCATACTGTTCCACAAACTGAACACACTGTAACAAAGCACAGGTAAAGGGATTCTCCTGTTAGAGCCTCCAAAATAAGAGGAATATGTGGTCTACAGCAGACACGCTACCCCAAACACCCCAACAACACACTCCAAAGGGAAAAAGCAGAGGCTTGAGCTCTGCAGATGGAAAAGGACTCAGCACAGCACTTATCACACAGTTCTTTACTAGCTTATACCTTCCTGCAGCTGCCTGCAGACAGGTTATGAGAAGAGAAAGGAAAGGTCAAAAAAGGAAAAAGAACCAAACAGGACAGACTCTGGGAAAAGAACCAAGCAGGACAAGCTTTGACTACAAAGCTTAGTCTCTGATCATGGAGGTCACTGCTGTCCCAAGAGGAAAGCACAGGGAACCAGCTGGAGACAAACATCCTGAGCAGGACAGCAGCAAAGCAGCAACAACT
>JAYRBT010000178.1:1800288-1877037 GCA_036023395.1 Myiotriccus ornatus | reverse complement strand
CTGTCCCAAGAGGAAAGCACAGGGAACCAGCTGGAGACAAACATCCTGAGCAGGACAGCAGCAAAGCAGCAACAACTCACAAGCACTTTTACCCATGGAGTTCCTATTCCCTTCAGGTCAGGCAGCAGCAGGAGCACTTCCCATCAGGAATAGTCTCTCTCCCTCTAGTGGAGAGGCTGTCTCCAGAGCTCAGGAAGATGCTGCTCTCAGCACAGACTTAACAGCACCATTAATAAACCAAGCACAGCTATTAAACAGCCTCGCAGCAGCAAGAGCTGTTCCACAGCTGTTTTAAGCCATCTCCGGTAAACTTACACGCAGTTGCCACTTGCTGACACTCAGCGGCCACCTAATAAGATTTCCAGGTAAATCTTAATAGCGGTGGTCCCACAGGTGTCTCACTGGAATTAAGCCAGCCTACTTCCAATTACTCCATTAATCCCCTGAACAGGATCAGTGTTGAGGGAAAAATAAAACCTTCAGCTCTTCCCACCCACTGTTCGCAGAGGATTTCCAGGCAAACCTTTCCTGACTGCAAATTAGTACAACAATCCAGCCAATCAATTCAGGTCCTCAAAAGCCTCCATCTATTCAAAGGACTGCCAGCTCCCAAGGACAGGAAGTGAGAAAACCTAATCCCTCTGCATCCAGAACTCCTCCCAGCTTCTAGCAGAGAAGACTATTGTAAAAATCAACAAGAGATACTGCTCACTAGTTTTCCCAAATGCTCTGCAAGATGCCCCTGCCCATGGGATGAGGTTGGACCTAGACAGTCTTTAAGATCCCTTACAACCCAAAGTATTCCAGGACTTTATGTTTCATCCTTCTGTTCACCTCCATCTGCCTTGTCCTGACTGGAAGCCAGGCTGCCACACAGCAAGGCCTGTGAGGTCATTCCACTGGCTCAGATCAAGCCTGTTCCCTCTTTTTTTGTTCTGCTGCACATGAGAAGCTGTTGTGCTAACAAAGGGAAAAACCTGGGAAGGATCAGGTTGCTGGACAGAAGCCAGTCCCAGCTGCACCTGCGGACAGTTTGTCTCCAGCCATGGACAAGGCACCTGGCCAAACACAGAGACCTCTGTTATGAGTACCTGGGCATTTATAGCAGAAGTAGAGACACCTGGGAGATGGACCTAAAATTAGCATGTAGACAAAATGTCAGGTGAAACACTCAGCAAATGAGGTTAAGCACAACTGTCACTGTAGGACCCATGTAAACCCAACAAATCAACAAGGACAGTTCCCAACCCTCAACAAGACCACGGCTTGTTGTCTGCATCCTGCCCAAACTGCTTACCTGATCACTGACAGACTCTGGCAGGAAGTGACACACTTTTTCCAGCAAAGCTTCGATTTCAGCTGTCGTGGCATTCTTCTCCAGCTCTTTGTCTGCATAAGCCACCACCATCTTGCAGATATCGCAGAAGCCACCTGCAGGTTTCACTACAACTGAGAGGCAAAACAAAGACACAAACCAAACGTCAGCACTCAGGTATTTTACCCCCCAGGCAGGAGGAGGCAGCCACCAGCAAAGCATCCTCGAAAGAGATCTCACCACAGGTGAACCTGCTCCTCTCGGACACCAGACTCCTCACCACCCACCTGGCTGCTGCGGAAGCTTGTTGGCTGCACAGCATTTCAGCATAACACACACAGCCTCGGGACTCGTTGCCTCCAAGAGCATGTCGATGACAGCCTGGCCATAGACCTCTATGAAGTCCTTGCACTGGTCCTTGACACTTCCTGGGAACAGGCGGCAGATCACCTCCATTTCATGCACGATCTCCTCCTGAAGCACAAAGGAGGGAGAGTGGCAAAGGAGGGACAGAAATTTCACAAGCACGTCTTTTCTGTCCCACCCAGGACGGAAGTTTTGTTGTCACGAAGACAGGTAAAAAAATTAACTTCCCTTCCACCTGCCACACAGCCCCCTTTCAGCCACAGCCTCGGAAGAGGTGCCATGGCCACCACTTACACACCTCTGTCTTGTTGCTCTCCAAGAGGCCAGTCACTTCTTTCACCATGGTCTCACATATTTCACACACGGAAAAGGTTTTCTCTTGAGCTGAGGCCTTCTCTTGAACTGAGGCCTTCTGAGTACACAGAAGAAACACACAAACAATAAATCAGCGCCAGACCACACTTGACAGGGACAATTCCTAAAAGAACAGTTTAACAGCATTCACGTGCAGCACACTCCTTTACCTAGAGCTGTACTCAAAAGGTCACACAGAACTCAAGCCCAACCCCAAAGGTCTCAGTAAAAACCCCTTCTGAAGGAACAGGCACTTTGTATGACTAATTAAGACTACAATCCCCAGGCTGTATAAGGAGGGGAGTTGAATTTAGCAGAAACAGAGAAAAAAGCAATTCTACCCACAGAAGTCAAGGGAAATATACAGTGGTTTTTAAAATACATTAACTGAGGATAAAATTTCCTAGAATTGAGAGCACCCTCCTGATTGTGAAGGAAACCTTTAGAGAAGCCAAGGTGCTTCTTCAAACTCAGAGCTTCAGCATTCTGACCCTGATCTCTCATCTGCACAAGCAGAGTGCTGCCCCATTATTAAAAGGGATCGAAGCATAATTTCAAACAAAGCGAAACTCAAAATTAAGCAATTTACATTTGAGGTGTCCTTCAGAACTGCTAGGACAAGAGTTCCCATTTCAATCCTGAAGCATTACCTTGTAGCTTTGGTTCAGTGTAGGCTCTGCTGTTTAACAAATAAAACAGTTCTCCTACTTCACAAATCAGCATCAGAAACAAGAGGAGGCCAGGAATTTATATGCAGAGAGACCTGGATTATTCTATGCATGAAAGCTCACATTTTTCTGTCAGCAGAAGAGGACAGCAAAGCTGGTAAGTACAAAAAGTCGATTTTACCTCCACAGTTTCCATTTTCACCTCATGGACCACTTGAGCTGGCAGCAGAGGCTGAAGGGGGACAGACTTCACAGAAGCACAGAACCCAATCATGGCACAAATGTCCTTCGGTTGCTGGAAAAAAGACCCATAAGCAATTTTTTAAAGTCTAGAAGACTCTGCCCTTTCTACAGAGCCTGTGAGCAGGAACAGAGAACAAAGTTTTAAAAGGCTCCAACACAACCAGAAGTTCCATGACTACTTCTACTCCAAGTATTGCCAAAGCATTTGATATGGTTACAGGCAGGACAGCTACCGGGTGAAATTTAGCAGTTCATTTAAAGAGGAAAAGGTTAAAAACCCCACTTAAACCCCCCATTTACCATCAGCCACACTATGCAAGCCCTTCAGAAGGAGTTGACTTAAGAGCTACCAACACCAAAACAGGCCACCAGCGTCACTTTAGACCTGCATCCACAAAGCTGCTCCCCAGCTTTAAGTAATCCCGAAGAGGCCAATTATCCTGACTTCAGAGTTCACCCAAAAGCTGAAAGAAATGCCTAGAAGAAAGGACTTCTTCCCTCATCCACAAACTACCTTCTTTAAAGCTGCCAGTAACATCACATTCTGCAAACAGAAACAGTTTCTCGCATTACTGAACACAGCCTACAAGAAACAAAAGTTAAGCTCATTAAAACCTAAGCCTAACCATTTTTACTGCAGTAACTGTACTTCCAGTGTTCTTTTCACAGTAAGAGAACAGCAAAGAGAAACAAAGCCTTTAAAAAGGCTTTTTAAGTCTTTCTCAAAGGTTTTGGAAGCATACACTACTAAATGCAAAAATAAATGCGGAACATGAGGCAAACTGCTCTAAGGAAGCCACATGACACCAAAAGTGAGAAAGGCTGTACAGAGCAAGACACAAAACTTGAATTTTCCCACCTGAAATGTCCTTAACCAAAAAAAAAAAAAAAATAACAAATAACAAAAAAAAAGACCCTTGGTCCTCCAGGTAATTAGAAGATCATATCCCATCCTGTCATGAGCTTCCTACAGCAGAGGCTTATGCCAGAGTTAATACATCACATGCCACAACCTCATGCACAGGCAAAAGCACAGTCTCAAAGACACTGTGCTGCTTCAGACTACTCCAGGCAGCACCTTTAAGTCAAGCCCTTTGGTTCATGCATTGTAAGAAGCAATTCTAGATATTAATGTTACAGCAACACCCACATACACACAACATGTTCTCTCACTGAGAGATGACAGACACAAGGTCTCGCAGGTCTGGGTGAATTCAAAGCCCAAATCGCTCTAGGCAGCAGGAGCCTAAAGGCCTCCCACATCTTTTCAGTTCATGTACTTCAAACATCCATACCATGTCCTAGATTTAAAGGTTAACCAAGAAGAGACCCCGGGACAGCTTTGCTCGAGCCCCTTTGAGCCCAGACTTTAAGCCAGCAGCTGACAGGAGCCACTGGCATTGCTTTGTCCACATCTGTCCTTCTTCTAGGAGAGGGATCACATTTTCTGCTCTGCTGGCCAAAGCGTAACAAGCTGAAATCTTCGTAGCACAAACTGGTATCTGGAGCTGGAAGTAGGACTGATGTACTGGAGGAAGCCTAGAGTCTATCTCTGTTTTAATGACATAAATATCCCTTGTATCTGCCAACACTGAGATCAGTCACACCATGTACACAGCTAATAGAGCAAGAAGTGAACTACAAGCCCTTTAACAGCAAAAGGTGAACTGCAAGCAGGCTATCATCAGAGGCAAGGTGCTCACATACCTGATCCTTCTGTTGACAGGGGAGATTGGAGACAGAGGAAGAAAGGAGAAATTAAAGATAACAGTTAAGAGAAAAAACACATCAAGCACTTGGAACTGCATATATTCTTTCCATGAAGATAATGGAATATGACACAGTCCCCACCCCAAAGATCCTTAGCACTGATAACTCACGTTTAATTGCACAGTGCTGACCAGCATTACTCATTTGCAGTTATTAAGGCATCCTGGGCAAAAGACTACCTCCAAAGAGTCTGGACAACACTCAGGCGGATGCAAGGTGTGGTCATATTCCAATTTCAGGTACTAACAACACACTGCATTGCAATGCTCAAAATGAGAAACCAAGTGTTGCTGGAGCAGAGATTGACTTCCCCCCACCAAATACTTAAGAAACAGGATGAGCTTCTAAATAGCCTTTAGCAACTGGAAATGAAAAAAAAAAAAAAGAAAGGCCACTGTGTTGCCAAATTCAGGTTCAAGTCAGCCACATATTCTACTCAGAAATTCACCTATATTTTGTTATGTTACTTGTGGCATTTAGGGACTGCATTCCCCAGGAAAAGCTATTTTTTCTTTTAAAGGCTGTGAGGTCATAGCACTTACAAAGAGGTGCCGTGGAGGTGGTCAGAGGTAAATGTATGATGTTGCAGAAGACCACTCCGATTCCATGGGTCCTGTTAAGAGCCCGGGCAGCAGGGCCCTCAAGGTAGCAACTCCAGAGAAGGGTGTTTAGTCTTGCTTCAGGAAGAAGCAACACTTGAACTAATTCTGCAACACTGTGACAGACAACTCTGATATACTCTAATATTGCTGGGGAGGGGGAAAGTGGTGTAAGTATAGGACTGAGACAAAAAGAGTATAAAGGAACACGAGTAATGTATCTTCCACATTTCAAAGGATTCGAGTGTCTTTTGCACGGCAAAAGTGAATTCCTTGTGAAATGAAAGGAAGTGCTAAAGAAAGCATTCTAAAATCAAAATCAGTATCCAACTAAATACCAAGTTCAAAGCATTAACACCCAGACTTACAGGGCTCTCCCCAGAGCTTTACTGCAGTACATGTTCTCTGTTTCCAAAGAGGTTAGCTACACAAATCAGAAAAATTAACTGAGAGCAAGTATTATACTCTGCTGATCTTACCATGTGCATCATCATCTGGATAGCCAAGTCAGAATATTCAGAGACATAGGTCTTGCACTGCAGGAAGGGGGAAAAGAAAGTCTGGTGACTATCAAACCACTTGTGCTGTGGAGTTCATCTAGAATTTTCTAATACATCTCAAGGCGTTAATTTACCTGCTCTACTTAATAACTATTCTGCTGTCTTTCAGAGCTTGTCCCAAATACAAGATGCCATTTCAGGTTACACAATCACTTCTCAGATAACCACTTATCTGAGGAGGCCTTTTCTCTTCCTCCCCCTGCTGATATGACCACATTACCCTGCCAGATCATTTGGTGAAAAAGGGCTAGAAGCAATCTGGAGTCTTTTTCCTCCTCCCCAGTCCCACACCCTCCCCCTCAACTTTCTTGACCATCAAGTTTACAATTTCAGCGTTATTGTTGTACTGTGTAACTATTATGCAGTGTATCCTACATGGAACACAATCTCCCTTGCGTTATTAAACAGAGAATACAATAGAGGGGATTAAAGCCCTGAACAAACTATTTTGTGTTTGCATTAGGGAACAGATTTTTTATTTTTTTTCCCAGCTATAAAGGACAGCTCACCATATCGGACATTCCGGGTCCCAAATGGTCACACTCCTCCTTGGCATGAGCCACCAAAGACTTCACAAAAGATGAGTTTGTCTTCACAGCTTCCTGAAGATCAGTGATCAGCTGAATGCAATCCTGGCACACATCCCCACTCGCCTGGACAAAGAGGGAGAGGAAACCCAAGCTGACATAACTTCTCATAACATGTTTTGGAAGCTTCTGTTCCTATTGTGTTTTACAAGCTACTTTGAGCTATATACAAACCTTAGCAAATACTCTGTAGAATACGTTAAATAAGCCTGAGCTAATACAGAGGCAAGCTACTGCTGGTATGTGCACCAGCCACTAGATGGAGATTAGGTACATACTTGGCTCCAAAACTGAGATAACAGTTAAGATTACCCAATCTTCAGAATCTCTTGGTTTTGTTACAGACCACAGCAAGGTTTCTAAATCTGGCATAGGTCTTACCATCTCCACCCACAGCAGCTTGTTCTGCACCCACTCACTGTTTAACTCCCACACTGTGCCTTGCTACCAACACTCAGCCTCTGCTCCCAGGCTCATTGTCTCATCTACTCCCCCTTGTCAACTATTTGTTCTTTTCCAATCAACCTCTACATTCAGATAGACAAATGCTTCCCCCGAAGGGCACAGCTAGCAGGTTACTCAGAATGGGGGAAGAGCTGTTCTTCCTTTGAACACTGGTGACAAACTTTCTCTCAGAAGAAACTGTTTCCAGTAAGACCTGCTTGATTACCCCAGTCCTGGGAACAGCACAGCACTTGTCTTGTCTTTGCAGACTGTAGAACTTAATCCAAGATTATATACAGGATCCACACTGGAAGAGCCCTGCACCCTTACCTTAGGCTTCTGCTTGGGTTTGTCCTCAGGGTACAGGAGAAGAGGCACGTTAGCCATGAACGGAGATGCCAGTTCAGAGAAATCCAGCTCTGGGATCTTGTTGGTCTGGAGCTGTTTCTGAAGCTTCACAGCTGCAAGGTGCTTCTGAAGGGACTGGCACAGGGCGAGGGCACTGCACACAACCTCAGGCTTATCCTAGGTGGGGGACAAGACACACTCATAAAGCTCCAAACTCACGTCACTTTTGTATGAAATTAAGAGCAGAGAGTCTGAAATGTGGCAGACAGGGAAAATGTTTCTCAGAGAGGAAGCAGGCTTCAAACTCACACTACTCACTGCCACATCAGTGATCCACACAGGATTGAAGGATCATATGCACAGCCCCATGCAGAAGAGAAACCTGGGCATCACAGGAGCATGGCTTTTAATTCCAGCAGTTGAAAGTCATCTACTTACTAGCTCTTCTTTGATCATATCCATGATAACTGGCAGGTAGGAATCCACAATTTCTTTGCACTCAGACACCAGGCCTGGGTCAGAAAGAAACTCGCACGTCTTTTCCAAGTAAGAGCGGATCTCCTCCTGGGAAAGATGAGGTAGGCACGGACAGATTATCCCTCTCTCTCAAATGCTCTTTCCATTCCCAAAATGCAAAATACAAAGCCTAAAACAAGCTCATGGGACTCAGATAGGTCCAGGCAGTGGCAAGCACAACTAGACGGAGGTTTTACACTGTAAGTCTATTTTCCCCAGTCCTGACCTTTGGTGTGACCCTGCCAGAGTGAAAACATGCAGTACTGCTTGCAAGGCCTTGCCACAGTAGAGCATTTACATTTAAGAGGAGGAAGTGAAATTATGGACTAGGGGAACAGTGACTTGTTTGTACAAAGTACTCACAGGTTCACAAAAGAGAAAGGGAGTAAGTGCCCTCAAACCCAAACAAGTGTAATCATCCACTTCTAGAGACTGCAATATCCCATCTTTTAAGGCTGATGGCCCACTGGCACAAGAACAAATTTATTAAGCATCTGCAATCAGGAGCGTGTTAAAGCATGAGAAGCTCTAGAATTTGCTTATTTCTAAACCAGTGGAGGCTGCTTAAAAGCCTTTTCCCCTGTACTCTAGTCCCTTTCAACATCTGCTGCTTATGTTAGGAAAACAACACAGCCAACTGTTCCACCCCCTCACCACAAGATCTTGTTAGGCCCACGAAATCAAAGAGAGTTTTGGGGTGAGGAGAAAGGGAGCTCTGCTTACCTCGGTGCCATTATCCTTCAAAACCTTGCCAGCCACCGTCACGAGCTCCTTACACAAGTCACAGGGGATACTGCTCTGGAGAGAGAAGCAGAGAGTTACCCTGAGAAAGACTTCAGTGCCTCTAAGGGCAGGGTGTAAACAACACAAAGCACTACATTTGGAATTGAAATTAAGGAAGAAATACAGGCTAAGGCTGAGGTGGGAAGAGGAGTTTCAAACAAAGAGTGAGGCTATCTCAAGCATGTCCAGCTCCAGTTTCTTCAGTAAATCAACAAGGCATGAAGAAGCTGGCATGCTACCACCTGTTCACTTCAACTAGTCCCAATCCCTTGAAGCATACTGTCCCAGGAAGCCTTCTCCTGAACTTTTTACCTTACTTCTTCAGAGAGTTCACACTTGCTAGAATCTAAGAACGTTCCAGGCAACTTGCCTCATTTTAGTTGTGCTCTGACATTCCTCCCTTTCCCTAATTACTCCTAACCTGAAATATCTCAGCACAGACATAGCCAGTGTGGACTGAATGCCTAAGCAAAATGCCTTTGTACCCCCTAGAAAATTGTGAAACAATAGCCCAAACTACAGCTACACCTAGTAAAGCAGCCCTCACACTTAGTGCAAATGCAACCTGAGGCGGCACTAAACTTAACATTTCTACCACTACTTGTCACGGCTTTCATAATTTAGCATATGCTGGAACACGAACTTTTGAGAAAGACCTAAAGAAGCGCAAAGCTGTTTTCGTAATAACCCATTGCTCAAGTGAACTCCACGAATTAGGGGTCAGCAATAAAGAGGAACGAGTGAAATCCACTAGCTCCATTCCATACATTGCTCACTGATTGTGCAACAGGTCACGGGAGAAGTCAGCAGACAAGTTGTGCAAGGCGGAGCAGTGAAAAATCAACCTTTATCTAGCGCCTAAATTAAGGCACAGCGATCAAAGCAGAGCCAGATGCAGCACTTAGCTCCAGTCAGAGACTTGGGAAACCTTCCTCAGCACGTGGGAACCCATCACCTCAGCCCCGGGTGGCGGGGGAAGAGGCGTGAGCAGTGGGTACTCACTACAGCAGGCTTGTTCCAGACGTTCTGCTGGCAGTGCTTCACCGCCCCGCACTGCGACGCTGTGCGGATGCTCTGGCACCACACCTCCGGCCCCTTCACACACTCCTTCTGCCACAGCACAGGGCTGGCCACAGCTGCCAGGGAGAAAAACAACCAGATTTACACAAAGAACCAGAAAAATCACAGCAGTTGAAGCTCCCTCGTGAAGCGCCTGAGTCTCAGCACCTCAGCAGTCCGTCCCCGCCATCAGCCACCTTTTGTAAACAAACAAAATACAAACCCCCACTTTGCTTAACACACAAGAACTATCAGATGACTTGAAACAGAGAAACTGGTCACTGCAGAAATCTACACTTCAGATGGCTGATTCCCAAGGCTTCAACCTCCCTTTTCTCCTGTTCCACTGTCACTTCAACTCTGAGCCAGCCTGGAATTGCTGTCTGCATTCCTCCTCCCACGTGAACCACCCTGTTCTCACACAGCAACTGAGAGAAGAAACTCATGGGATTAGAAGCCACAGCAATGTACACATTACATGGAAGACTTAAGAGCAGGTACAGGCCAAAACACTGATGATAAACAGAAAGTTTTAATAAACAACCCAAGGAATGTTCTATCATAGTTTTTAAACCACTAAATCTATACTCGTTTTGGTTTTTTCTCTTGGTCAGCAATTCAACTGTGTACAGAAATATCTGTGGGGGTGAAAAGAAGTATCAGTCCTTGCCTGGACATGACCTCCCATCCCACATGGAATTATTGCCTTCCAACCTATAAAGTTTTCAAGTAGAATACAGAATGCCATTTCTGGACACTTTTCCTAAAGAAATGTAACAATCTGCACTATGAGTAAGCAACAGGAAAAGTTAATCAACTGCACCTTTTTGCTGACTTTCCAAGCTTGTTTTTTTTAACTGCACTGTCTGGACTGGACACCCAACTGCTCCCAGGTTCTAAAACCATCCTATCTGTCAAGCAGGCTCAGTTTCTTCAGCAGTGCCCTATGCTGCACTAACCTATGAAGAAATAACTCCTGTAATCCTACAGCAAACAAGCTTCAACAAAATCTACCGTGGTCCAAAGCCCACAAGGCACTGCTGTCAAAGTTTATAATAACAAAAACACCAAAACGAAACACAAACCCAACCTGCTGCAAGCCATCACCTGTACAGGTGTTGTTGAGGATCTTTACATCAATGCTGTTTACACATGACAAAATCCTCTAAAATTACACTGTCAGCCAAGAGGCAGGAGTTAAGCTGTTTCATCCCTATGAAGTTCTAACAAGGTTAGGGCAGATGAACCATCACTTTTCCATTTCTCATGTCTTGTTCTCAGCCATCAGGGGATCGATGTAACAGCTGAACTACCGGTGCATGCACCAAGGTGCACAGCCACCACACATCAAACAGCCACACAAACACTGCTTTACAGGTGGCATTCTGCAGGCTTCTCAGCTGTTGATTTAATAAAGCCTGTTTACACTGGATTTCAGAGGAATGACCCATTTATTTCAAGAAAGACGTGCTTTGCACGCTTAATCTCTTACACAAGAGCTTGGAGCTTGCCACCCTCTCTCCCAGAAAAAAGCCCTGACTGCACATTATTGCTGAGCAAGACAGCACACCAGGACTGCTTGTGAAACTGTAAGGGAAAAAAAGACTTCAAAGCTCCTAATAATGTATGGTCAGCAAAATATTTACAGCCTATTCTAAACTCCAGCATTATGGATCTGGGAGCACGAGAATAGTTAATTTTCAAAGTCAGACTGGCCAGCCAAAGAGCTGTCAGCTCTGGCAGGGTGACAATAACCAAGTATACACTTGGTTGAGGGAAAGTTATTCTTCTCTTTTAGATACTGGCATTGAACAGTGGTAAGAAGGCTCTGGAAGGCAGAGTCAAGCTCTGAATAAAGTCAAGCAAGACCTGGACTTTGAACAGTGGAATTAAGGGCTCCCAACTATTTACAAGTACAGCTTTTAACCTATGCCTTTATTCCTGTAAATCAAAGGAAATTACTGCTCTTACATTGAAACTTACTGTAAAACTCCAAATCTAAACTACATAAATCAAACTGCAGTTATTCCAAGCAGTTTCTCAAAATCTTGATCTAAGAGAACGTTTAAAAGCCAAACTGAGGCATTTGTGCTGTAACTTGCACTGGTTTGATCTGGCTTTTAATGAGGTTTTGTTTGCTTCTTTAAGATCCTGTCACTGTATGACTTTTCAGATCCATGCCAGCTTCAGCAGAATGTCCAACAGCTAATCTCGCTGCTCCTTCCTCACAGCCTTCATAACAGGTCATTAATAAGTGCATGACGAAAATACTACACTTCAGACTTATTCTTACTGATCGGCTTTTCTGGCTGCGTGTCTTTAACAAACTCCCTGCTGCATGGCTTCTGTACCAAACACGCTCACACAGTCACAAATGCTCTGACTTGTTCACAAAGAGGGGGGAAAAAAAGGCTTAAAATAAGATTGGCCTTTGACAGTGTATTAACTAACCGATGCCTCTGACTGCTCTGCTTTCCTGCATCCCAGCTCACCAGCTTGGAAGGAAAAAAACGAGGAGTTTCACAGCCACATTTTTGTTCAGATTCTGCTCAAAGCACTGCCGCTGGGCACAAAGTCACTTGGAATTTGAGAAAAAGGACATTAATGTTACCTGCCACCCCCTACAGAGGGCCAAAGACAATCTCAGAAGAACTTGGGAGCAGCAGGGACAGTGAGGCATAAGAAGAAAACTTATAAGCCACTGAACACTGAAAACTAGCTTTAGGATGGAAGCAAGCACTCCAAACACTTTCTCACTGGTATTATTTAAAGTCCTCACTCCTGCACCACATCAGAGGAAGAGGAAATGCCACTATACCTACAGGCTTTTGTCCAAAGGCCACAGGCTCAAAACCTGGATCAGCTACAGAAACAGCAAATGGTGGAACAGCAGTGCCCTTTCAGCTGCAGAGGACACTGGGGAAGTTCTTTCCTTCTGAGAAGACAACTCTAAATTCCATGTTTTCAGTACAGATCCTTCTGGCCAAGCAGGGACCAGGCAAATCTGTTTGTCAGGGCCTCATATGGCTGACACATTTTAGAAAGCAGCTACACAACAAAGACAACACACTGATCATGGCTTCTTTTCTTCCATCTTCTATACAGTGACTTCAAATAGAGCTAAATATGTATTAGTTTATTCTCTATCATGTGGGAATACTGTCATTAGATGTATAATATGAAAGGATGCACCTTCATTGCAGCAATATATCCACCACCTGTCCTTTCTGAACATCCTGGGAAAAAACACACAAAACTAAAAAACTCTGCATTAATTCAGATCTTGCAGAAAAGTAGAGCCTGAAATCCTTTACTATTCCCATTTGTCTCCTTTAGCCTGTTCTCCTATTTAATTATGAAACTGCGTTTTTCAATCATATATTAACTTACATTACAACAAAGGCAAATATGCCAGTGAAGCGTGTTAAGACCTTGTGCTGCCTCAGAACAAAGAGTTTTGAATCTTAACAGTTTTCTTCCCTCCAAACAGCCTTCACTGCAAGAGGTGCAACACCTAAATACGGCATTTCACATCCCCAGCACAGCAGCAACCCAAGAGAAAGTAAGGCACCGTCACTTGCAGTGACAGCTCTCAATGCTTGCTGGGTACACCCAAAGGGATAAGAGTCATCTCTGGCCTCCCTTTATTTTATATATTGTTCTTTATCTAAGGTGATCTGTTTTTAAACAGATTTCTCCTTTCTCTGTAGGTTAGCTCTCAACAGTCACACCTCGTGCCCACCCAGATATGCCCTCCCCTTTCCTTGAGTTTCTGGCAAGCCACTGTTTTTAGGGCACTGAACAAGTTTATCTGTGAAGGCCAGGGTGCTTCTTTAGTCGTCCTCTTCCCTGGTTCCTCCCTCCTCCAACTGCTTCAGATGTGGCTTCCTCAATTTAACAAAAAAACAGCCTTTGCTCCACCAAGTTTTTCCTAAATTAAGCAGTGCAAGAAAGTGGAGGAGAAAAAAGAACTACACCCGCTCTGACCCCTGTGGTGAGACAAGAGAAATCCTCTCCCAGAACTAGCGTTTCCTCTGAAAGCCTGAACCCCAACAACACCACCAAAATACTCCAAGGGTAAGAAGGGTACCAGGCTCAGGTCAGCACCCCAACACCGCCAAAACACCAGGAACATAGTCCTGTGAGTGACAGCTGCCAGGAATCCACATAAAAACCAGTTTAAAGGCCGTGAAGATAAAGGGAAACCTGCAACTCGCTCCCACAGCAGTTCTATCCTCCTTACTTCAGCATCTGTGCACTGTTTCACTTCTCCAAAGCAGCAAATGCTCACCCTCCTTCCTCCACACTTGGAATGGAAACATGAGCATACAGACAGGGTTAGGGCAGCAGAGGTGAGAACCCCCTCAGGAAATACCCCCTTTTCTCCTTGGGAAGCCTACAGAGCCATGCATGTGGAAGCACCAGCTCAGTTCATCACTTCTCTCCAGGAAACAGGAACCTAAAATGTCTTATAATGGCTACAATGTCTGGATTACCATCCTGCAAGGACAGCTACAGGAAAATTGGTAGGTAATTACCTGTCTTGAGAAAAACCTTCCATTCCCTCAAGCATTTGTATTACTCATCTTCCAAGGAGAGCCAGCCTGCAATTTTTCCCCGAGATTCTTAGAAAAGCATCCGAAGAAATCCCATCCAAAGCTACTAATGAGACTTCTGTGATTGTGCTTGAAAGTTAATACCTTATATAAGTTTCTATGAACAGGGATTTGAATGGGCCAGACCAGATTCCCTAAAGAGCCAAAGGATGAACCTGAAAACTATCACCCAGGACACAATGGAATTCAACTCGAAGGCTCCAGCCTCCTCCAAACCAAACTGTTAGAAAACCCCTGGTGTGAGCAACATGGTTACAGAAAAATTACCCTGCAAATTGGTGGGGGGAAAAAAAACCAAACCAAAACAAACAAAAAAAAACCCAAAAGACCAAACCAACAAAAAAGAAAAATAAAAACAGGAAAGCACTAAGCTGCTCTTCACCTCAATAGGTTGAAGTCAAATGTGGAAGATAATCTAGGGTGCTGTCAACTCTTATGCCCTAACAGTCTAACTTGTCCTAGTATTTTAACATATTCATCAGGAGGGGATGTTTTTTCCAAGGTTTCCCGCTTCGTAATGTTAAAACAAAAAAGACCATTCCTTATCTCCCAGAAACACCCACAGACCAAGTGAATGCATCAGTCTCTGCCACTATGTGCTCTGTTAGTAACTGACTTTTCCCCACTTCTTTGGAGAACTGCAAAAGCAAAGTGTTTTTACGTTAAAGAAGTCAAGAGGGATCAACTCCTCCTCACCAAGTCTTACAAAGTGTCTACAAGTCAAGGAGTGACCTCAACCTGAAGTTATCTGAAGGGCTCAATACTCCCCAGCCTCTCTGCTCAGTTAATGAGTAAAACTTCAAAAGTTGTAACCACATCACACACCAGTGACTCTTGCCAGAGGGCTACTACACCTCTGGATTAATGAGGCAGTCAAGTGACCACAATATTTGAGAGATTACAGGCAATTTGCAGGAAAATTAGATGAAATCTGGCTGGCTGTTATTAGCATTCCAGTTAAAAAATCACAGTCTTCGTGTTCAACATCTCCCGATGAAAAACCAAGCATGAAACATTTCTAACCAGTGTGATTCACAAGTTTTGAGTTAACAACCACAACCAGGCTCTTCCTCAAACTGGGGAACAGGTTCCCATTTTGGCACATGCCTCTGCCTCAGGTGCTCCCTCACTTCCCTCACCAGCAGACAAGCATGGCAAGAGAAGCAGTTTCTTTATGTACAAGAAATCACAATAAAGTTAAAGAGAGCAGAGAACTGGATGAGCTGAGACAGTAAAATCACCTCTACTGTCCCAATAAGTTGTCCCAGTTACTTCCAAGGTTGCAAGGGAATAATTTCCAGACAGGCCAGAGGTCGCTGCCAAGCAGGTCTTGGCTTCTGCCTGAGATTTTTTTATGACAGAATCTACAAGAGATAAGTGGATGTTCAAGGGCATCTGGAAGTCACTCAGCAGGAGCAAGTGGTCCCATACAATACATTAAGATATTCTCCAAAAGCTATGAGAAGCATTTTCCCCTGCAGCAGATCCCTGTAGAAATACACCAAAACATGCTGGACGTACTTATTGTCCATGCCCATTATTTCTGGTTTTGTCTTGAGAGGGTTTTTTTCAGGGGGGATAGGGCAGGGGGAAGGATAGGACAGATTTTGTGTGAGCCTCTGCAGAATTCCTGTACTTAACATCCCCCTTTCACCAGGCAAACAAATCCACACCACAAAGAGTGGGGAAATCTGCTATCTGACATCTGAAACCAAACACTGCCCCATGACCAAACACAGAGAAAGCAGTGTCCTAAAATACACACTCACACTTCAAAGACCACAGAGGCAGCCCTTTTAAATGGCAACAGGCACTCTGATATCTTAATAGCAGCAAATTAATTGCAAAAAAAAAAAAAATCTGCTACATAAGGAAAAAAAGTAAAACAGAAAGTGAAAGACTAAAGACTAAAGAAAAAGCAAACAATCCCTTTTTACTTCATACAGTTCTAAGGCGTTGCCCTAATCTACTTTGAACAATCATATCTATGTGAGATACTGAACCAAAAATCCAGGGGCAAGCAGCAGTAACTGGCTCTGCTTCCCCCACAGGCAGAAAATAAAAACCTTCCTGCATTTTCTACCAGGAAAAAAACCTTTCCCGAAATAGCACAGCCCAGCCTCCCGGTGAGCCTCAGCCGCGTCAGGTGACACAACGAGTTTTGCTGACAAGCTCCCCCCCCTCTCTTGCTCCACCCTCTCCATCCTCCGGGCGCTCGGAGGCTGCCGGAACACCCGCCCGTGGTGCGTGGAACGGCACGGCACGAGTGCGAAAAGCCCGCACTGGGCCCGGGCGGCTCTGCGGAGGCGATGGCGCATTCGCCAGGCGTGACAGAGCAGGAAGAACGGCCTGCTCAGCTCCTCCAGACGCAACCAAGAGCCACTCTTTTCTATTTATAGGTCTCCTCGGCACACAGGGGGAGGGATTGTGCAAGGGCAGGTTTACACAGGGCATGTGACTGGTGCGCTATCAAAGCGCCGCTGAGTCGTGGCGGCCGTGAGGTGCCTCAGACCCCGTTATTCCTCCAGCAAACACGGACCCGATTTTTATATAATCACGGAATCATTTAGGTTGGAAAAGCCCTCCAAGGTGGAGTCCATCCTGGGACTGATCCCCACTTCGTCACCCAGCCCAGAGCACTGAGTCGTTCCTTGGGCACCTCCAGGGGTGGGGACTCTTATCAACCCCTGGGCAGCCCCTGCCAACGTCTGACCACCCTTTCCAGGAACAAATTCCTCCTGATGTCCAACCTGACCCTCCCCTGGCACAGCTGGAGGCCGTTCCCTGTCCTCCTGGCCCTTGTTCCCTGGGAGCAGAGCCCAACTCCCCCCTTTAGTCCCCCCCTCCTGTCAGGGAGTTGCAGAGCCAGAAGGTCCCCCCCTGAACCTCCTTTTCTCCAGGCTGAGCCCCCCCAGCCGCTCCAGCCCCTTCCCAGCTCCGTTCCCTTCCCTGCACATGCTCCAGCTCCTCCGGGGTCTCCCTCTGAGGGCCCAGCCCTCAGGGTCCCTCAGCGGTGCCAGCACAGGGACAATCCCTGCCCTGGGCCTGTGCCCACTCCGTGGCTGGGACAAGAAACCTTCCACTCTTTTCCTAATTTACCCTACAGCAGTGGTCTGCACCAGCCTGGCATTCACTGTTAGGAACCACACTCATAACCAGAACGAGCCTGCAAAACACAGAACACAGTCCCATTATCTGCTTTATCCACATCCTCCAGAAAATTCTAACCAGGCTAACTCAGCCTTCAAATTTCCTGTCACCAGATGTTCTGACCAGCATTTGCTGGAGGAATTACACATTAACTTGAATCTTCCTTCCTTCCAAGGTTTAAGTCTACTGTTTTGGGGAGGGGTGTAAAATAATCACATCCTCAAAGTTTGTACTTTCCACTCCCAGGAGGGGGGGGGGGAAAATTCAGCTAAAGAGAAACTGACTTCTGCTTTAACAGCACGCCCAGCTTTCCTCCTTTCCTGGCCTCAAAGACAAGCAATAATCAGTGTGCATCAGTGGTCCAGAGATGCCAGGACCTGTCCACCCTGCTTTAATTCCTTTGTGCATCCCTTAAAGGGAAGATGCACAGCAGCCCTGTAAGTAGGTCAACCAAAAACCCTCACGGCCTGTAAGCCAGCCAAGTGACTCCATTAAGATACGCCAAGGGTGGCTAAATTCTTTTACACAGATAATTAACGAGCTTAGCAGACGAAAACGGTGTTTCAGGTTGTCACAGCAAAATCTTCAGAGAAATCTGCACGATAACAGAGTCAATTAGTATTCATAACAGAACCCTGGTGGAGAAAAGACAGGTGTTTATTTGTGTTAAAACAGGGACTTCCTAAAGAAAAACAGGCCTGACTAGTCTCCTGCCACACTCAGTTGCATACCATGCCTTTAACAGGTAGGCCAAATGAAGTCTCATTGTTGAACTGGTTTCTCATTACAATTTCCCTAAATACACTAGTGGGAAAGCTGGTGGATACTTCAAGGTGAACCCTTTTCACTTTTAAAGCACAAGAAGCTGCAATGATTTTAGCGATTTGGAAGCGGTCCCAGTAGGAGTGGTAACTGATGCCAGCTAACTCAGCACAGAGCAGACTCAAAAGACACTACTAAAGCAGATAAATATGCAGAATGACAGCTGATATTCACTTTCTTGCTTCCAGCATGAGAAGTCTGAGGTTCTCCATTACACTGTCCACACATCAGCATATTAAACATTATCAGTCTGTCTAGGGGAAGGTGTCCCTGTCCACAGCAAGGGGGTTGGAAAGAGATGACCTTTAAGGTCCCTTCCAACCCAGGCCATTCTAAGATATTAAAACTACAATAAAGCACAACACTAATGTACAATCATGAAAAATTTCATAGGCATAATTTGCTGTACTCTACCAGTTGGTTATTCCTGAGGCTCTTAAACAGCTGGTCAGGTCTTTTTTTTTTTTTCAGTTGACTTGTGAAATGCTGCAGGTTAAACCTGTAAGCAGGTAAGCTCTGGGATTACAGTAATCTTACTTAGAAGAAAACTCTCCGAGTAATTGTGCACATCACTGTATGAGTCCTCCGGTTTTGGAAGTTCTAGCTATTCCATGCCACAACCCAAAGGTGCATTACCACTCCTATCAGACTTCGAATCGCTTCTGTCAATCCTCTGCGATGTACAAAACGCAAGCACTGCTTGTTCTAACCCCCAGTCCTAGTGCTAAAGGGAGAGAGAATACCAGCTATTCCCCCCACCGCGGCGACAACAGGTAACGAGGCAGCGAGCAGCAAAATGAGTGGAATTTTCCATGTGGACTAATGAAAACACACAACAGCAAAGGCCACCCCTCGCCGTCTGCAAGAGGATTAGCAGCCGTATCTCCCCCGAAATGACGAAGATAAAACAGCGCTGCTGGCAGAGAAAGCAGTCCCCACCAACTGCGCCCGCCAACACGGGGCCTGAGATGCCCGACCAGCGTCGGATGCGGATGCACAGGATCAGGAAGTCATTTCCATACCAGCACCGGGAAAGGCCGGTTCTCCACCGGGATCACCACCCCCCTTCTCCCTGGCGCTGTTTTTGGGCGATTCCCCCGCCACCGCCCCACACGCGGCCCTTCCACCACACGCACCCCGAAAGAGCCCTCCAAACCACCCCCCATCGCCGCCGCCGCCTCCTCTCTTTGGGATCCAGTCCTGCTGTGGGAACACAAACAGCGTTAGGACCGGCCTCCCTCCTCCTCCCCACCACCACCACTGCAGCCCGCCATCCCGGGCACGCGAGGGCGCTGAGGGCAGCTCTCCCCGGGCGCGGCGGGGAAGGGGCCGGGGAGGCAGGGCTCACCGGCAGCGAGGAGCCCGAGGAGCGCTGGGAGCAGCGGCCGCGCCATGATCCCGCTCCGTGCCCGTCTGCAATGCGGCGCCGCCGGCACCGCCCGCCACCGCCCTTATATAGGGGCGGGGGGGGCGCACGCGCGCACGGAGCCCCGCCCCCGAGGCAATGGTGAAGGGGGGGGCGGAGGGAGGGGGCGTGGTGGTTTGTGAGGGGCGCGAAATGGCGGCCGGCAGGGCCTGAGGGGAGCGCTGGAGTGGCGGCTGGTCGGAGCCCCCGCCGCCTGAAACGGCGCTGTCTGGGGGGGAAAAAGAAAAAAAAAAAAGAAAAAAGAGACCTCACAGCCAAAAAAAGGCTCCTTTTGGCTCCACAGGCAGTGAGATCCCCCCACAGGCAGTAAGGGTCCCCACACGCAGACCCGCCGGGCAGGCGCAGTCCGATGGAGGCGCACACCAAAATGGGATCAAAAGAGTTGGAACGGACCTGAAAGTTCACCTCACTCCAGCCCCCCTGCCACGGGCAGGGATGCCTCCACTAGACCCAGTGGCTCGAGGCATTGCCCAGCCTGGCTTTGAGTGCTGCCGGGGTCGGGGCATCCAAAAACCTCCCTGGGCAAACCTGTGCCAGTCTGTGCCAGTGTCTAACCACCCTCACAGCAAAGAATTTCTTCCCAATACCCACCCTAAATTCCTCCTCTTTCGATCTGTAGCCATTACCTCCTCATCCTATCACTACAGTTCCTAACAGAGAGCCTCTCTGGCTTCGCTGTGGCCCTCTTCAGATACCAATCAAAGTCTCTCCACAGCCACACATCACGCTGGATGGACATTGCTGGGCATGTGCTCCAGCAGTGCTTCCCACTTACAGGCTTCCCACCTCGCTGCCTGGAGTTGGGAGGCAAGGGGGGTGCTGATTTTTCCTCGCTGTGCAGGGCAGACTCCAGCTCCCCGTGCTCACAGGGCAGCCAGGTTATCCCCGGGGTCCAAATCAACAGCAATTAAAAGTACGATTAAGAACAACAGGCTGAACTGACTTGCTATCTCCCTTGCACTGATGTGCCTTGCCCTGATTCAGCAAGTGGAACAACAAACTAACCCAGAAAAAAAAGGTAATGCAGCGTTTTCCTGACTGGATCAACAAACCAAACCAGCTTGGCTAAGGTCCTGAGCTGGTCCCTCATGGGCTCCCCAGGACTGTGCCAGACCAGCTCCCTTCCTCTTCTAAACCCACACTCGAGGCTTGCTGTAGCTGCAGGAAGGGTCCTTGATAACACTTCTCACACCCTGGAGAGCTCCACTTGGATATCCCCTGCAGCAGCATCACCACAGACACACACACAGACTCATCACACCCGAAGTGCTCGCCATCTGCCAGACTTATCCTGCCCATTTCATGGGGATCTCCAAGGTATTGCCCTTCATCTAAGGGCAGACACGGTATTACCTTGTTAGGTCCCTAACTGTGTGTTCGTTTTCCAAGAACCAGACTTCTTGATAACATTTAAGGTTTACTTGCAGTGTAAAGGCTAGGAGGAAGTGGATCTGTTCTGTTTCACTTTGCCAGGCTATACTAAATAGGGTAACGCACATTTCTCCTTTTCTTATAAAGAACTTTTAAAAACCAAACTAAGAAGCTGCTGGTATCACGCTCTTCTTCACAAACCACAGCAGGAGAGCTTGATGCTTACACAGGGCCTTTGCCCCTTTGCAGATCAGCACAGCTTCGTTTGGAGCCTCCAGAGCCTCGGCTATCACCACCATCTGGAGCCAGGCTCTTAGGTAATTCCCAAACTGGAGCCAGGTGCACTCAGACAGAATCAACGAGGCAGAAAACCACCCCCAACAGCAATTTTGGCCAGACTAAGCAAGCAACCTTTACTCTGGCGCTAAAGCCACCTTGCCTGGGCAGGTGCTGCTCTTATCTCAGGAGCGCACACAAAGTGTTGACGAGGCACCCTGGCTTTCTAACCAGCCAGCAGTCAACCACTAGCCTGGAAACACACACACACAGAAACAGCTTTGTGGAGAATACATAAAAGGGAGGTTAAGTAAGACTGTCTGGAACAGGACAGCTATTTCAAGCAGGCAGGGTGTTTTCCCTCTGGGAACTGAAGGACAGGGGTAAGGAAGGACTAGCTTCAAGCTAGCAGGCGCTACCCCCAATCTGTTATCATTTCAGGCTAGCCCAAGTTTTCTTGGAGCTTCGCCAATTCCCACTGATTTGAGACCTTCTTTCTCCTCTCAAGTACACAGCGTGTAATATTTGACAATGACAAATTGCCACCATGACAAGCTTCCCTGCTTTAGCCACACCGCCTGCTAGTTTTCCCACTTAAAAATGGGATTAAAAAAAAATATAAAAACAGCATAAGAGTTCAAGCACAGGCTGACTGCCATGGACAACAGGACTGTTTGGAGGAGTGGGAAACTCCAAAGGGTGTCTTTAGCCTGTTGCGTTCAGGTCCAGCTCACAGACATGAGCTGAGACCTCGCACTGAGGGTGTGAACTTCAGCAGCCTGCTGTCTGCCTGCCACCTCCTGCTCAGACTTGGGGTTTTCCCTGAAGATAAACCTCCCAGATAAGGTGTCAGATGAGGGTTCTCTGGAACGGCTTGTTGGTAGTGATGTACAGCTGAATCACTTGGCCGTGGCTGGGAGAGAAGGGGGCCTTCCCAGCCTACACTTGATGTTTAGCCCCATTTTCTGGGAGGAGCATGCTCTGCATAGAGAAAGTGAGTAGGAAGAGGCCAGAAAGCTGCAGCCAAGTGAGGGACTTTCCTGCAGCAAAATGCATGACTCATTTTCCAGGGGCTGGCGTCCAGGAGCGCTGCCTCCCCTACCAACCAGTTGGACCGGGCTGGCACCAGAGCCCAGCTGGCTCCAGAAAGCTGGGTTTGATGCTCAGTTTTGTCATGCCTACAGCACACAAAATTCCTTCCACGTCACCTCGTCCTCCTGGCACCCAATTCTGCGCTTTGCATAAGTGGGGCACGTGAGGAATCCCTCTTTGGCAATCTCTGGAGGCCAGCCAGAGGCCCCTGCAGGCTCTGGTTTTGCAGCCGCAGCCATCTCTGCGGGAGGAGTGCTCATTGCAAAAGGAAAAAAAAAAAAAACAAGTAAAATAAATAAAAAGAGGCATTTTCCACAGCAGCCTGGCTTTTAGACTATTTTGCATTACCACTCAGACTGCAGCAAAGCAAGCCACAAATTACAGCCTGGCAGCCTCGTGAAGAGTGGCTTGTTTGAAGTTTATTCCAGCCCAAGCAAGAGCAGCCTCCCTGTGATTCAGAGAATGATTTCGCTTGCAGGTCTCACTGGAGCGGAGACAGACACCCCACCACACACCCCCTTCCTCACCTTAACAGACTGCAGGGACAAAGCTCCTGCTCTGACATACTTCTCAGAGCAGAAAGCAGCAGAGCATTTTCCGGATGGGAAGACAATGCTGCACGGACTGCATCCAAGGGCAGAGCTGCAGCTGGGCAAGGTGGGACACGTCCCCCTCCTCCTGGCACACGCAAGAGAACCCTGACCCACAGAAGCAGATGATTCTTGAGTGGATTAGGGCACAGAATCAGCCCAGGCTGCAGAGAACAGCACATCATGAGCCAGCCAGGCTGTGGGAGTGAGAGCACAGCAGCTTCAAACTGACAGAGAGTAGGTTTAAATGTGATATTGGGAAGAAATTCTTCCCTGTCAGGGTGGTGAGGCCTTGACACACGTTGCCCAGAGAAGCTGTGGCTGCCCCATCCCTGGAAGTGTTCAAGGCCAGGTTGGATAGGGCTTGGAGCAACCTGGGCTAGTGGAAGGTGTCCCTGTCCGTGGCAGGGGCTGGAGCAAGGTGATCCTAAAGGTCCCTTCCAACTCAAACCATCCTTTGGTTCTATGGACCTACATTGCTCCAGCCTCTCAGCCCCTCAGATCAGCACAAACAGCCCCACACTGCCCAGCCCAGCGACTGATCTGGCTTTAGGAGTGATCCATTCCTCTCCCAGGGCAGTTTTCTGCCTGGATCCAGTTCTCTGGCTGAATGCTTATGGCAGCATGGGGTGAAAGCACTGAGGACCCTCCCCTTTTGGCAGCCCTACTACAGCAAGCTCTCAGTTAACACTGGCATGGTCACAGGCCACTCTCCTTCCCACGTTCGGCTCAGCCACAACTTAATTATCCAGAGGGGTCACATCAAGTGCACTGGATTTTCCAAGCAAAGCATAATATAAAGCCTCCAATCACTGCAGCTAATTCTCATTTCAGTATTTCCTTTGTCAGCTGTCACAAGTTTTACATTTTAGTTACAAGACGCATTTTGTTTCAAGGTTTCCTCAGCATTTACTGGGATTAGAGTCCTATTCCAAGGCAAACCATATCCCAAGGCAACTGTTACTTCAAACCAAGTAGATCAACATAAGGAGAGTCAGCACCCGTAAGTGCTTTGCCCTCGTGAACCAGGATTTCTGGCCAGTGCTAGCAAGACCTAAACAACAGAAAAGCAGATGATTCCTCTAAATAGAGGGGAACCAGCAGTGCACCACCACCTCATCAGTGCTTTAGAGGATGTGCACAAAGATGCAGAATCCCACTCCTGCTCCCATTGCGTCATCTTTTCAGGGTTGTAGGCAGTAAGAAAGCAGTCAGACAAACCTCTGCAACACTCTTTGATGGAGAAACTGCTTTGTGTTTATAAATAGAGGGTAACGTTTTCCTGTAAATCTTATTTTACCCTACCACCCCCCCCCAAAAAAAAAAAAATTAGAAATATACATCTAGGTTATCCAGGAAGAAAATAAAGGAAAATTAATAATGGATTTTAAAATATACTTCAGAAATACAAAAAAAAAAAAATTAAAATAAACTTGGACCAAGAGAAGAGGATTTTAGGACATTTTTGGTTCGCATTCATGCTACAGCAGAGAAGCAGCTCCCCAGCTGCCCCTAGGAGTCAATACCTCCTTTGGTTCCTGACTTCTACATAAAGGCCCAAACCAGATGATTTGGGCTCCTCACTGGGAGCTGAGATTCTCTCCAATAAGAGAAGGCTTGATGCTTCTTAAGATTTCTGCAGTAAATAATAGGGACAAACAGAAGAATGCCCTGAGCTGTTCCTGCTCTCCCTCCCTCAGTCACATTGTGCCATTGCACTGAAGCTCACCACCATTTCCTAGAGCAGCCAGGTCTTTGCAGCTCATCTCTCCCCCAGAAGAGCCACTTTGCAGAAGGTGCATTTAGGGCTTCACCTCTACCCAAGGTGACAAGCAGTGTGGGTATTTTCCAAAGCAAATACCAAACAGTGTGGCCAGGCCATGCCCTGAACATAGATGGGGATGGCAAGTGCATGGGGGGGACCCCATATGTGTAAGATCTCTTTCGCTGTAGTTTTTGGTGTGGAGTGGAAAATAACCTCATCTTCCTCCTCCTCCTCCTATGCCTGCCCATTGCCTCTGGTCTCAGCTCTCAGCACGGGACTGGCAGCTCCAAACACCACCTTTCAGCATTGCCAGCCAGAAAGGGGCAAAACTTTCCTGCCGAAACCAAAATGCCTTTACAAAATACAGGGCTCAGTTCCTTTTACTTGCCCTCTGTTTTCAGGGATTACACTTGGAAGTTTCTAAGGGTTTTTTCAGCAGCAGAGTGTGCTGCCATCCAGTCTTTTCCATTTGCTGTGACTCATTTCAGCTCACACAGGAGTGATTAGATAATCACGGGACTCTGGGAGCTGTGGCTTTAAGGAAAAGCACAAAGTATTACAGACTTAGCATGAAAAATAAGAGCTGGCAGGGAACAGCTACAAGGGCTCCTGTAAGAAACCAGGCTGAGAAAACACCCACCCCACCAAACCTTCTTCACACGATTTCCTAGGCTGTTGAAATACGTGCTTTCTCTTCCCTCATTATCCAAAGTGAAGGCATTGAAGGGAATATTATCTGGGGAAGAAGGTACAAAAGAGTTTGGACTGGAAATAAAAGCCCGAGTAAGCTGTCCTCAAAAATTTGAGTGAGCAAATAGCTGCTGCATAGGGAAGAGAAAGGGAACAGATCAGGGAGCACATATAGTCCAATATTGCAATAAACAGGCCCAGAAGTCAGGCAGGGATCACGCAGGGATTGCAGCTTTCTTGCCCGCTGGATTCTGAGCTGTTGCAAATTTCACAATCCTTTTTTCAGGTCACAAACTCCGGAGGCATCAGGCAGCACCTCCTCACACGTGATCCCACCTCAGCTGTGCACTCACAGCCCAGGACATTTAAGCCAGGCTGTGGATTTCAGTGAAGCTTCCAATAGCAGCTAACCCTGGCCAAAATTGGCATGAGTTGGGATTTATCAAAGTCACAAGGCCACAAAGAGGGGGGAAGTGGCGAGTTCAGCTACTGTGAATTCCACCACAAGGACTTTCATCATTTTACCGGTAGCACACAACCCACACCCAGAGTCATGGGCATCTGAATAGCTGCCCTCTGCCCTTCTACAAAAGGCTAAAAATATAGTCCGAGACTCAATCTCCCTCTTCCATTGTCCCAGCTAAGTCTGGGATTTAAATGGTAGGGAGCAAGTTGTCCAGTGCAGTGTTGATCCCTTGCTTACTCCGAGTCTGAGAGGCATCCCTTATCAGACTTGCTGAGCCTCTTCTAGTGTTTCTTCACCTTCCAGTTTCACAGAGAAGCAGCATGTTTCACATCAGGAAAAATAATCAAAAAACCCACACCTGGAGGAGGGCAAACAGCTACAGCTCAACTCCTTTGGATTTCACAAGAGGATTCAGCAACACCTTTCCCTGCTGGCAACCCCTCCTTCTATGTCCTCCCCTCAGTTCACCCAACACCAGCTGAGGAGACAATGGAGCATCTCCTTAAAACAGCAAACACGGGGCAAAAGAAATGCTTTATGGATTCCATGGGCAGTGCTGGGAGTAATGAAATATTGCCAGCATGCAGCCTGGTTTTCCATGGCAATCACAGTTTCCATGATTATCACCTAATGTATGTCTTTGACACTTGCTCTTCATCTCTTCCCATAAAAAAAAAAAAAATGGTTCAATAAAGGGTTATTTTAACTCTCTATTTGTAAATCTCAGCCCTGAGAAAGTCAGCATTGTGTACCCACACCAGCTCAGCTACAGCCAAGAAATAGCTGCAGCAAAACTCACCATTCTGCTGAGCTTTGTTTGCCATGGTGGACATCAGAGGAGAAACAAAACCTCTCTTATCCCTCCCCAGGGAAGGGCAGAGAGGCGTAGGAGTTACCTCCCAACCCTGGGCACTGAAGCCCAGCCAGCTGCAGAACAAAAGCCTGGCTGAGCCCAGGGAAAAGAGAAAAGCAAGAAAGTACTCTGTAAAGAGCAGCAGACAACATTCCTGGCCTAACACACAGGGTCACGTCCACCACTTGGGGAAAGACAGGGAGAAAAACTGACCTAGGACATCTCAGGCACCCACCACTAACCTACTGGGAAAAAAAAACCAAAAAAACCCAAAAAAACATCCTTCCCAGCTCCCTTCACTACGCCACAGTGCAGCTGCCCTTTAACACATATTCAACATCTGCTTCCCCTCAGGTTGTAATTGTCATGTTAAGCTGCAGCTGATCTCTCTCTGTGCTCCTTTAGTGGGACAAGGTTCAGAGCCGTGTTCTGTCCTTGCTAACAGACCTACAAATGAGAGTTAATTAACCCTGAGAGATTTGAAAACTGGTTGGTTTTTTTCCCCCATAAAAATGAGGATTATCAGGTTTGAGCTGCTCCTATTTCACCAGGAAACTTAGAAAGCAAACAAGTTTTCCTCTTATTTGGTTCTCCTGTTGCTGCCTGGGGTCATTAGAATATATGAGGAATTTATAGTGATTTCTAGTAAAAGTGTTTTGCCAGCTTGCTCTGAACAGCTGTTCCACTGTCAGTCTCCCTGCTGGCAGTGGTGGTTCCTCGTACAGGTGTCCCCACAAACCAGGGGATCTCCTTGATGGCCCTGGTCCTTCTCTCTCCCTGAGACCTATAGGTTTTGTATCAGGAGGGTTCTGCCCTGTGTCACACACCATCTCTCGTTCCACAACACACCCTTCCAGTGAGACCCACCATGACCAGAGCAGCCAAGGTGTAGAAGCATATCTCATCCCTACAGACTGCCAGGATGCAGCAGTGCCATTTCCTAGAGGTGGATCTTCCAGCAGTCCAGCTGCAGGCCTTGGCTGACCCAATGGACATCCCAGTGAAGTCCCCAGGCTTCTGGATAGATACTGGTTCTCTGCTCCTTATCTGCACTGGTGCATTTGTTTCAGACTCATCACTGGAAAGGCCCTTCTCTGTTATGAGCAAGTCTTCAAAGGCCCTAGTGCCCTTCTTGTGTGTAAAGTAGCAAGGATTTGGTTATCACCAAGCCAGATGCTACCTTCCTTTTGTCAGCAGACCCTCAGGGCTACAGCATGACTGCTAGGGGATAGTCAGAATCCACAGCCTACTCTTGTGCAAACACGGGCTGAGCCACAGGGAGAATTAAAACACCCCCCCAAAAAGAACCCCACCCTGGCAGTCAAGCAAACTAGCAGCAGTGACGTGCAAGAGCAGATCCTTCGGGCAGTGGCTGGGGAATCTCAGTCCCGAGAGGTGTTTCAGGATAGGATAAATGTGTGTCTCTCTGGACGGTGCCAAATCAGGTTTCTGCATGTCCACAGTGGTGCTCAGAGTGGAGGCATGTCTGACGCTGGAAGGGACTTCCCTGCTGGCCATGTGCTCCTGCTACTTCCCTGCCTAGGGACAGACTGACCCTGAGCAGACCTAATCATCTCCTGACCCTGCTGTATCAGGGGGATCCAACTAGAAGCTCCCCCTGCAAAGGAAAGGCAATAAAAGAAGAGATTTCAAGCTTTTTTTTGCTGCAGCTGACACAAAGGGAGGGAGAGGGAACACGTGCTGGGGACAGAAACAGAGCACAGGATGGTTTCTTATCCTCCCTGCCCCAGGCAGGTTTAGGCAAGCCTTGAAATGGCAGGGCCACAGAAAAGATGAGATACGAATAACACATTAGGGCAAGCAAATAAGCTTTGTCAATAAATCTCACTGATGAGAGCATTCAGCATGACGACCCCCTTCCAACCTAAGGCTTCTTAAAGGTTTCATCAACATTGGGGAACACTTCGATAAAACCACACTGTCTTGCAAACATCCTGACACCAAGGGTTTGGCCAAGATATTAATAAGTCACTGTTGCCAGAATTTACTTTCATGCTCTCAAGACCAACTCATGATGTTGTGGGCGAGAAGCAGAAGAGGGCACCCTGCAGGAGGGACCACACTTGGGTGTGTGCCTGCAGCTCCAGATGTCACTTCACGAGTAAAACCCAGCGGGCACCATGGCTGAATAGTTCAGCATGCACTGAGCACCCGAAAACATGAGTCACCCCTGGGGTTTTCTGGGTGCTGAGAACTTCCCTCCAAGAGGTGGTTCTCACTTCCTTCTATTTGGAGGGGAGAGAGTGGGACAAGCCATAATTTTGCAGATGATTTCCTCTCCCACTGAGGCTCAGAGTGGGTCACTGGTGCCATTTAGCAAAATTGGCTCCTTTTTGCTGGGGTTTTCTCTTCATGTGCTGGCTGGTCAGAGAGAAAGAGAGGTTTACTTGGTAGATCCTAAATGGAGCTCCCTTCCTCGAATGGTGTGTTGGGAGAGTGGGGTGCTCAGATGAGGAATTTTCCATATTTGTATAGAGCAGGGAGACATGGATTTACCCAGCTGGGGATGCTGCTGACCTTACTAAGATGCTGACAGGCACCTGATGGCATTTACTGCTCCAAAGTACTGCTCCAAAGCCAATGACACTGTTACAAACACAATGCAGCCTGTGTGTGATCTCCACCCCCCTTCCCACTCGCCTTTTTTCTCTGTGACAGAGGCTTCAAAAGCCGACCCAGAAAGCACAAGGCTTCCCGCTCACCTGGGAGAGCAGCAGACTGGCCTTGCTGGGAAGGGGAACATCAGAGGCCTTTTCTACTGGTGTCACTACATCAAAGTTTGCCAGCCTCCCTTCTCGACAGACATCCCCCCTGGCTCAGCTGCTCCCATCACGTCAAAGCGAGTCTTCCGCGCTGCAGGTTCGGAAAGCGTTTGCTGTGATTGAAAATAAACCAACTTCTTCATTTCGCCCTCAGCAGTTTTAGAGAAGCGGAATTGAAAAAGGAATGGAAAACGTGGAGCGGGGTCACTTGAAAATCCTGCACGTGTTGCGGGGGTTGTCTGCAGGAGGCAGCTCAGGCGAAAGCACCGAGTATCCCACCCTCATTATGACCTCTCGTTTTAAGTATACATGCTAGGAAGGCAGAGGAAAGAGCCACTGAGAACCTCTCAGGGGAGCTCAAAGCATGGGATTTGCTGGGGTGGGACAGCAAACACAAGACAGCAGCTGTCGCCGCAGACACTGGATAAAACTGGCCAAGTATCAGTTCTCTATGGAGAGCAGTGACTCCTTCCTCGGGTGCTGAGCAGAGGATGGCAAATGCTGCTGGTGTATGGGCAGCCCCTTGCGTGCTGTTTGCTGGCTGTCACCTCCCCCAGCCCCTGGGTGCTGTCACCGGGGCCACTTTTTGGGCTTCCTGCCCTCTTCGTGGGCAGTTTGCTTTTTCTTCTTCGAGGGCAACACTCTCCCCTCAAAAGCTGATATACCAGGGCTGTGCATCGTGGAGTCAGGTCTGGAACACCCCCGGCGGCGCTCAGCAGAGACGTCGAGAGAGGAACAGGCACTGCGGGGGGAGACAAAGGTTGGGCAGGGGAGCAGGCAGGAGCTTTTTTCGGGTTCATCCGAAAAAGAGAGGTGGAAGGAAAAACAGTAAAAAGCAAATGTAGGGTCTGGCTTTCCCTCTCCAACCCGGACGAGGGGAGCTCGGCTCCCTGGGAGAGGAACCCCCGAAACCAGGGGCAGCAGCCGCTCCCAGTAAGGGCTGCAGCTACGAAACTGGGACCAGTTTGCAAAGAGGTGAGGGAGCAGCGAGCGGCCACCAGGCGGCACCGGGAGCTCGGGGAGGGGAACAGCAGCATCCCGGCGATCTGAAAGCGGGGCTTAAAACACTCAAAGTCTGCCTCTTTTACAGCCTTTGGTATCGGACCCATCAGCGGTAGAAAGGGTGGAACACCTCGTTGATGGTTACACAGGGAGAGATTTCCCACTAGGAGGGAATAGAAGTGTTTATTTTTTTCACAGGATCATTAAAAACACAAACGACAGCAACAAATAAAAACCCCAAAACAAAACCAACCCAACAAAAGAAAAACGAAACAAACCCCAAACCAACCCCGAAAAACAAACAAACAAACAAACAAAATCCTCCCGAGTTCCAAGAGGAAAAGTCCAAGGACGGGTGGATCAGTGACTGAAAATGGAAACGGGAAGGTAACAAGGATTTTCCCACTGCTGCCTTGCCCATATCAGCCTGGAGCCAGGGAGTCGTTAGAGCTCCCATGAAAGCACCTGGGAGTGTTTTCCTTGGGAAGGCCAGGAACAGGTCATGGACAGGCACTCACCTGGAAAACTGGGGACCCTGGGCTGGCTGTGCACACCCCCACCCACTCCAGGGTGATACACCTGCACCCTGGCACTGAGATCAACCTTCTCCCTCTTCGGAGGCAGAAGGGGAAACCATTAGTAATTCTTTGTGATCCACGGGGAATTTCCTTTAGTAAAAGGAAAAAAAAAGAGGAATTGTAAAGTTTCTTCTGCCAATAAATAGGATCCTTTGGGCTTTCCTGCTCTCAGAGTCAGGGGAAAATCTGAGGTAACCTGTAGGGGAGAGAATGAACGTTGTGTGGATAAGATACAGGTAAGCAGAGGGTTATTTTGGCTGTAACATCTGTGCTCATCTGTAGAGTACAAAATTAACTTTTTCGGGGTAAAATTTGAGGTGATCTGTAGGGGACTAAATCTACATCACAGATTATTGCACAGTATCATCCTTTTAGTTTTAGAAACGTTTAACTCGGAGTAGCAGGGCTGATCCATGTCCCAAAACACTTCCGTCCCTTTTAAGCGCTGGCAGCTCCACCTGCTGGGAGCAGAAAGAAGGAAACGATGAAAAACAAATGCAGGGAGACATCACAGAATCATCATGGAATTCCAGACTAGTTTGGGGTGGAAGGGACCTTTAGGATCACATTGTTCCAGCCCCTGCCACGGGCAGGGACACCTTCCCCTATCCCAGGTTGCTCCAAGCCCTATCCAACCTGGCCTTGGACACTTCCACGGATGGGGCAGCCACATCTTCTCTAGACAACCTGTGTCAGGGCCTCCCCACCCAATATTTCATCCCAATATCTCATCCAGACCTACTCTCTGTCAGTTTGAAGCTGCTGTGCTCTCGCTCCCACAGCCTGGCTGGCTCATCACGTGCTGTTCTCTGCACGCTGGGCTGATTCACTCCCCTAATCCAGTTGAGAATAATCTGCTTCCGTGAGTCAGGGCCCGTGGCAGGGGGGGTGGAAGGAGATGATCCTGAAGATCCCTTCCAATCTAAACCAGTCTAGAATTTCATGATGATTCTGTGATGTCTCCCTGCATTTGTTTTCCGTCGTTTCCTTCTTTCTGCTCCCAGCAGATGGAGCTGCCAGCGCTTAAAAGGGATGGAAGCGGTTTGGGACATGGATCAGCCCTGCTGCTCTCTGAGTTAAATGTTTCTAAAATAAAAAGACAATATCGTGCAATGATCTGTGATGTAGGTTTGGTCCCCTACAGAACACCTCAAATTATACCCCAAAAAAGTTCATTTTGTCCTCTGCAGATTAATACAGATTAATCTGTCCCCTACAGGTTAATACCAAAAGAATATCTCCATCTTATCCCCAAAATGGTTATTCTCTCCCTTACATATTACCTCAGATTTTCCATCAGAAATATTCATTATCCTCTATTGATTACATCAAGTTTTATCCCCCAAATTTCCCCCACCTGTCTGCAATATATTACCACAGTTTACCTTAAAATGCTAAAAGGTAAGAGGTTCATGGCCTCAAGATTTATCCCCCAAATGTAGGCATTTTTTAGATTGCCACAATTTACCACCAAAAAACCCCCACTGATTACCTCTAGATTATTGCAAATTTTCTTTCTGTCCCCTACGAATAATCTCAGGTTTTACCCCCAAGATATTCAATGTCCCTTTACAGATTACCTAAAGGCTTGCACACAAAATTTTACCTACTTGTCCACTAAGTGATTACCTCATTTTTACCTCAGATTGTTAATTCTCTTCCCTATAGACTAACTCAGTATTTACCCCCCCAATGTTAATTTTGTCCCCTACAGACTAAGTAGATTTGCCCACCCAAGAAACAACTGATTACGTCTATCTCATCCCCAAATTGTTGAAGCAGATCCTGCGAGGTGGGATAATGCTTTCTTATCATGCCAGTCTCCTCCTTTACTCAGCTGGTTCAGGTGTAAAACTCCTCCCTGGGGGAGGCACTGGGACATTCACACCCTTCTGATAAGGCATCACTGGCAAACCCCTGCTGGCATGAGAGGCAGCTGTCACCTCTTAGGTGTCAGAAACCATCAAAGACCCCCGAAATGCCCCCAGATTCAATCCTGGGGCTTCCACTAGAGAACTGCACATGATCCACAGTGTTACACGGCAGTGTAAACCCCCCCCCACCTCAGGGGAGGTACCAGGGCGTTCCCACATGAACCTGAGTGTCTATTAACCCACGGAACTCTATTATTTGGGGGCTTCCCCCACCCCCAACGGATCAAGACCCAGACCAAGCAACTTCTAAATTGCAACAATCAGGTGTCGTCACTGGATCCATGGGTGCTGAGATCTTTCCACTGTCTGCTCTTATCCTTTCTTTCCAATTCTTTCTTTTCCTTATATGTTTTCTTAAGTGATAATTTTACACTTTTATACTCCTATATTTCTACAGATAGTAATCAAAACAGGTGCACATCTCCTTTCCACTGCACCCAAATTGTTCCAAAACAAACCTGGCATACACACACACACATATATATAAACACTGGTCACTCAGTGTCCTTTCGTTCTAATCTGCCCCAAGGGATCTATTAACAAGAACCTCAGTTATCCACCTTCAAGTGTAAGAAGAACAGGGGACAGAATTTGGTGACAATCTTTTTGGTAAGATTTCTAGGCTGACACTGCCCTGGTGATAACAGAGCAAAGACCAGGGGAGGCTTTTTTAATTCGGTGTGGTCACCACCACATCATCAGCTCGAATCAAGGGTAGAAAATCAACATCAGATGCCTCTATTCCCCGAAACCCCAGAGCATCCTGGTTGCTATAGGAACACGTCCCGCTTTCCTTGCTCCTGATGTTACTCTGGGGACTGGTCCCTTGCCTATTCCGGCATGGAATATGTGTGTGTGTGTGTGTGTGTGTACACAGATGTGCAACACGGGGAGCAAGGAAAACAGTCTCTGTTATCCCTGGGGAAGAGGAACGGGGGACAAAGGGAATGTGATCCCGCAGCTAGCGGAGGGCGAAGGAAACACAACTCCCTGCCTCTCCTGTGGCCTCTCTCGGCTGTTTGAGGGGTGAAGACACTTTGTTTCTCCCTGTGCCAGCTTTACTTATTGATGAAGCAGGAAGGTGATCTCCACCCCGAGCCCCGTGTGTGTGTGTATGTTTGTGTGCAGAGCAGGCAGGGAGCACATCCCAGGCTCAGGGGGGTGGGCTTCAGTCCAGGCTGTGCCCCATATGGGGGGAAGGTCCCTCCTCTGGTCCTGCCACCCCCTGATGCCACCACAAAAGCATCCCTCAAAAGCAGTGACACCCCACTTGTGTGAATGTCTGATTCCCCACCAGCCTCTCTCTGCCCTCCTCTCAAAATTATTTACATATTAGGGTTGTGTTTTCACCAAGATCTCCTCTGCCCTCAAAATCCAAGGCAGAATTCCCTGTTTCAGTTGAAATAAGAAGCAAGGAGCTTGAAAGTGCTTCGCCACGTTTCCAAACCCCACAAAACTCCTGCGGGTGTGCGGCCAAGCCAGACTTATCCGTTCCTTTTTTGACATGATCAACCTGACAGCCTACACAGGCCTGATCCTGCAAGCCCCGGGTTTGCCTCATTTAGGCAGAGTTTCCCAGACTCTGCCCTTCACCCCAGTTCCATCAGCGATGCTGTGGAAGCCAGAGCCGCGGCAGGAGGGTACCAGAGTCACCGTGCCTGCCTGTGGCTGGATCACGGAGTTACTGCTGTGGGTGCACGATAAAAACAGGGAAAAAGATGAAGGGATGGAGAGAGGGAGGGAGGGACGGACGGACGGATGGATGGATGGAGGCTACACCACGAACATCACACCCAGGCTTCCCCGCCTTGGTGTTTGCGTGCCAACTGTGCCACCAGCCACTAGCACTCTGTGAGCAAACCCGTCCACCATCACCTTGGCTGATAGGAAGCCGCAGAGGAGCGATGCAGGTCCTCGCACTTCAGTGCCAAGAAAACCTGCATTTCTCTGCCTATGCCACATGAGTAGCAGAAAAACTATGCCAGGAATGCGAAAGAAGGCTGAAAGTTTTTATGGGGACTAGTTTTTTGGATCTCTCCCTGCCTGCAGAGCCAGATGTCTTTCAGCTCCTCAGTATCTAACATTACAGAGCTCTAAGGGAGCTGTATGTACATATGAATTTCTGCACTTAAACCAAAACAGTAGTTTCTGTACGATTTGATGCTCCAAACCCTCAGCCTGTCCTGTGGGGACAGTGACAGCCAGTGTCCCCCAGCTCCTGAGCTGTTTCCAGTAGGACGCTCTCACTCCCTGCCCTCCTGGAGCACACAGACATGAGCTCACTGGCACAGCACACCACAGTAGGGACAACTTCCCCCAAGCTCCTGTATGGGGAGAAAGTGGAGTTTGGGGAGAAAGCTGCTGACCCTGGAGCCAGTTTTGCCCGGGGATAAGTAGGAGGAACCTTCCCACTAGGTGGTCATGGAGATGGAGCCACGTTCCTGACATGGTGGGATGGTGAAACCTGGGACCGGAGAGATATGAGTGGATACAAGAAGAAACATTTTCTCCAGGACGAAAGCGGGCAGAGAGAGGTTGTACTGGCTCCATCCTTGGAGGTTTGCAGGATAAAGCCCTGACCACCCCAGTGTGATCCCGCTTGGTCAGGCAGCTAGACACGAGCCTGCAGCCCAGATCACACCGTGGTGCCCGGGAGGGGTCTCGCCTTGAGCTTCCCGGGGTGTCTGTGCGCTCCAGGCCCCCATTTCCCCACCCCAGCGGCCAGGCGGCCCCTTCCAGCGATCCCGGGGCTGGGGCCGGCAATCCCGGTTTCCCGGCGTGGCGCGTCGGGGAGGGGACAGCGGGGAGGCAGCGGGGGCTGGCCCGGGGACCCTGCCCGGCCCCGCCCCGGGACCCGCGTCCGAGCGCCGGGACGGCTCCCCCCGCCGCTGCACCGGGAGGGAGGAAGGAAGGAAGGAAGGAGGGAGCGAAGAGGGGAGGGAGGGAACGAGGGAGGGAGGATGACAGCACCGTGAAGAAAAGCAGGGGACCCGCTGCCGTCCCTCCTCCCGCACGGCAGGACTGGGCGAGCTCGCTCCGCGGAGCCACCGCCGGTAGGTGCGGCGGGGTGCGGGAGCGGGACCGACGGGGCCGGAGCGCAGCCGGGGGCCGGGACCGGGGCGATGGGCAGCGGCAGCCCCGGGGCGGGGGGGAGGATGGCGGCGGGGGTCGGGCCTTTCCCGGCGCGGCAGGGAGTTGCGGGAAGTTGGGCGTGCGAGGAGGGGCCGCGGCCCCGATCCCCCCCTCGGGCAGGGGGAGCGGGGCCGGCGGGGAGCCCGGGGGCTCGGCGGCCGCATCCCCCCCGCGGGGCGGCCCCGGGCTCCGCCGGGTCCTTTGTGCGCCCTCCGGCCTCGACCGCTCCTTTGTCTCGGTGCGGGGCCCCGGCCGCCCGCTCCCGCAGCGGGGCAGCGCCGGCGGTGCCGCCCTCCCTCGCTCCCCGCGGCCGACAGCCGGATCCCAGCGCCCTGCCTCCGAGGGAGAGTCCCCCCGGCACATGACTGCCCCAGCAGCTGTCCCCGTGCCTTTCTTGCGGGGAAAGAAAAACAGGGAAAAAAGCAATCAATGGAATAGAGTCGAGGTCTGCGGCGGCAGCGCTGAGCTTCCGTCCGCAGCGAAGCGCGGCTGGGGCGGCAGAAGGAGACTTTGGAAAAGGAGACTTTCTCACAACCATCCCGGAGTTGCATCATCCGGCCTGTCAGCCCCTACCAGGGAGCACTGGAAAGTTGTTCTCACCCTTTCCCCTCCTGCCTCCGGGGCACCCTGGCCCTCGGCCGGCTCCCGGCACGCAGGAGCCAGCGGCATTTCTGCTGGAGCTGGGGCTTCGGCATCCTCACGGCTCCAGAGGGGACCTGGCTGGTACTGGGGGTACCTTGGGGTGAAAAAGACCGTCCCAGCAGAGCCCCCACTCAGTGCCTGCCGGAATTTCAGTAGCCGCTCCCACGTCTGGGGGAGCTGCCCGCACCCCACTGCCTTTGCACTGAGCCTGGCTTCGCTGCTCCGGGGAAAGTGTCTCTTTTTCCACAACACCACACCAGGACAGGGAATTAACTCTGCAGTTTTCCCACATCTGCCACGTTGCTTCAGCATACGACTCATTTTTGCACCAAGACCCCGGCGCAGGTCACTATTTCCCCCCAGCAAACATCTATTGCCACCAGTCCGTCCCAGAGGTCCCGGGAGTGCTACAGACGCCTGTCTCGGGGTGAAAGGGGAGGAGAACAGGGCACAGAGAAAGCGGTGCCCCTGGTTTCGGGGTGGGTTTGGCGGAGGAGCTTCCAGGCTAGTGCGGAGCAGCGAGGAGAAGGAGCGCGGGGCGGTGGGAGGGACCGTGGGCTCTGCGCCCCAGAGAAAGGGCTCATTGAGGCAGGGCCGCGCACTTGCGGTTCCCCTCGTGGCCGGGGGCTGCCGGCACGCACAGCAGCCGGCATTGTGCCGCCGGCGCCGGGCACAGGGGGCCGGGCAGGCCCCTCGCCCGCCTTGGTGGTCTGCGCTCCAGACCCCCTTGCTGCCCGACAGCTCGGCCCCTTCAGTCGCTCACCTTTGCTGCAGGTGGTACTTGCAAAACCCACCCGAGCGGTGCCTGCGGTTTCCAGCAAGATGGTTTCAAGGTGGTAGGTGTTTCAGCTGCCTCCTGGTCCAGATCCAACCCCAGAGGCCGGTCCCTGCCTGGCGTATGCACGTTTTGCCCCATGCCCAGCACAGATATCTCTGTGTCTCCCATCACAATCACCAGGGGCGAGAGCAGCAGCTCTTCTCTCTGCTGGGTCAGGAGAAAACACCTCTCTTGCGCACCACCAAGGTGAGGGAGAGCCAAGACTGGTCTGTCCTGGCCACGAAGCCTGTGCTGGTCCTTCACTGGCGTTACTGTGCCAACACCTGCCTCTAAATCCCATCTGGGATTCAGCACGTCTTGGGAGACGAGGAGCAAGGACAGCTCATCTGGTTCACCCCAGAGCTCAGGGTGGGACAGTAAAGGGTGGACAGGAGACAACCTTGTGCATCTGGAGTTTGAGAGCTCATGCAGTGAAAACAAAGTTGTGCCCGTGGTGCCTGTTTGTACCAACACCCGCTGCTGCTGCTCCTGAGTGTAACCTCAGCCAGGAAGGACTTTCCGTTCCAAAGTTTCTTCTCTGATGGGCAGTTTCCAGGCTTCAATTTGATGAGGCCTGTGGCTATTCTCGGCAGGTTTATAAACATTGTAGGCGGTGACATTTCCAACCCACCTCCTTTTTTTAGCTTGACCAGACATGTTTTTAACCAAAAAATACCTGTCCGAACAGACTCCTTACATGTGCTGCAGGGCAAACCGAAGCAGTGCTGTGCTTGTGCCATGCCTTGGAGGACAGCCAGGGCCAGGGTGAAAATTGCTGGGAGATGAAAGCAAAGTGGGAAGCTCCGGTGGCACGTTTCCCAAAGCCAGCCCTGGGAGGAAGCTGGGAGCGGAAATAGTTGATAGAGTAAATACAGAGGATTTTTTTTTTTTCCCCCAGGTTGCAGACAAAGAGCAGTGCAGACAGCAGATAAGCCCATGCTCCTTATCTCTTTGTTGTTCCGCCCCTGTGTTTTGCTGGCCCTCGTGTCTGCTGGAAATCTGATGAAGCAAAGGATGGTGGAGGGAATTACTCAGAGCAGCAGCAGTGCAGGGGGCAGCGAGCTCTGCTGCAGGCCCCTCTGAGCTCTGTAGGGAAGCAGGTGGGGGCTGGATGGACAGAGGGATCTGGAAGGAGCTTGCACGTAGGTGCTTCACTGCCATTCCTTGTCCAAAATTCAGTTGTTGCCTGTTGAGTCACTGGAGGAAAGTGTGACTTCATCCAGTCTCACCTCCAGCTCGCTTCCCCTGCCAGCCACAGGCGCCTTTCCTTCCTGGAGCTCACCTGGTGAGGATTCAGGGCAGCCAGAGTAGGGGGATGAGAGCCCCAAGGCTTCGTGGAAGACCTTCCCTTGCCCAAAACCAAGCCAAAAATCCTGGCTCTTCTCTCCCAGTCAGGCAGTCCTGCAGAATGCTTTGTAGAAGGGTGACAAGAGCATCCCATTGCTCCTTCCTCTCCCCACAGGCCTTGCTGTCCTTGCTCTGGGATTACACTGCTCTGCTCACCCCACCTGCACCACACTGGGAACTGGGAACATCCATCCCATGAACTGACTTGCTCCAGCAGACTGGAATGATTTGGTGTCTCCATTACCGTCCCAGTCCTTCCTTCTTGCTGTGGCAGGGTTAAGTTAACTTGCTGGTAGTAGCAGATCCCACCTGGGCAGCTCTGCATGGGAACAAGCCCCCACCCCCTAAAAAAAACCCACACCCCTATGCTGGCTTTGACTCAACTGGGAAATCCATATATCCTTTATCCTCTTGGCAGTGGGAATTGTAGCAGTCCCTGCTGAAATGAAAAGTACTTCCAGCCTGAAGGATAGGAAAAGTCAGGAAGCAGCATCTAAGGAGCTGTGGGTGCTGCTATCTGGGGTGGCGCCTCTGTTGAGTGTTCCTGGAAATTACTCCTCTTTGCTTTGGGACATGCAGAGCAAGAGGAGAGCGTTGGCTGGCAGCTGCCTGCCGTCACCAGGGACGATGTCCATCTGTCTGTCTGTCTGCTTACACTGGCGGAGCAGTCACTGGTGGGGCACCCCGGGGCGACAGCAGCATCCTGGTGGTTCTCCTCATCCCTCCCATCCCAGAGGAGCCCCGGAGGGCAGCACATGGGGCACACAGAGCCCCTCTGTTCCCCCTCACAAAGGGACGCTTGTGGCTTGCGCGCTGCCCCGTCCCGGATGTGCCTCGTGGGCCCCAGCGAGGAAGAGCTTTGGGATGCCAAGTGGCCCCCACCAGCCTCACCAGGTCACCTGAGTGTCCCCAGCCCCTCAGCTCAGCCCTGACGGGGCCCCTGCGCCTGTTGCTGTTGCCCCGCGGGTCCCTGGCTGGACGTTTGCAGCCGGCTGTTTATTTAATGAATTATGTCTGCCCCAGGCCTGGGAATGAGGGTTTTGCCAGCACTGCTGGACATGCCTCTCTGTGTCATCCCTGTGAATAATTCCTGGTCTGTGGCTCATTTGTGGTCGGGCAGCTGGCAGCATTAGAGGGGGAAAACCCCAGGCTGGCTTTGCCCAGGGATTTGTCTGAGGAAGCGGGCGATGCCATCCTGCTGCATGCATGCTGTGGACAGCGAGGGGATTGTCCCTAGCCCCAGGCGAGGGCAGGGATGGGGACCACCACTCCCTGGGATGCCACAAACCCAAAAGTACTTTGCCATGGCCAAGTCGGCAACTCTGGCGGGTGCTGAGAGACGCGGCCGCACACCGAGGGCTTTGTATGTTTGATTTCTTTCCTCGGTTCCTCAAATACTCTGACAAGTCCTGTCATCACAAGGGCACGACCAAGGAGCGGGGACCCAGGGAGCTACACGGTGAAAGGCACCTGTCCCGGCTGCTGGCCTGTCCCCGAGGAGCAGTGTGCTGACAAACAGAGCTAACAGGGCTGTTAAACACACACACGCATGTGCCGGGTGATGTCGGTGCCGCTCGCTGAAGGGGGAAGCCGGGGGGCCCCTGGGGGAGGACTCGGGAGCTGCCAGGGCTCTCCAGAGTCCCTGCATCCCACAGAATCCTGAGTTTCCTGGGTGCGTGGGTGCGGGTGTCTCTTTTTAGAAGCTTTTGCTGGGAAGGGGATGGCTGAAAGCCAAGCCCTGAGAGCTGAATGGTTTGCTCAAGCCAGGGAAACTCCCGGTCCTCACACAGAGAGGACTGGGGACCGGACAGTCTGGATGCTGCCCTGGCCACGGGGCGCGTCCCACCCCTCCTGCCCATGTTCCCTCCTTCCCTGCGGGAGGGACATAGAGCGAGCAACACCAAAAAAAGCAGATTTTGGCCGAGCACGATGCAGAGGAGGCTGGGATGTGACGCAATGCCTGGCAGGGCTTCCCTGCTCCACACCCTGCCGAGGGATGTGGGCACCACGGCTCGGCCGGGGTATCTCCCCTCTGGGGCAAACCACGGTGCTCCCCAAAGGATGGGGCTGTGCCTGGCTCCCCCCTTTACCCCAGAAAGGAAGGGTGGGATGGGCTGCTGGGATCATGCTGGCAGAGCCAAACAAAAGCCAAATAGACTTTCCCTGAGTCACTGAAAGTCTGGCCAAGAAAGCAGGACGAGCAAACGGTGTCACCGACACAACTGTCCGGGCGTGCGAACCAGCGAGCAAGGAGCAGGTGCCAGCAAGCCCTAGGAGTGTAAATATGCACACTCAACACATGCTGGGGACCTGCCCCAGAGCTCCAAACAGCAGCTTTGGCCCTCAAAATCTCCACCACATCCCAGGTGGTGTGTCAGTTTGGAGCAACACAGACTGGTTTCCCCCAACACCCCGATTTCAGCACTGGCAGGAGGAGGAAGAGGAAGGATGCAGGGGGGTCTTTTCTGCTAGTCGGGGATGCCAAGTCTCCTGCTTTTGCATCCCACGCCAAGTTGGTTTTTTTCCTTTTTTTGGCAAACCCCCACCATCTCCCAGAGCATTTTACACCCTGAAGGGGACTGGCAGCAGCAGCGTTTTCCGGCCCGTCATCGTTCCTGGAAACTCTGGGTTTCATTTTCAGTACTGAGCAGCTGCTGCTGCTGTGCTGGGGGAAGGCGGAAGCCACACGGCCCCACAACGGGGCCCTACGACGGAGCCTCCAACCCTCCCCAAAAGTAGCTCTTTCCAAAGGCTGGGAGCCACAGTGCGCCACAGACCGGAATGATCCGAGGGGTCCCTGGCTGCCGGCAGCAGGTTTTGCCAGCGGGGAGCAGGCAGCTGTCAAGGCGGCGGGGATTGGGTTTCAGGGCAGGCAGGGGTGGCTGGTGGAAGCGTGGGAAGGGGTCCTGTCGGGCAGATGTATTTCGGGAAGGAGGGGGAGCAGCTGATGGGGCCTCCATGCAGCTGCTCCTCAGGGGTGCGAGGGAGCTGTAGGAAGGAGCTCCCCCTTTTTTACTGCTCTCGTCAAGCCTTTCTCGGGAAGGTTCAGCCTCTGACCCTGCCTGCAGGGAGCCACCACCGTGCTGACCATCCTTCTCCCCACAGGCAGGGCTGGCAAGACAGAGGATGCCCTAGCCCAGGACACTTTCCCGGCGGACAGGAGGGACGTCTGTGTGTTCCCCATGGAGATCCGACGCGCTTTACCCCAGGATATCTGGGAGCTGCTGCACTTCCTGAAGATGAGGAGCAAGTACGCTGTCCTGCTGGTCTTCGTCGTCAGCCTTGTCATTATCGAGAAGGAGAACAACTTCATCTCCAGGTAGGGAACGGGTACCTGAGCCACCCCATGCTTTTCACCCTTCCTTTCCCCCACACCCCGAGCTCCTGTGCAGTGGGGGCCCCCCAAATCCCCCGCTGGGATGCAGGGGTGGTCCCGCTCTCCTCCAGGCTGGGCTGGGTCTCCCCACAGGGTGTCAGACAAGCTGAAGCAGTCCCCACAGGCACTGGCAGAGGCCAACGTCACAGAGGTCAGCCCGGCGCCGGCCGAGAATGGCTCGCTGGCCTCGCTTCAGGAGCTGGACGCCGCCTTCTCCCAGCTGAGGTCGCACCTGAACAACCTCACCCTGCAGCTGGCAGGGGACGCAGACCCCGGGCCGCGGCGGCACGTCCTGCTGATGGCCACCACCCGCACCGGCTCCTCCTTCGTGGGGGAGTTCTTCAACCAGCAAGGCAGCATCTTCTACCTCTTTGAGCCGCTCTGGCACGTCGAGAAGACGGTGTCCTTCCTGCCGGGGGGAGCCAGCGCGGTGGGCTCGGCCTTGGTTTACCGAGACGTCCTCAAGCAGCTCTTCCTCTGCGACCTCTACATCCTGGAGAACTTCATCTCGCCGCCGCCCGAGGGCCATCTGACGCCCTTCCTGTTTCGGCGGGGCTCCAGCCGCTCGCTCTGCGAGGAGCCTGTCTGCACGCCCAGCACCAAGAAGGTCTTTGAGAAGTACTACTGCAAGAATCGCCGCTGCGGCCCCCTCAACATCACCCTGGCGGCCGAGGCGTGCCGGCGCAAGCAGCACGTGGCCCTGAAAACGGTGCGCGTCCGGCAGCTGGAGTTTCTGCAACCGCTGGTGGAGGACCCTCGGCTGGACCTGCGCATCATCCAGCTGGTGCGGGACCCCCGGGCCGTCCTGGCCTCCCGCATGGTGGCCTTCTCGGGCAAGTACAAGACCTGGAAGAAGTGGGCATCTGAAGGGGAGGCTCCCCTGCACGAGGAAGAGGTGCAGCGGCTGCGGGGCAACTGCGAGAGCATCCGCCTGTCGGCCGAGCTGGGGCTGCGGCGGCCGGGCTGGCTGCGGGGCCGGTACATGCTGGTGCGCTACGAGGACGTGGCGCAGGCCCCGCTGCGGAAGGCGGAGGAGATGTACCGCTTCACCGGGCTGCCCCTCACCCCCCAGGTGGAGGAGTGGATCGACAAGAACACGCAGGCGCCCCACGACGGCAACGACATCTACTCCACGTGCAAGAACTCCTCGGAGCAGTTCGAGAAGTGGCGGTTCAGCATGCCCTTCAAGCTGGCGCAGGTGGTGCAGGACGCCTGCGCCCCGGCCATGAAGCTCTTCGGCTACAAGCTGGCCATCAGCCCCGCTGAGCTGGCCAACCGCTCCTTCAGCCTGCTGGAGGAGGCACAGCCCTCCTGGGTCACGTAACGGCACCAGGGGACAGCGGCGGGGCGGAACGAGGGGCTGCGGCCCTGCTCCCGGCCGGTCCGGAGACGAGCTGGGGGTCCCTGCTCCTGAAAATGCTCCTGGCTGCTGCCACGTGGCAGCCCCAGGAGCCGGAGCATCCTGGCAGAGCTGACCCCAGAGTCCAGCAGAGCCTGAATTACACAATTTCCCTGGAAACAGGGAAAAGGCAAGGGTGAGGGGCGGTGGGTTCGGCACCAGGGCCACCTCCCAAGCTCGGGGAGCTGCGCTGAGGAAGAGGAGGGTGAGAGCAAGCAGAGGGTGACAGGACCAAGCACCTTGCATTGCTCCTCCCTGTCCCAGCTGGGACAATATCACTGTGGTGCCAGCAAAGACACAGACCCCAGAGGCCTTACTGGTTTTGTGCCTTCATACACCAGCACAGACTGGGAACTGCCCGCAGAGCCCTGGACGGCGCTTGGGCTGCAGCAAAATGAGGTGACTTTGTGGTTTGCTGCTCTTCAAACTTGGTTTGGGAGGTTTGGGGTTTTTTCCTTTTTTCCTGTGTATTTGCATACCAGGTGAATTTATTTATTTATTATGTGAAAAGGAGGGGGGAGGCTGGTCAAAACGCTAAGCCCAAAAATCAGAGCAGCACAACATACCACAAAGACACAGGGAGACACCCAGAAAGGAGGTCTCATTTTGGCTGGAGATCAACACGTGTCCTGCTGTATGATCCTGGGAGAGCCCCCAGGGACCGACGGGCTGTAAACCCCCCAAACCCCGCGAGGGAGAAACTGCAAACTTCGGCAGTGCTGAAAGACGGTCGGACTTGATTAAAAACAAAAACACCATCACAGAGTTCAAAGCCTCCCCTGTCTTCTTAGCATTGGTGAGTGCCCCCTGCCCCAGGGGGAGCCCCAGAAATACAGGCCAGCAGCACTGGTGGGTGACCAAACCTGGTGGAGGCCCAGGGAGTTTCGGGGTGTTTGCCACGTGCAGACGTTCACCCGGTGCCGAGCTACCCCGTCCAATTCACATTTCATTGATTAAAATGCCTATTTTTAGCTCTCTTTGCAGCACATCCTTTTTCTCCCCCAAGTATTTTGGGTTACAGCAGCCACCTGAGGGAGAAGCCAGGCGTTTTGGCGGAGGAGAGCGGTCGCCTCCACCTAAGACTTGCTGAGGAGCCCCAAGGGCTCCCAGCAGCCGCACGTCCCCTCTCCCCAACTGGAGCTGTTGGCCAAGAAGCAAAAATAAATAAATAAAACGAGGCGGCGGCTGGGCACAGCTGGGCTGTGCTTCTGCCGGCCGAGAGGAGCGTGCTGGGGCTCCAGCGACGGGCTGCGGCTGGGCTGAGCTCACAAAGGCCGAGTTTTTGACGCCGGAGGGAGAACAGAGGCGGCATTGAGGAGCGGGGCCGGCCGGCGGGGAGCCCTGCGCAGCCACTCGCCCGCCCCGGCTGCGCAGGTTTTCCGAGCGGGGCCGGGCATCATCTGCCCTCAAGGTGCGAATTCAGGGCGCTCGACACAGGCCGGATGGGGAGAGGGTGTGCAAAAGTGGGCATTTTTCGGCGCACCCTCATCGCTCACGGGCGATGGAGAGCGTCAGCCCCCTCCCTGCCTCACACGCAGCTCTCGGCATCACAAGCAGCCCTGGGTCTGCTCAGTGAATCGGGTTTTGTTTGGAGGCTTCCTGCTGGGAAAGCGGCGGGGTCACTGAGGTCGGACGGATATTCCGCAGCTGCGCTCTGGGAGAAGCTCACAGAGCTCAGCCAGCGCTGGGGGGAACGCGGCCGGACCCAGGTCACGGGCAAATACCTCTGGGAAAGTACCATTAGGTTGGGTTTTGCAGAGAAAATAAAGTTAAATTAATCGTTTGTAAAACAGCACGAGGGGTGAATAGCTCCTGAGCTGCCACAGCCGGGGAAGGGATGCTCAGCATCCCCCTCCCATCCAGCGTCCAGGAGGCGCTTCGGGGCTTGGGAAAATCCAGGTTCGGGGGCCAAGGACACGCAAATCAGGGAAATACAAAGCAAGTGTCGAGGGTACCGGGTGCTGGGCTGAGCCGAGGCCAAGAGGGGACAGTGACAACCAACCATTCTCACCTGGGCTGCCTCAGCCCCGGCTGGCTCCAGCCTGTCATTTCTAGCCAAGCACGAGCATTTGTCCCTGGACACCCTCCAGCTTCCCGTCAAAAACGTCACAGGACAGAGAGAAAACACGCCCCCGACCCATGCAGATTTCCGCGGGGCTAATTGCTCCCATTAAACCCGCGGAGCCGTGACTCCCGCCCGGTGCCAGGCGCGTCGGGAAGCCACGGGGGACACGCGGCCCCTCCCGAGACCAGAGCAGCTGAATTCCCCCTGTGCCACGAGGGGGAGGTTTGCCCCCCCATGAGAGGGACCTCCTGCTCACCCTGCTCTGGCTGCTGCCAGGCCTTGCCCTGCTCTTTCCCTGGATGAGGACAGGCATGGATTTGGGAGGAAAAGCGTGCTTTGGGAAAGCCACAGCAAGAGACAAAACCTTAGAGCAGGGACATACCTGCATCCAGACGAACCACGCAGGAGGCCCACAACAGAAGCTGCAGCAAATGCAACCTTTCTCCATCCACACAAAAAAAACCCCAAACCATCCTCTTTCCCAGGGATTTGACCTTGCAGAAATAAAACACCTGGAAGGCTCAGGCTTGCCTTAAAGTAAAGCACCTTGTTTCCCACCCTTTCAACAGCCTGCAGCTGTACTGCCTCTGCCACAGCTGTGCTTTGTGGGGAATTGGACACACTGTGGTGATGCTTATTGTCACCAAAGAGACCCTTTCTGCAAGAAGCCCAAGAGCAGTGAGGGAACACGTTCCCTGTGGGACAGGGCCACCTGCCAAAACTGCTTCTCCTCCGGGTCACTGCAGGTGACACGAAGTGATGTAGCAACAATGAGAGCTTTAATAAATGACGGATGTGCTCTCAGTGTTCTCCTCTCAATGGGATCTTTATAGGGCAATGCTTCCCTCACTGGTCTAATCCAGAGTTGACTTTGGACGGCAGGTACATCCTGCTGTTTTTCTGCCTCCTTGGAGCACTCAGGGGTGGCTGGGATTGCTGTGGAGAGGCAGATCTTGCTTGAGGCAGAATCTGCCATTGCCAAGGAAGAGAGTTGTCAAGATGGGCAAGTCTCTGAAATGCCAGCTTAGATGCCCCCCAGTTTAATGCCCAGGTGGCCCTGCTGGGCCATGAAGCAAAGCCTCCAGGTTGGCCCACAGAAATCCACAAAAAGGCCTTCCTCCAGCTTGGCATGAGGTTTGTCCCGAATGTCAGAAGTTGTGGTGGCTCTGCCGTTGTCCTGACCCCCCATTCCCTTCTCCTCGCTTGCTCCTGCTCCATTTAATGGGATCGGACGAGCTAATCCCCCGTGTCTCCTCACAGCATTATCAGATGGGATTTGTGCAGAGGGGCTGGAGCATCCCAGCAATCTCCTGCCCTCATCCAGCTTCTACTGGAGGCTGGATCCAGCCTTGCCTTTCGCTCCATTGCAGGGCTCGGTGTGGATCCCACGGGGAGCTGGTCCAGGCTACGGCCTCGCAGCCAAACACTGGGTCAGTGGGGAGACCCGTGGGCCAGCGAGGGACCCTGTGAGGGCTGCAGCACACGTGGAGATTTCAGCATTAAATGACAGCCTTGTTTTCTGTTGTGTTTTTTTAAGAGACTGCATGCTTGACCAGACTGCATTTCTTGGTCTGCATCCCATATTTATCCTGTAATTACACCTTCGGACAAAGGCTGCCTGTCTGCGAGGCCGATTTTTTTAAGGACAGGGTTTTATTCTACGCTGTGCTTTCACTGCAATGAAATCTGGGGGGGCAGGGAGGAGAAAATCCCCCACAATTCATAAGTAAAAGCTGTTCTTTCTCAAAACCTGCCCTGAGAGCAAAGTAACTTGCCCAAGCCCTCTCCCTTTTCTCCAGGAAAACCCAGCTGCTGACTTCATTTAAGCTTCTCTACTACCCCACAAGGATTAATGCTGCAAACCATGTTGTCCCATAAAAGAAAGGTGTCACCACACTGTCAGTCCATGGGCTCCTCTGCTGCAGGAGAAGAGTGTTTCTGGAGACATCCCCTCAATCCTTACAGCCAGGCAGCTGACCTGGATAAAGCTGATCAAGGTCCTTGTTGCACCTGCCTGGATCACAGCACAACAAGGGATGAATTCCCACAAAATGGCATTTCTGTAAAAATCCCCCACTTGGTTCTGGAGGGGTAGGGAAGGCTTGCATGGTACGAAGCCGCAAGGCAGTTGCTGGAGCTGTTTGAGCTGGGGTTTCCTCCAAGGGGAAGAACAACCCCAGCTCTGCCCCTACTCATCCCATGCTGGGGGCTGACGTGAGCCCCTGGCCATCCCTGGTTCCCCAAAACCTGCCTTGGGATGAGCCTCTCGAGACCCCCAGTTTGTAGGTGCTGATGGCAGGTGAGACAAAGCCCGTCACCACACTGAGCCTGGCAAACTCATCCCACTGCACTGCAGGGAAAGAGGAGCTGGGGAGCACCTTGGCACAGAGCCTGCTGCCATCCCAGGAACAGGGAGAACAGAGTCGTGGCACACGCCTGGGATGGACTGGAGCCCTGCTACCAGCTCCCTATGGCTCTTCTCATGGATACAAAGATCACCTGAATCACAGAGACCATTGCATTTCACCTTTGGGCTTTCCCTGAATCCCTTTTCTGGGTGGGATCTGCCACCAATTTATGGGCTGGCATGTACAGAGGCGCTGCCTATAAATACAAGTGAGTGGTCCAGCCTGACCAAAATAAGGTGATTTTGGTGCTATGGCCCATGAGAAGCAGCTCATCTTCCCAAGCCAGTGTCACTGAAAAACTGAAAATGAAAAATGAGGTTTGTTGGGGAGAGAATAAATAAAACAGGGCCTTGTTGATTTCTGCTAAAAGTAGATTTTTGTTTGTAAGGTATAAAATGGCCAGTGTTGATGTTTAAAAGCAGCCAGGAACTGTCTGAATTGTTTTTTCCAGGCGATTCTTTGCCCTGAACTGACTCGGCTCCACCTTGGCTGCAGCAGAGATCCCTGAGGCGTGTGGGGGGGAACAGATTGCCCAGGAAAAAGGGGGAACCGTGGGGCAGGTGCCAAGGGGAGGCAAAGCAGTTTGTCTAGAGCAATCCCTCATCCCTGGGAGACCCAAGATCCCCCTTTCACTGAAGCTCAAGCACTGCAGCCACGCTGGTGCCGCTGGGGCTGTTGCAGGACAATGTGCAGGACACGTCTGTGGGCAGAGGGAATGTGCTGTGTGAGGCTGCTGACACAGGAGAGGATTTGGGGGTTTGCAGAGATGGCTGTGAGCCAATAACAGTGTCTGCAGCAGCCCAGGCTTGGCCAGTTGGGACAGGGCCTTCAGCCTGGCCCAGGTGGCAGAACAACTCTCCAGAGGAGGGTGAAGGGAGGGATGTTACCTCTCTTCCAGCCTGTCTGGGCTATTGCAAAGTTACATGCCCTGATGCTCGTGGTGGGCAGGACAAGGAGGCCCTGGCTTAGGGGGCTTCAGGTGAGTGCTGAGCCGGGGCACTTGTGGGATCATAAGGTCTCCCCACACAGCACCTTTGTACCCATCCTTGGATTAGTCATACTCAGAGGGATTGTTAGCTCTGGCTGACGTTGCATTAAACCTGATGAGGAGAGGATACATATATATATACTCATACTGCCTGTCTCAGAGTGGCAGAGCCCCTTCCTTACACCTCTTCCTTCCCACTGGATCCCTGCCATCCCACAGGGAGCATTCAGTCCAGCTGTGAGGAAAAGCCCAGGGAGCCTGATCGCTGCCCCTGGACTTCCCCGCCTGCCTCTGCCCCACAGATCACCAGCAGAAGGCAAAACCCTCTCTGAGGCTGGGCAGCCTTCACCTCAGCCATCTGCCTGCAGCCAGCCAGAAAAATATCATCAAAACATCCCCTCTGCCAAACCCAAGCAGCAGCCTTGGCCATTCCGAGTTTCTTCCTGTTTGCCTGGGGCTGGATGTGAGGTTTTCATAATGGCTCCTTTTACTCTCCCTGCTTGCTTTGGGCACCCTTTTTGCCAACTCGCTGGCATCTCCAACTCACTGGCCCAGATATTTCCCCCTTTTTTTTTTGAAAGGTTGCCCTGATCTCCTGGTGTCCAGCCGGATTCTCCTGATCGCACCAGGTTATAGGGGAAATCAGGGGAACGCTCCTGGAGTAATCAGCTGCTCTCAGCAGTGGGTATGTGCTGTAAAATATATGCAAATGCCTGGCATGAAAAGCCCCAAACTGCCTGTGGAAAAGCCAGAGCTGGGCACAAGGGTGCAGAGGAAGGGGGAGAGGGCAGCAGCACATGGAAAGTGGCGATCCATCCTCAGCATCCTCATCTGCTCAGAATGGGCCTTTGATCCAGCTTTGCTCCAGCAGGATGAAGTGCCAGGAAAGCTATGGAGGTAAGGACAGCCCTGCCAGGAAGGGGATGGGTTCACACACACTGAGTGCCAAACAAGCCTGGCCATGTAATTTGAGGCAAGAGCTCAGATCAGATTTTGATTGCAGAGTTCATCCCTTTAGACATGGAGGCAGGTTTGGTTTTTTCAGAGTTTTTGCACTGAACTGTGCTTTCCCAAAGCTGGCCATTGCCAGGCTCTTCCAGCAGCCTCCTCACAGCGGTACCATGGTACCTAGTAGCCAGTACCAGGAGAGAGGACAGGGAGCAGATCTGGAGCACTGTTACCCTGGGGATACTTCCCAGCCTCTGGACGTTCACAGCTCCTGGATTTCCTGGTCAGGACAGGTGTCTCGATGTTTAGCAGCTCTAGATGGTTTATATTGCATGCATTAACTAAAATGATTTTTCTCCCACTGAAAATTTTAGCATTTCCAGCCCAGCCCTGTGTAACAAACAGCACCAACCTGCCCTGGGGGTACTTCGGCGAAGCAGTGTGGCGTTCCCACCAAGGATCTTCCTCCCCTCCACCTTTATTGCCAGCTACTCCACCCTTTCCCTCACAGCTCTCTTCCAGGCTGAACAGTGTGGGGATCAGGAACGTCCCCCGCTGCTTTCCACCCTTTTGTCACCCTCCTTCCCCAGCCCCCGAGCCCCTCCTGCGGCCGAGGGGAGGGTGCCCTGGACTGGCACCCCCGCGCCCCGTGTCCCAACGGCCGAGCCGGCTGCACCCTCTGGCGGCAATCCTGAGTCCAGGTCCTGCTTCCCCGGGAAGAGATGCGAATTCCTTCGTCGTCTCCCTCCCGCGAGGTTGGGGGGGGAGTTTTGCTGGGGACCCCCTGGGAAGGGGTTTGGCACAGCGGGCTGTGGTTCGCTGAAGGAGGACGAGGAGCAGGGGAGCGCGGGGGCGGCTCGGCCAGCTCACAGCACCTCAGTGTGCACAGCAGCTATATTTATCCACATGGCCAGCAGCTATATTTATCTGGAATGCCACAGGAGCCGAAAGTCTTCAGGGCAGCTTCCGAGCTGCGGAAGAACACGATCTGGACGTTCTACTGTCAACCTTCTCCACTCCCTGCTCCCCTACTGCAGGGGCCTTTGCTACCTCCTCAGCCCTTCCCTGCTCCTCCTTACATCCCACTGCCTCCACCGTGGTGATGCTGAGCTCATCCTGTGTCCCTGTCCAGGGGGGGTTACAACTAGATGGTCTTTAAGGTCCCTTCCAACCAAAACTATTTTGTGATTCTGCGATCTCCCGTGTCTCCCCCTTGCACAGCCCTCTCTCCTGCTCCACTCAGAGCAGACACATCTGTTGTCTGTGTTTAGGTTGGACGTCAGGGAGAATTTCTTCACAGAAAGAGTGATTAGACACTGGAAAGGGTTGCCCAGGGAGGTGGTGGAAACAGCGCCCCTGAGGGTGCTTAAGGAAAGGCTGGCCGTGGCACTCAGTGCCGTGGTTTAGCTGACGTACTTCTGCTCACTCATTAGGCTGGACTCAGTGATCTCCCAGGTCTTTTCCCACCTAACTGATTCGGTGATTCTGTGATCACCATTCCCCTCTCCAAGGGGTTATTTTTCCTGATGGAGCGAGGCACCCTCTGCCGCGTTATTCACCCGGGGCCTGCAGACTTGTGAGTTCAAGAACACAGCCCTCGGTTCGTAAGATCCTTCCTCCCTCCCCTTCTCGCGTGGGGGACGGCACTCGGGGCAGGCGGAAGGTGAAGCGCTCCGCTCTCGGGGCTCCCTGCCCCTGGCAGGGCGCTCCCCGCCCGGCTGAGCCCAGGATCTGGAGGCCGGGCTCAGCGCCCCGGAGCCCGGCTCCGCCCCGCAGCCCCGCCCGGGAAGGCTGTGCTCCCCCCCCCCGGCACAGCCCCTGCTCTCGGCTCCCTCCGAGCCCTGCGCTGCCGTGCCCTGCCCGCCATGGGGTCCCGCCTGTCCCTGGACAGCTCCGTGCGGGTGGTGGTGGTCGGGGGCGGCTTCGGGGGGACGGCGGCCGCCAGCCTGCTCAAGTCCTGGGCCGTGCCCTTCGTGCTGGTGGACGCGAGGGATGCTTTCCATCACAACGTGGCCGCGCTCCGGGCCGCCGTGGAGAGCGGTAAGGGCTCAGCCCACCCCGGACCCCCACTATGCGGCAGCTCCCCTGTGCCACCGGGGGCTGCCGAGTTACCCGGGAGCGGGCAGGGAACGGGGCGCTCGCACCGCCTCCTCCGCCCCTGCCGTGCCGAGAGGCTTCTTTTCCGTCTGGAAAACAAGTACTTGGCTCCGGGAGGACCCGCGGCACGTCTGTGTTAAGTTAATTGCAGATCCGCCGGGAAAACTGGGCAAAAACTACTCAGACTATCCCTTTGTGTTTATTTCAAGAGTTTGGTGGGTGACTAAGCTAAAAGCAGCAGCAGCTGGAAAGGCTGAATGAATCACTCGCTCTATCTGGCCCCTGAGATGTCGAGCAGCTTAGCAGTGAGGCCCTGGATGATAAAATCCTGTCGGAGAGGTGCTAAGGCTTGTCTGGAATCTCACTTGGGAGGCTGGGCTAACCCCATTACTCCAGCCACTGGGGATTTAGGGGGAAAATCTCATGTTCAAGGCTGGGAACAAGCATCAAAAGGATAGCAAAAGCTTGCTCTGAGAGGCAGATAGCAAGAAAAAAGCCTCTGACACACAGCCCGGAATTCCTGAGACCACAGAAGCACTTACTGGCAAACCAGTATAGGAGATAGGGGGAGCAGAGACAAAGAAAGGGCATCACCCGAGGAGCTGATCTTATCACCAGGAGGCAAAGGTCCTAAAGCTCACTGCTGGGCAGAGATAACACACAGCACAGCCCAAGGTCCCAGGTATATGCTGTGCTTTGGTCTGAGCAAGGATGGCATGAGGGCAGAAGGGAGGAGGGGTTTGTTAGCTTCCACAGAGGAAAAGTTCTCTGCTGTCTCCTCTTACCGTAGGATTTGCCAAGAAGACTTTCATCTCCTACTCCATCACCTTTGGGGACAGCTTCCGACAAGGCAAGGTTGTGGGCATAGACCCTGGGAGGCAACGAGTCCTGCTCAGTGATGGTGAGGTGAGTGTTGCAACGACCTGGCAGCCTTATGGGATCACCTGCTAGTGCGGAGAGTCAGCCTTCAGCAGGGTGTTTTCACCATCCTGAGGAGCGGGGCAGCAGCCCCCATCATTCCCTGCAAGGCACCACCCCTTCCAGCCAAGCTGAGCGGCCTAGAGCTGTGTGGGATGTGGGTGTGCAGTAAATACCCCATCCCATCTCCTGCTCAGACGAGCTTTTATTCTTAGAGCTGGATTTAGAGCTCAACAATTAACCCTGGAGCTCAGACCCTTATTTAACTGCAGGAAGAGACAAGGGCAGCAGCTCCAGTCACTCTTTCCAGCCAGAACATCTCACCTCTGTTCAGAAGAGGGTGAAGGAGAGATGCTATGCTCTGGAGCCAGCTGTGAGTGTCCAGCATAAATAACACTTAAGTTAAACATAAAGTATAAAATAAACATAAGTTTACCCTGTAAACTTATGGTAATTTCTTTAAAGCTCCCAGCTCACCTGAATGGTGCTTCTCTCAGACCCTGAGAACGGCAGTTACTTGGTGTCACCTGGACCAGGTCTCCTCTTAAAGTCACTTCCTGACAGTGACAAGCACTTTCCTAGTTACCAGGAAGGGCTAGAGAAGAGGGAATGAGTGACTAGTACCTAGAAGGCAACATCTGTGTCCCAGGCTCCGTTTTCAAAAGGTCTAACATCCCATTCCACTTTCTTCCCTCCCAGGAGCTTCACTACTCCCATCTCATTCTTGCAACAGGCAGTGATGGGCCATTCCCCGGGAGGTTCAACAAAGTCATTGACATGGAAAGCGCCATCCAGACCTATGAAGACATGGTTAAAGAGGTGAGGAAACAACTCATTTCCTAGGAGGTGCTGCCTGCCTTTGCTCAGCCTCCCTGTCCCAGGCACCACTATGGATATCTGTAGCCACCTGTGTCCTAGAACAACAGGCCACAATAAAATGCCTGTAGGGACAGGCCCGGACAAGGACCTCATCACGGCCTGTCTAGCATTCTGCACAAGGGGAAACCTGAAATGCTCAACAATGTAGGCAGGAAGAGAACGCAGGGTTCTCGCTTTTTGTTTCCTCTTAATGAACTGAGTGGTTTATTGCTGTTGGGCCCATGGTGTGCCTCAGAACGTTCAGGAGTGGCTGAAGGTATCAGACATTTTGCAGTTCTGTTGTAACACGAGTTGCCTCTTCAAGGTTGAGAAATCTGAGCGCGTCCTGGTAGTGGGAGGTGGTTCTGCTGGAGCTGAGATGGCTGCTGAGATCAAAACGGAGTACCCAGCCAAAGAGGTAGGAGGAGCATCGCTGTTACAATCAAGTTCATCCTGTTATCTGAGAGTGTTCTGTGATGGTGCTGCTGGAGGTATCCAAGACGATTGCACATCAGGAGTTAGTGAGAACATCCCATGGCCTGCCACCAGCAAAGACTGGCACTAAAAGACTCTCCTTGGCTCGCTCTCCTTGCAGGGAGAGGGAAGCCAGCTACAGCTGCTCCCACGTGGCATGGCAGTGAGTCCTGTCCCACTCCTGTGTCCCCATTTGCTGTTGTCCTCAACAGGTCATCCTCATGCACTCCAAACCCGCCCTGGCTGATGTGGAGCTGCTCGCCAGCGTCCGTCAGACGGTCAAGGAGATTCTCCTCAGGAAAGGAGTGCGGCTCCTGCTAAGTACGTACTTAACAACGTCTCCGGGGATCCACGAGCTGCTCTTCCATTAGCCAAAGCGTCTCCTGATGTCCTCTTTGTGACAAAGTGCGGCTCCCTTGAATTCCTGTTTCTCTGGGCTAGCTGGAAACTGCAGCCTAGCAAAGGTTTGTGACCCAGGGCTCTCTGTCGCAACAGGTGAAAGGGTGAGGGATGTGGAAAACCTCACGATAAACCAGTTCCAGAAGGACATGGTGGTGAGGACAGAAAAGGGCACCGAGGTGGTTGTTGACATGGTGGTGCTGTGCACGGGGATAAAGATTAACTCTTCAGCGTACGCTGCTGCATTTGGTAAGTGGAAAAAAACCCCCACTGGGTGGGGGAACCAGCACAGCTCTTCAGTGTCTTGTGCTTGAGGGGTATGAGGTGAGAAATGAACTGTGTACAACCTGCAGGGGTTATTCTACCAAAATATCGAAGGATGATGCACTGCATCAGACTGCAGTGATTAACCACAGCAAGGCAAAAAGCATCTCTTCCCTGATGCATAAAAAAAGAGGGTGAGCGAGCTCCTCACTTTGTGTCAATAACATCACCAGCATTTTGGGGTCTTGGGACTAAAGCAGCAACACAGAGCTGCTTATAAAACCCTGCTGTTTGGCAAAACAGGTGACAAAATGGCAAGTAATGGTGCTTTGAAAGTTAACAAGCACCTCCAGGTGGAAGGCTACGAGAACATCTATGCCATTGGGGACTGTGCAGATCTCAAAGAGCCCAAGATGGCCTACCATGCTGGGCTCCACGCCGACATCGCGGTGACAAACATCATCAACAGCCTCACACAGAAGCCTCTTAAAACCTATGAGCCAGGTAAGGTCATCTCCTAGCTCCTGGCCTTAGGTGTTGGGCTGCTTTTCTGCAGGGAACAGCTGTTCAACTTGCATAGGACACTGATTAGACGACACTGATCACAGGTGGGGCTGGCTATGTCAGTTGATAGCTCAGGCTTCACCTTAGTCCCTGCCAAAGACTGTAGCTGCCTATTGCCTGTGCCAGTCTACTGACACAATGTGTCCTTTCTTCACTAACGTCTTCCTGATAAATCTACTGGTGGGAGTCTGCTATTCATCTCACTTGTTTGAACAAGGAGATGGCTTGCCCTTCTCCCCTTCAACTGTATAACAAACAGACTGAACAATATGCTCTCCCCAAAAATCTAGCTGGGCGATGGGTCTCGTTCATAAAGCACCGATATAAACACTTACCATAGCTGTGTCGAGAGCTGTTCCCCGTGGATGCAGGGGATCTGGACAGCAGTTGCTTAACTTAAGCCTCTACATCTTCTTTCCAGGGTCACTAACATTCCTGCTGTCCATGGGCAGGAATGATGGCGTGGGCCAGGTGAAAGGGTGCTACGTGGGACGTCTCTTGGTGACCATTGCCAAGAGCCGGGACCTGTTCGTCTCCAAGAGCTGGAAGACGATGGGACAGACAATGCCCTCTTAGGAGGGCACCAGGAACAAGCCAGCAAGGAAAACAGCCACTGGAGGGTGAGGTGCACTCCTGTTGCTTGGACTGGCTGATGCTTCCTCCTGCAGCACCTCCTCGACCACCTGTGCCACATTAACAGAGTGCCCTGCCTTGCTCTAAAGGGGAAGGAAGCGCTTCCCCAACGAATTGCACTGAAGTTCCCATGATAAAAACCGGGGAAGGAATGTCTCTTTTACTCCCCTGCTGAGATATCTTTGAGCAGGAAGCTTGGCTTACCTTGATTTGTAACAATAAACACTGTGGTTTTCAGAATCTCCGTGTTTTATTTGTTACGTGCGTTTTCTTTTTTTTTTTTCCCCTGGCTCCCTCTGTTCTCGCTCTTCTAAAAAGTACCTGCCTCTTACAGATCTGCAGCGTGCAGGGAGAATGGCTCTCAGTGCTGCCAGGGAAAAGCCTGCCTAAAACCTGGGAGGAGCTAAGGTAATCCTGGGATTCGACAGAACATATAATGCAGCTTTGTGTCAAAATGACCACAGCTGCTTTGATCATATCACTTACAGCACTACACTGCAGCCAGAAAAGCTGTTGTTGTGATACAGCAAGTACTTAATTAGAGTTGATGCTGCTTTCTTTTTTTTGTTTGTTTTTAAGGTGATAAATTCCCAGAACAAAATTAGGATTTATAACAATAACCACGCTTGACACATCTTTTTTTTTTTTCTTATAAAACAAACAAAATCACCATGAAATATTCTCAGTAATTACAGAGGTTATTGTGAGTTAAAAGCAAAACAGAAGCTTCTCATGCATCACTTCTAAAATCCTTTTCCCCTCTCTCTGCAGGCTGAAGACAGTTTACCATCTACCCTCAAGGGAGGGGAAAAGGGAGCAGAACATTTTTAAGAGCTTTCTTTAAAGTGGTGTGTGTGGAGAAAATCACTACAAATCTAAAATGAGGTTACTCTTTAAAAACTCCTAAACTAAAGTACCAAGGGACACTAAACTCCCGAAAACAGATGGTAACTCAATTGCTTAGGGTGATAAAAATGGCTAGGGGATGCTGATAGCATGAAGAAATCGGACTAAACCCCTCTCACCTCTAGTCACAGCTCTTCATCAAGTCACAACACATCACACTACTACCACTCCCCCTCCTCATCACATTGAAAAAATAAAACCCACCTCTAATGCTTTTAATGCTACTCAAGTTTGTTGAAAAATAAAGTTTCATTTGGCTGCCACTGCTACTTGGTGTCTAGCTTGGCCATTTCTTGCACGTAGATGCCGATGCTTTCGCTGTCGAAGAGCAGGAAGTAAATGTTCTTCAAGGAGGAAGAGCTGGTGCCGTCAAAATGGGTGGAAATGGCTCTGAGAGTCACCTGGGCTGCCGTCTGTTTTGGGAAGCAGTTTCTGTGTGGGAGGGGAAGGGAAGAGCACAGGTGAGTGTCACGGGGCAGGCACTGAGAGCAACCAGCCGGCCCTGCTGCCAAGACGGTGCCAGTCTGCAGTCTGGCAAATCCAGGAGCAAACCCCAAGGCTTTGACAAGCCGCATTCATCTGCTGCTGTATCAGTCCCCTTGCTGGCACGGCTGCTGTTTTCATTTGCTTCTCCTTTTTATAACCACACAAAGGTTTTTTTTAATGCTCCCCCTTAGAATTAAACTTTTCCATGCCATGCTGGGCAGGCTAGAAAGTTCAAAGGATGATTTTTTTTTTTAACTGAAAACTGGAAAAAAAAAAAAAACCAACAAAAAAAACCCAAACCCAAAACATCACCTACTTAGCTGACTTCCTCACTCTGTCATTAAAAATACTTCGCTTGGGACTCCCGTGAAAATAATTGAAATTACAACTCCAAGCCAAATTAAGGTCAAGATGCACTCATTCACTCATTTTGATGGTAATATTCTCTAGCCTACAATCAGAACAGCTAAAAGCTACCAGTTGTTCCAGCATGTGGGCTCTTTAATTCCTATTTAGATTCTGCTGCATGATAATGCTCCAGAGGAACTTTGATCCACGCCAGAAAAGGTTGGTCAGCACAGCCTAGGCCGTGCCCTTCCTCTGAGACAAGATTACATATAACTTTTGTGCTCTGAAAAAGGTTTGTCTAACCTACACTTACAGATCTTTGGTCGGGCTACAGCAAAGTGCACAGATAAGCCACCCAAGTGCCCAACAATCCTTACACTTGAGAAATTAAAGTATTTCTTCTAATAGCATCCAGAACTGCCTCTGTAGTGTTTTTAACTTTTTTCCCCCATTTCTGGTAACACTTGCATGTGTTTTGTATCTCCCTTTCGACGTTTAGTACTTCTCTGTACTCAGCTTTATGTGAGTGATTTCAGAACTACCTCTCATATTTATACTGAAAACCATCAAAAAAGATCTGGCTCAGAAAATGGGAAATATCCCATCTATTGCAGCATTACACCAGTTAGTGCAAACAGTCTCTAGGATGGGACAGAGGAAAATGTAAAAAATTCACAGGACTGATGCAGCATCATTTGTGATCTACCCACAAACCCCATATTTCTTGTGCAGACATGTAGGGAGAATAAAATGAAAACAAAGCCATTAAGTCCTATTTGAAGAATTCTGCTTTTTTTTTTTTTTTTTCCAGAAAATTTTGAGGTGCTTTGATAAATGAAGTGTAAACCACCTGGTAAGATTTACTCTATTTTCTGTTAGCAGGTAATTGTAAGAGCAACAGAGAGTGACATGGAACAAAGCAGCAGAAGGATCTGCACCAAGACTAATGGTCCAAGACTGGATTATTCTAATTCTGTGCTCATAGAAGACAAGAGGTCTCAAAACTATTTCTATTGGCATTAAAAGCTATGGTTCATTTTTGAAAGGTGCACTTTAGTATTAAAGAGTGTTAAAAAATTTATCACATTTTGCTCTGACTGAAAACCATAAACAAGAAGATCCGTATACAAAAATAAAGAAAAATCACTAAAAATTGCTCTATTTATTCTTTCGTCCCGATCCATAAAAATATTATTTTGCTTTGAAAAGTATCTGTGTAAAAATGGCACTTTCACCTCCTGTGTATTCAGTGATGTGGGATGATTCCACTGATCAAATCACAGTTTTGCTTTCATTTTACTCATTGTCAGGCCAACTCAGCTGGACTGTACTATGTACTCTACTCTTTGGGCACTACAATCAAAACCAGCAGACACATTTCAAATCAAACATAAGCCTTTGAACTCTACCACAAAAGAAAAACTTCTGCAGTTAGCAGGGCTTGTCTAAGGTCTCTTGTGATCAGAGACCAACAAACTGTTGGTTTAAAAGAGAAGTTAAAAAGGGAAAAAAAAAAACAAAAAAAAAGAGAGGATAAACACTTTGGATTTCTTAGTCAAGCACATTTTGTTTGCTAGTTACTGAGACAGAAACGTGTAGCTTCACAGTTGGTTTCATAGTTCCCTTCTTAAAGCAAATCTACATTTGAGAAATGTTTTCTTTCGAAAAAACAGATTTTGCGTGACTAGTCTGTTGAATATATATTGTCAGGGTGACTTAAGCGAGCACCCCCTATCCACCTACCTCAGGCTGCATCCCTGTTACCTGCCCTCAGTATTACTGGTTCAAATGCAGTTTTAATAAGACTCCCCATAGCCAAACGAAGGGACACAAAACCCAAGGGGGTGCAAGACCGTAGCAGAGGAATGAAAATTGAGTGCCCAGCCATAGAAAACACAGCAAGGCCACTCAGCTCTCCTGTGAGGCGGCTGATTTGCCTTCACAAAGGCTCTCTGGCAGCGTCCTGCCAGGCTGGTTTCCCCTGGAGCAGCGCGGTGTGGATTGCACGGGCAGAGGCAGGGGCACAGAGCAGAGGGCACCTCTCCGTCACAGCACAGCTAATTCCACCACTCCTCTCAGCCAGAGGTCCTACCTGCCGCTGGGAAACGGGGGGAACGCCACGGACTTCAACTTCTTGTCTTCTGCAGCTGTTAAGCAGTTCTTGACAGTCTCCTCGAGCTGCTCTTCACACTTGTCCGAGCCCCACTGTGGGATGTGACAGTGGATGACAAACTTTGCTGCTAGGCCGCTAGACTGAGTGAGTGCAGCTAACACAAACGGAAACGTAACATTTAGTGTCGAACAGAAACCACCCTGCGCTGACCTCTCAGCCCAGTGCACCTTAATTACGTCTCCTCTCCAAAGAAATACATTTGGAATTAAAGCAACGCCACAGTGGCTCGCTCCGCAATCGTAATCTGACCGTCTCACCGTTACCCTTGCGATCAGTGGTTATTTCTTTGGAGACCAAAGAACCCAGGGCTCATTTGGTTAGCACGCAGTTATTCAGTAATGGTTTTCAGCTCTCCCACTCAGCATGGCCTCTCGGTTTGTTTTATGCAAAGTACCGAACCCTTGCCCTGAGCACAACAGCACTAATCCCCCAAGAGACATTTCTGCAGTGCTGTCACTGAATGCCTTGCACAAATATCCTGCATCATCATCGTATTACAGCTCCAGAGTGCTGGGGAGTAATATTTAGACCCACTTGACAGCTGGGTAATTTCAGATAAGGACAAGAAAATCAAAGATGCTTGCTGAAGGTCCCCACCAATTCTGTCCAATTACGAAACTCAGATTAATTTTTCAGAAAGCCTAATATTTCTCCAGGACCTGCAGACTCCACAGCATGGCATCAGTTTGCTTTTGTCGTAACTGCGACCATCAGAACTACTGGAAATCCTGGTCTGGGGAATCTCAGGTTAAATTCTCTTGATATTAGCTGTGCAGGATGAGACTAGCCCAAGGATGAAAAACTTGGATGTATTCACATGTCCACCATTACAGAGGAATTCTGTTGCAGGCACAGAGGAATTCTGTGCTACTTATATTTCAACCAGCTGCCTTAATAGCATAAAAGGAGTCTATCTTCTAGTTAGGCAGTGATGTTGACAGAGAAAAGCAGTTTACTTTGATTTCATGGCAAATAAATTTGATTAGATGTGAAAGTGAAGCAAGTTATCTTCTTTAAAAATTTCCCTGTCGTTTGAGATTATAAAACCAGGCTATTCATTTAGGAAATTTCCAAAATGAGGCTATTTAAAGCATTTACTTTCTTGAGTACCGAAATACTAAGCCAAATAAGACATATTTTAAGTTCTCTCCATCTGTCTTCCTGCCCCCTTCAACCCCTATAAATTGGTTTAATTTGCCCACAAAGGAAAGCACAAGCTCAAGTCCCAACCCATTCACTGCTACAGATATGTTAAACCCCTTAAGGGAGCTCTCCTGATAATTTAGCTGTGGTGTCTGAGCAATTGGTCTCCCAAAAATCAGTACAAACAGGGCAGGAAAGATGGTACGTAGGTGACAGCACAAGATTTCATTAGTTTTTGGGCTCCTACAGACAGAAATCGCCTGAGAGAAATTAATCAGCGCAATGTGCAAAGCACACAGGTATCCTCCTATTCTTCCTTTTTTGCCCCCTCAGCAGGTTGTTCACATCAGCAGCAGCTCCGAAGAGGAAACATTTACATCACACAAGCAAAGACACATATATATAATCCAGAACAGACCAGAAATGTCCAGAGGAAAGAACACATGAAATGAGCTGTGTCCAAGGCAGACTGTAGTATCCCTTTTACCTTCAGCAACTTCCAAGGGTCCTTGAGATTTGCGAAGCTCTTTCACTGTTTCTAAAAACTCTTTTCCTCCAGCCTTTTCCAATGCTTTGCCTGCAAGGACACGGAGCAGAAGGCCTTGGCTAAGGAGTAATCAGCGTGGAAAAACAACTCTGCATTCTTTAAAAGAACACTGTACACTTATTATCCTGTGCCTAGACACAGATAAAGTTTACTTTTTATTGGTTTTGAAGAGCCCTCTATGCTGTTACTGGAAATTAATATAAATATTTGTAAGAAAGCTATCTTACTCCGACTTGTGGCTAAAATAGTGAGGGTTTTCAGGACTCAGATTTTCAGCCTCCAAAAATCTGTTCAGCAGGCAAACCCTACTACTGGCTGGAACAAACACAGCTGGGATGCCAGTGAAGGTCTTGATGACTACAAAACAACGATCCAAAAGCCTGTCACTAGATTCCGTGCCCCCCTATGTGAGGGACTAATAGCTTTTCACCTCCCTCCTGCTTCAATTTCAGTATTTGTAATAATAATATTTCCTGATTTCACATGAGCAGTATGAGGCTCTGTATGTGAGTATTTCTAAATTGTGTAATGTCCTGTAATGAAAAGCATAATTAGAAGTGCCATTAATGTGTAAGTTTTGTAAGAGAAATTTCAAAGGCAAATATAAAAATAATCCAAGAAAAGACAGAAGTAATGATTATTTACACCTTTGCTGCTCATGTGCTTCAACAGATTATCTGTTTTCCTTGTCATAAGGGGGGAAAAAAAAAAGATAAATTAGTGATTAGCCTGTTGTACCTAGTCAGATCCAGCCTGATTTTCAGAAGTGCTGTAAATGATATTTACGGCCTGGGGAAGATTCAGATGAAACAGGATGGGATCTCAGCAGGTAGCCAGTAGACCAGCTACTGTTCCAACTCTAGATCTGTTTTTTTTCTGCCTGTAGCAGAGCCTCACCTATTTCCTCCTTGAGGTCTATCTCAGCAGTTGTGGGGTGAACGATGCCTTCCACTTTCATGGAGCCAATATGGCTGATGTCACTCTGTGTCAGAGAAAGCTGAAAAACAATAACGAGGGGATAGGCAAAAAATAAAACAGTAACGTGAGTGCAAAAGCATTTTTCATACCACAAAGAAAAACTGAAATGAAAGAAGTCTGCATTGAGTCTTTCATAGATCAGTTACTGTGTTCGGTATGTGCGATCCTGATGTTCAGCTTTTGATTAATTAATTAATTTGCACAACCACTCCGATTATTTGGTGATATGCCCACAGCTTGGGAGTTTGCTCCAGAGGAAGTTGCTTCTAGGGAAAAAAAATCAGTGTTCTATTATCACACTTTGGAGAAAAAAGGGCTGATTTTGGAAATGCTTTGGTTTAAAGAGAAAAATGAGGAAATTAAAAAGTGTTTCTCCTGTAGAAGCACATGCCCTCAGAGAACTACTGTAAGGGGGCTGAGAAGATGGGTTGAGCACTATCCTGATCTATGAAGGCTTCACAACCCCAGTAATTAATTACCCATTCCTGGCATAAGTAATAATAGAATTTTGATTATATTTCCATAGCTAAATCTGTAAGAAAACCTCCAGTTTAATTAGGAGGGTTCAAAAATTAAGGAATTGTTTCTTGGAGAGTACAGGGGAACAAAAAGTAATAAATACAGGGCACAGTGGATGGAACACCAAGGAGATGTATTTTGGTGGGACAGTTCTGTAACTCTGGCCAGGCGAGATGTCACAGCCTGTGCTGAGCTGGAGCAGTAGGAATGTCCTCAGTTGGAACACTGACAGAGCAGAGTCCTACTGCCCACTCTCAGATGGAGCACCCGGGCTTCTGGCACAAACCAACAAGCTCTGGGTGATCCTGGGACCTGGCCCAGAAATACTCTTTGGGAAACAACGAACAGCCTAGAAGTTTAAACCTGGTTTGGCAGGATGTCAGCACAACACAGACAAAGCCAAACCGAACAAAAGCCCCAGTCCTGCTTAGGCCAAGAAATGATTCAGTGTGGATCTCTGCAGAGGGGCTGACCAGCATTGTTCTTGGAAATCTTTTTATCTGCAGACATATTTTTGAGACCTTGCCAATGACTTGAACGAGTTTTGGGCTTAAATTTGGGGCCGCTAAGGCAGAATATAGGGAAGATTTTGCATCCTTTTGTTAATGCCAGGCCCCACTGCTGTGATCCCAATCCGTTCTAACTCTGCATTACCTTTTGTCCTGGCACAAGGCTCTTGGAGGACAAGATTGTGAAACCATCCCCAGGTCCATCCTCAGATGTTGAGTTTGAAGCTCCTTCTTTTTCATTGTCTTTTTGCTTGTTCTATTTGAGGGGAGAAAAAAAGCAAGGACTCTTAAAAGAAAAAAAAAATCAACATATACCATTATTCAGTAATGGATAGATTTAATCAGTTAACATAAGTCTCATCTTCTCAGATCAATATATTACTTGTAGCCTTATAATCCCTAAAGATTATATAACGACAGAGGTCTGCTCTGTTTATATAATGCTAAACATAGTGGTTCATCTGAGGTATTATATACATTTGTGGTCACATTCAGAGTCAGGGCACCCACACCCATCTGTAGTCTTACTAACAATTAAAGTTGTATTTATGGGTGGGTGGGTGCTAGTTTATTTTTGTTGCTAACAGAGCAGAGCTCATACTAAATCAGACTTAGTAACTTAGTAACCCAGCCAAATATCCCAACCTGAAGAAAAAACAACTTTGTGATCTGAAAAAAAACCCAAACCTGTTAAGTTTCAGTTAATAAATCATAAATCCTTCCTGCTGCTTAGCTCCAGGAGCAGCAAACATACCAGCCCTAGAGGGCTTCAGGAGCATCTCCTCACATCTTTCAGTATTTGCTTTAAGGTGTGTCAAGAAGCTAACTCTTCCTAACAAGTTCAAACTCTGATGTGCACAATTCAGAGTAGTGGCTGAGATCAATACACAGAAGCATCCTATTAAACACCCCATTAAGCAACTCCTGTTTTCTCTTCAAAAGTTGTCTCTGCATATCCTCAGCTATGGAACTCTATCAAAGCCTAAAGACCTCCAGAAAAATGTGCTTAATGCAAGTTTAAAAAGCTTAAGTGAAAGCTTAATATCATCTAATGCTACCCCAACAAAACTTACCAGCGTTCTAAGGTGCATGCTCTGGAATGACAAACCAAGAGCACTGATCTGGGTTACTGCTTTACCAAATCAAACCATTTTGAATAGTGACAGAGGAAGGGCAACCACGAGGGAAGGTCCAGTGCCCAAGTTCTGATTCATTTCTTCTTCTTTTAAAAACCAACAACAACAGCACAGCTAAGAACACGTGGAACAAAGAGCTTGTCACAATGGCACTGACCTACCACGGTCAGGACAAGTTCTCTGGGCAGTGACAAACCTCTTCACAGCAACCCAGTAACTGCACAAGGCCGAAGGCATGACATCCCCCCAGCATAAAATGTTTTAAAAGACAGCTTCTTTTATTTTAAAAGCAAGAGTTCACTGCCACACAACCTGTGTGGAGGTAAAGAGACTACACAGTTATCAAGAAAGTACTGCAAAGGGCAGCACAGAATGTGCACCTGCCTCGTGCTTACCTTTTTGGATGTCCGGGCCTTGGGAGACTTTGCCTTCTTCCCACTCTTTTTGTTCACCATGGATTTCCTCCCCTTCTTCTCTGGAGCAGGGGAAAGGATGGTCTCAGACTTGCCTTTGGCACCCCGTTTCTTGGCCAGAAGCTCAGGCTGAATTCTGGGCAGGACACCCCCACTTGCAATAGTCACACCTTTCAGCAACTGCCAGGAGAAGCAGTGTAAAGAAGCACATTACAGATCCTCTCAGCCTGCACCACCAAAAAAATGTTAGGGGGAAGAGCCACAATAACAAGGAACTTGGCAGGTGACAGCAAGGTCAGCCAGCACAGCCTGGGAACTCTGTTGCTGTACAATCACTCCTGCCTCCTCCAGTGCAGTGGTCCTTGGGCAAACTTGTCCTTGGTGACTCAGAAACACCGAGTGTGGGTAAAATAAGAAAAGTGCCTGTGGGCTGCTTAAAAAAGTGACTGACCCACAGCCCTGCTCAAAGGACTGGATGCAGACCCCTTTGGCAGGGAAACATGCAGTGGGAAGGCAAGGAAGAGCCCCAAGGACCTGCTCCGCAGAAACAAACAACAGGAGTGGGCTGTGATATTATGTGGAGGGCAACATCTGGCTAATTCCTAACAGACAACACTGGATCTAGATCCCAGTTCACAGGTCACTGGCCAGAACCACAGAGCTGGGAAAGGGCTGGTAGTGTTATCATGCTTTTCCTTCTCTCCTGGCCTCTGCTTTGACTTTTCAGTCTGCTTGACTAGAAACAGAGCCACATGACTTCACGGGCACCACATTTTCATTATTTAAAGCAGACAAATTGAGCGCAGGAGTATTCAAAGTCTGAGTGATGTCATCCATCTTAGCATGGGGCCTACCAAGAGGAGATACTCTGATGCTGACTGAACCTTTTTGGCATCCCCGAATAGTACGATTTACAGCCCATCCTAATGATTCCTGTCCTCACTCACCAAGTTTAGCAGAAGTGAACCCACACGTGATCCTGAGAGTCAGAGCACTGCAAACCACAGCTAATGGGCAAATGGGTGGGGAGGCAGCAACACAGTGAGCCAGATCCCTGCTCAAGATGGGCCTCACAGCCAGTATAATAGGAAACAAACACACATTCCTACAGCTTTTTGGGAAAAGGTCTTGCATATGGCACTTTTTTTTTTTTAAGCGATGGATGTCCCTGAGCTAAAAAATGAAGCATCAAACCTACTCACTTCAACAGGACCCACAGGCTACAAAAGAAGCAAAATTTACGTCCGTAAGATTTAAGATGAGGTATCTCAGAACCTTTGGTTTTGTTTGCTTTTATTTAAGAGCGCACAATCTTGCCTTCTGCTCTGACGACCGTGTTCGTGTCTCAGACTAAACTGTTTCCAACCTCCCCTCATGCCACAGCACGTGACTGCTGCGCTAAAAAGTGAACAGGTACCTGATTCAGCTCCTCATCATTTGCAACTGCCAGGAGGATGTGTCTGGGGGCAATTCTCCCTTTCTTGTTGTCCCGCGCCGCGTTTCCCGCCAGCTCTAGAATTTCAGCTGCAACACACCGAGATACAAATGAGCGACAAAAACGCACCTTAGGTACACGCTGCAGTCACGCTTCACATTCCTTCTTAAAATCCATTTACCTTCTCAGGGACGTTTCCAGATTTAAAGGGTCTTCGCCACGGAAAGGCAGAAACCAAACCCCACTCCATGTACTTGTAAATTCAGGTAAATTACTTTGTCCTTCCTAGTACCCCTTAAAGGAGAGCTAGCAGAAAATACCCTAAGCGCGGTTCACATAATTTCTTTCACGAGTCCCAAGTCAGAATTCCCTTTCAAAAAGACCAAAAAACCCCCAGCCTATACAAATGTACATCAGCAGTCCAAAGTTTAGCAGTAGCACCGTAACAACAGAGCAGTCAAGCATGCAGTGAAACCCCAAACCTGGCACAGACAGCTCTGACAAACAGCAAGGATTCTCAGGACCAGGGAAGATGAAGACTGAGGTGCATTTGAAGAAATACTTGGAAAGCCAACACACTAGCCAGGCACTGCTGGAGTAAAAGGGCACTGAAAATCTGTGAGAAGCTTCATTTCAGATCAAGATACCAGAGGTTCGCCTTAGGTGCAAGCAGAGACAACGCGAGAGCTTCAGCGCATGAAATACTGATAAGAGGTTCCTTCCACATCTCTGGGAACAGGAGGTCAGATCACTTCAGAAGTGGTTCCTCTAAATTAGCAGCAACATTTATACTGCAGCCAAAGTCACCAACCTTCTCCTAAGTGTTATGGAGGAAATACAGACACACCTTTCTAAGTTTATTTGGACTGTAGCAATCAATCCTTAGAATTCATTAACTTCCACAGTTTGGCCCCTACTCAGAAGTTCTTTCTCAGGTAAGAACTCTACTGAAACACTGGGAAGGAAGAAGGGATTTTATTTTTTTCCCCCCTTCCAAATAATCACAAAAATCATACTCACACTTTGTTCCATCTTAAAAGCATACAGCGTCCCTGTCTTCTGGTTTTTGGGTTTGTGTTTGCACGTGTTTGTGTTTTGCATTTCATACAGGGGTATGAAAACTACAGCCCATCAGTGTCCTGTTGATATCTTACTGATGTCCCAATGACACCTTACTCCTAAATAAAGAACTGTAACTATTGTAGGAGGAATTTTCATGAAAAATCTAGTGCTGTCTGGCTAAAATCCAAATGATTTCAGCATGAGGCTCAGCTCTTGGCTCTTGGGAAAAATACAAGTTTTCAATTTCACTCAGTAAGAAAAACAAAAGTACACATTTGTCTTCCAGTTTTCACCAGTACACAGCGAACATATTTAAATGAATGTTGGAGATGTAAAAGCCTTTTTTTTTTTTTTTTTTAATTTATGTGCATATTCACAGCGAATTGTAAGACTTAGGGCAGGAACCTCTCAGCTCCAGCATTTCCTAGAGTCTGTCCTGGATTTTAACAGAGACTGAAAAGAAATGCTGCATAATCCAGCTATATTCACCCCCACGCGGCTGGAAGTTTCAGACCCTCTCCCAGACCTCTGCCAGTGGAGCTAAGGCAGCAGCAGACAGCAGGAACAGATTCCATCCATTGTGCACACCAGCAGAGAGCAAGAAAAGAGACCCAGGCTTCTCCAGTGGGTTTTGCAGATGTGTGCTGACAGCAGAGGAAAACTGCACCGGGGGGTGGGGGAAATCCAAAAAAGCAACACATACTTACCTGCATGGGAACTGAAGTTCTTTCAGGTGTGCCAACAACAGGCACATCCTGCTACCTGTGTGCTCACCCCACTCCCCCAGGTTTGGGTCCTTTGGCCAGCAGCATCCTGATGTGATGGTGCACCCAAATGTCCTCTGCCTAATGTCAAGAGCAGAAAAGGCAGAACACTCAAACGCCAGCCATCCACCGCAGGACACTGGGAAGAAGGGACTCCGAGGCACAGGTGACATATGGCAGATTGTGGAATATGTACATACAACTTACCAAAGGATGCCAAATATCTGCATAGGTAAATAACTGCCTTACCTCCTTCTAATGGTGGTTTATATGCGTATTTTTCTAGTGGTAGGGGCAGGGACTCATAGTCTTAATAATACAAAATGGCACTTCCAAAATACACATCAAAACCGGAGGCTTCAGTTGTCACATCCTCGGCTGATAATAACAGACTCCTAAAGAAAGTGCTTTACATTCCAAGAAGAAACATCTTAACAGCTGAGGTTACCTAAATGCTAAGACTAGTCTGAGAACATAGGTCCTGTAACAAAAGCCTGTACTACAACAAGCTCTCTTGGAATTCGGCATCTTGATATTCTCAGCCATAAACTGGTTTTACTTTATGTGCTCTCAGCAGCAGGCAGCAAGAATTAAAGCGAAATCTGAAACAACCTTGCTTCCCTCAAGATTCAAAACCCACAAAGATGCCTCCACACCAGAAATGTAACTTCAAATCCAGGCGTCTTCAGAGCAGGTGGCCACAAGCAAACCAGCTCCTTGAGGGACTCTGGCACACATCGAATGCTGGGCTGCAGAGCAGAGCCCAGAACTCTCCACTGGCTCTGCCCAACACTCCTTTTTAAAGTGTCTTTAAAGGAGATTTTTCTCCTGTTTGATAAGCACTCGGACCAGGGAAGAGTATAACTCTCTTCCGGACGACACGAGCAGCAGCCAAGCCGTGACCTGAATGGGATTACATCTCCTCATCCCGTGACATACCAGAAAAAAAGAGGTTTCTTTAGCTGATGGATCAACACATTTGGAGTGTCTGTGAAGTGAAAGCCTCCTAGCCAGGCCAAAGGTACTTGTTCAGCTGAGCTCAGCCTGTTTCTGTGAAGCTGGACTGATAAGAAAGGTCTATGAGAATTACTGACAGCAAAATGGAAAGATTTCATACAGGTTATTTATCTTGTTTTCCACCTCCCCTTTAGGATAAGTTGTGGCAGGCAGATTATGCCAGGTGGTTTCTGTGAAGGAAGAAGCCTTTCCTGGTGATGTGTTCTGCCCCAATTTAGAGGGGATGGCTTCCCACTGGCATTTTCCATGAGTTCCTCTGACCAGCACACCCCTCACATGACTTCTGCCTCCTAATCAAGTGGCATCTGCATTCTCTGCCTGCTTTTTGGGAAGGTGCACTGTGGGAGACACGCAGCTGATGTTTGATTTAGGTGACTGTGACTGCAGTCAGCCCCGTGCACACTCAGAGCATGAGTCTGCTGCAAACTCCATAAATCCAATGGGACCGAGGCCAATTTTCCAGAGTTTTAACTCTGAAGCCTGTGGAGCCCAACACTGTTGCAGCAAACAAAACTTTCTAGATGGGAGTTAAGCTGCAGTTTTGCAATATGATTTTCCAGCCTAGGATATAAAACAGCACAGAGAGATTGAAATGAAAGGTATTCTGTAAAGCATCAAATCTCTGCTCAAATGCAGAGAAGCACTCAGGGGTTTGGAGGAGAAATTCTCATGAATGCCCTAACACAACAAAAATGTATGGTTTGACCTGCTTCTGTGAAACAGCTAAAAAGCCAGGCTCCCTTTACTGCCACCCTCCCAGATTTAGCCTGAAGCAGTTCCCCTGCATGCAGCCTTTCATCCCGAGTAACCACCCTTTCCTTAGCTGCAAGTCCATGAGAAAGGAATGGCATTTGTAACAGGAAGCGTCAGATGATAATGTTAAGAAAATTTACCAGTTTGACATGTAATACCCCCTTTAACAACAGCCTTGGAAAAACACATTTTGTTTCCACAGGCTTCCCAAAACCAAAGACTTTATTCACACAAAGTATTAGGAATAACTAGATCAGCAGGGTTAGATGTTGCAACACTGTTTTTTTTAAATTGAACTCTCCACCTTTGTAGTATTTCCAAACAAAACTCTGGACAGAGCACAGAAACTTTGTTTTGGAAAGGCCACTATCCATGAGCAATAGGTGTTTGCTCAGAAATGTTACTTCATTCCAATACAATATATGCAGGGTTGGGTTCTCTGCTCAACCAAGCAGCTTAAAATAGCATTCCTGTACAATTTATGTGGGCTCCCGGCCCACACCCCTAGCAAATTTCTTGCCTGGTTCACTACACATTCTTTTTTTTCTCCTAAAACAAAGAGTAGGCCCACACGTATTCTGTCCATATAATATTAATGACCCAAATTAAACTGCATTTACTAGCCAGGAGCAGAGCCAAGATATACACTGTTCTAGTTCAGGTAACAGGTCAACAGTGCTGACCATAACTCAGTCTGCACTGCTGAAATGCTGCACACACCAGATGTGCTGCTGACGATTTATTACTGCACCTTGTAAGAACTGCCACAGTTCAGAACAAGCATCTCCAAATGTTTGTCCTAGAAGCTCCTTTGAATGCTCTGGATCCACGGGGAGCGGGAAAAGACAAGACACATTCCTCCCCAGACGGAGGGTCAGCAGAGTCACAATGCAGCACGTTACGTTATAAAAGTCAGTGTGATTTCTTCGACACAAGCGATACTTTGTCACTCCAGCTCCAGGAGTAGCCTCAGAAAACAAAAAAACAACCAAACAGAATCGTTTCTCATCCTGCAATGTACCAGCACAAACATGGAAGTTTCTGTAACATGCTATCAGAAATTTATCATCAGAAATTTAATCGCGAAATTAGTGAAATTCAATAGTGAGATTTGATATTTTCTCCACATCTTTGAAAGAAAATAGTGCTTTTCTTGTCTGGTAGTGAGAACAGGCTTTCTTGTGTAAAAAAAGACAGCAATGTTTACATAAAGCCTGGCATGCTTTTACATGGACACCAAGGCTCCATGCAAGCTTCTTCCTGCCACTTTGGCAATAAACTGTGTTCCTGAAACACAATCCACTCAGCTCATTCCACCCAGGCTGTGACTCCTCACAGATTCTCTAATGCACCTCAGTCTTGATCTGTAACACCTGAGTAACCTGAACCAGAATCCCCTCTGCACCATGAGTTCTAACAATTTGCTGAAGTCCTATTTTCCACAATTAAATAAGAAACTGAGCAGATGTGACCACAGGACACCCTGAAATATTACCATACAGCATCACAGTATATTGTGTCACCATGTGACACCTGCCCCTTCCTCCGAGTTCAGTTTCAGAAAGGAAGGAAAAGGAAAACTTGGGAAGATTTAAACCCTGAAGCACTTTCTTTACATGCTTAAGCAAAGCAAAAGGCATTTTAAAATATGAAAAACAACTTCTATATTTCATAACGCTTCTGACACCGTCCTGCAAGGAGAAACACAGCCAGCAAAACAGTTTGCTCACTCGAAAAGCAGAAAAGATGCACAAGGCAGGTTTACTTTTTTCTCCTGTTATTCACAGAATCACAGACTATGCTGAGCTGGAAGGGACCCACAAGGATCATTGAGTCCAACTCCTGGCCCTGCACCGGCCCATCCCCAAGAGTCACACCCTGTGCCTCAGAGTATCATCCAAACACTCCCTGAGCTCTGTCAGGCTTGGTGCTGTGCCCACTGCCCTGGGGAGCCTGTTCAGTGCCCAGCCACCCTCTGGGGAAAGAACCTTGTTCTAATATCCAACCTAACCCTGACCTGACACAACTTCAGAGCGTTCCCTCAGGTCCTGTCACTGGTCACATTTAGGTGTGTAAAAAGCTTAACATAATAATACAATATCAGTTATTTTCCTGCCCAGCTGGTGCCTCTCTAGGAGACAACTTCCACCCTCAGCCTCTTCAAGAAACAACTTCCTCAGCGTTTTCAGCAAACTGCACTGGCAGTGCCTGATTTTCAGAAGTGCTCCACGCGCTCCTGCCCCATCCCTTGGACGTGCCTGGCTCCTGTGTGTGCTCAGCAGCTGCAGGCAGGCCCAGGTTCTTGGTTTACCTGCGAGGTACTCTATGACAGCTGCCATGTACACGGGCGCTCCCACACCGATCCGGTACTTGTACGTCCCTTTCTTCAGGTAGCGCATCATCCTCCCCACGGGGAAAATGACACCAGCCCTGCTCGAGCGGGACAGCTTAGACATTTTCTTCTTCCCGCTCCGGCCCGACATCTCGCAGCCTTGTGCCTCTCAGCCCCCTGGTGACTCCGAATGCCTTGCTCCAAATCCACAAGCTGCAAGAGAAGGCAAACAGGGTTGGCGTTCAGCACGTGAGAAACACCTTCATGCGCTGTTGTTGTTCCAGGAGGAAAAAAAAATCCAAGCACACCCTTAACACATGAGGCATTATTCATTAAAAGTTGGATAGCTGGGATAATTGCTCCAACTCTGCTTTTGAACTGCACTGTCGGGGGAGCAATATCAGGAACAGAGAAAACAAACCTCATTCTCTCCTGATTTTTCACGAGATTACGGGCAAACAGGCGACAAACCCTGGAGTCTGCCACTCCACTCCAAAGGCTGCAGGTGGTCATAGTTACACCCCTAGTTCTCAGCCAAGTAATGGGGATGTTTTAACTATGCTTACAAAACCTGGTTTCAACTCCTTTTTGACGGCTGTCCCGGAGGCCAAATTAAGAGCCTGGTTACTCCTCTGAAGCCAGGGAAGAGCAGGTCTGCTACAGGTGGCATTTCTGTCAGTGAAGGCACAGCTACTTCATTCCCAGTATTCACTCACCCCAGTGAAACGAGGAAACACAAGGAGGGAGATAATTGGGGGGGGGGGGAGAAATAAATTATGAATTTAGGTGCTATCATTAAACTTCGTCACAATCTTCATTCTAAACAGCCTTCCAGAAAAATAAAAATGCATTTCATTTGACACCACTGCAAGCCCTTGGGAACAACCAATATTCACCCAAAAAGGGCACAGAAATCCCTGTTTCGTTCTTATCCTGATTATTATAAATGAAGTGAGTGTACAAAGAGAGTCACCTGTCCCATACAAAGCCAGGCATTCCCAGAAATCATCTCATCCATAGGAGCCAAAGCCAAGAGGCAGTTTCTACAATAACCCAACTCGAACGCTGGTTTCGTTTATGGTATCAAGGACAATAATATCAGCAGGGATCTATAAAACCCTGGCATGTCCTTGTGTATCAGCCAATATTTTTTATTCTGTGTGCAACACGTTACGTGGGCACGATAAGAAGAGTTGGGAAAGATTAGAGCAGTAAACCTCTCAGACAGGGACACGTCAAAATTGGTGTTGCTCAACATCCCACTCCGAGCTCCCTGCTGACTGCCAGCCTGGAATCACGAGTGGTGGTAACAGAGCTCAGAGGGAAGATGGAAAGGGGAGTGGGGAGACACGACAAGTTTAGAGATTACTTAAGAGGATGCTGTGAAGGTGGAGAGAGTGAGTGTTCCCTGCAGCAGTGGCTCTTACAGAAGCTGTGTCGCAGGGGGAGAGCAGAGCACCGGACTCGGTCAGACGGGAGGCAGCAGAACCTTCCGACAACTTTAAAACAGTTACAGATTAAATGTCAGAAATCGCTGGACAGCATTGGATCTGCCCTGGCATTGGAGGTCCTTTCCTCAATGGAACTGCAATTTGTGACAAACCCTTAATAAACTTTCAGGTTCATAATAATAACAACCCTTAAAACGTCTCCTTTTCATTCGTGGTGAGTGACACTCAAACTGCTAAATAAACGTAGGCTGGGAATCAGGTGGCTTAGCCATCAGAGGAGCCGATTTCTGGAACAGCCTTCTCTTCTGAGCAATACAAGCAACAGTAACTCATTTTAAGGAGGAACTTAATAAATGTATGCAAGTAGGGCAGGAACTGATTCCATCACCCAAGAGTTCAGTCCAGAACTGAAATCCCTACAGAGAGCCATGCTGGCAGAGTACACTACATGTATCAAAATCATATTAAGCTCACCCCTCATATGTTTGTTCCCATAGTATCAAATCCCAGTTGCTTGTGAATCAATGGGAAAAGGCAAACATCTAGAGATTACACCCACAGAAAACACCATGACTGTACTTGATCTCTCTGATAGGAAATCCAAACCACATTGCCCTGGGCATGCTGTAGCACTATATAAATTTATGTTTAATTACTCACTTCTGGCTCGTTCTTCTGTGGTCTCACTGAACTTTCCACCCCTGTCTACTCCTTTATTTTCCCCTTCTCTCTCACAGCAAGCCTCAGCCGTTTTTATCCCCCTGCTGCCAAGCCAGCTTTTGGAATACCAAAATATTTTTCCAAATACACTGGAGGTGACAGAGCAGGTTATGACTGCGGAACTTTTTGAGATACATTTGTAAATACAAATAGTCACATCAGCTCCTGTGGACCTGGACAAAGGAATCCCACAGGCAGGGGTTTGGTTTCCTCTGCAGCGCCATCACCTGGGAGGATGCCCCTGAGCTCAGCCCTGCCACAGTTAGGCGGAACACTCACCTGGACTGCAACCAACAGGTAAAGGGCTACAAGTTGGGCACTGCCATCCTAATTGTTCTCTTCTGATGACACAGCCAAGCCTCAAGGGCTTCTCATTTGAAAAGCTCTCAAGCCTATCCACATTAACTCCCTCTGTGCCAGCTGATTCATCATCTCTACGTTTGTCCTTACGAAGCTCAGCCTCCATTTAAAGATACGCCCGTGCCGTTCGTGCAAAGTCCGTCCTCGCTGAGCTGGAAGAGTCTATATCTGGCTACCATGACATCACGAGGCCTGGGCAATTTAAGGCAATTAATTTTCCCAATCCCTTAATTGGTCACAGCACACTCCTACTCTGCCATGACTCCAACATCCCTGTGTTGCTACGGGGGATTGAGCAGCTACCACGTCTCCCAGAGCTCTCTGTGATGGAAACAGGGCAGACTTTTGCAAGCTGGGCGTTCCTCTGTTGAGTTTTACCTTCTTCGGAGCCCAGACAACCAATGACATTTTCCTTCTGCCTGCTGGAGAGAGAGCTCTGTGTCCTCCCCTCTCTCAGGTAGGTCTGCTTTGGCCACTTGGAGGGTCCCTCCTCTGAAGACCTGACCACCCTCTTTTCTCTCACCACACTTATCAGCAGAGGGTGAGGACTGTTCCACAAGGACACTGGGATGACAGACCGCCCTGGGATATTCCTCTCAGCACTGTGCCATCAGAATCCCACACCATATCCCAGTGGATCAAGCTTTCCCACAGCAACATTGCAACCACTTTCCTGTCCTTCCTACGCAGGTGCTCAGAAGAACAAAACCCCATAATCATCTTTGGACAGGAAAAGCACATACAATTTTTGGAAAATGTGAACAACCTGACGACACAGAAACAGATGAAACCCCCAAAAGAGCCTGAACTTAACTAGAAAACAATTTCAGAAATTAGCATGTAAAGATGGGGCAGGAAAGCAGGGACTCACATGAGAAAGTTCAGTGCTGTACAAAATGCCTAGTAGACACCAAATCCAAATTTTTCTCTAAGTAAAACCACAGAGAACAGTAAAAGAAAGATTAGTTTGAACAATATAGCACCAAAACTCCTGCAACAGTGGTGAAAAAAAAGCAAATTCCGAGGAGGAAAAATTGCCTTTTGCTTTTAAGTAGCCAAATGGCCTTTACACAGGTGATGTGGGACTTCCCAAGAGGGATTAAAAACATTTGACCATTATTTCACAGCTGTTACCCCAGAACAGCAGAATGGTTTGCAGAACTGGGTTGGCAGCACTTAGAATCACAGAATGGTTTGGATTGGAAGGAACCTTAAAGCTCATCCCATTCCACCCCCTGCCATGGGCAGGGACACCTTCCCCTAGCCCAGGTTGCTCCAAGCCCTGTCCAACCTGGCCTTGAACACTCCCAGGGATGGGGCAGCCACAGCTTCTCTGGGCAAC
>JAYRBT010000178.1:1785796-1799600 GCA_036023395.1 Myiotriccus ornatus | reverse complement strand
CCACGCCCCCTCCCCGCCCTCAGCGTTCGCCGCCCCGCCGGGGCTTCGCCCGCTGCCCCGCCGAGGGCCGGCGGAGGCGGCGCGGCCCCGCAACGGGCGCGAAGAGGAGGCAGCGAGCGAGGAAGATACCCGGCCCCCCCCCTCCCTCACAAACACACCCCCCCCCCCACCCCCGGGGCCGGCCCCGCGCGCGCCGCCGCCTCGCGACCCCCGCCCCCCTCACGGCCCCCCCCCCCCTCCCCTCATGGCCCCGGCCAGACCCTCCCGGAGAAAGGCACCGGCGGGAAGAGAAGGAGGAAGAGGAGGAGGTGGGTCGTGCGGCCGGGCAGAAGGGGAAGGAGAGGAGCAGGGCCGGCCTCGCCGCGGCCCCCCGGAGCCCCCGCGCCGCCGCTCCCCTCACCTGCCGCCGCCGTCTCCGCCTCCTCCTCCGCCTCCGTCTTCTTCTCCCTTCCTCTTTTTCCTGCCCCCTCTCTTCCTTCTCCCCTTGCCCCCCCCCCCCCTCCCCGACTTTCCCTGTCGGGCTCCCCCCCGCCCTCGCTCCGCCTCGGCAGCTCTGCCCGTATTGTATGTTCCGATGGCGATGGCGGCGGCTGCTGAGGGGGGCGGCAGGGGCTTCCTCCCGCTCCGCACATACCGCCTCTAGGAGGAGTCACCGCAGCCCGGGCCCGCAACAGCCCCCCTCTCTCGGCCTGCCGCCCTCCTCGCCCGGGCCCCAGGGCTGCGGCGGGGGCAGGAACCCCCTCCCCGCCCAGCGGGGAAAGGCCCCCCTCGGCCCCGCTCCCGGCGGGCCTGTGGCGGTGGGGAGCATAAAGGCAGGAAGCCTTCCCATCCTTTTTCCCAGGGTGGGGGGAGCTTGGGGACGGGAGGGGTTTCAAGGCAACCCCCGCTGGGGCTAAAAGCCGGTGGGTCGCCTGGTTTTTGTTACAGGGAGCCACCCCGTCCCTCTGCCCCTTCAGCGAGGTGACCTGCGTGCCTCGCCACGGTGCCTCCGGCCCAAATATTCCGGCATCCCCGGCTGGGAACGGCCGTGACAAAGAGTGCCGGCGGCTCTTTGTGTCGTTTGGCGTTCCGGGCGCCCGCAGGCTTCCCAGCTCATCCCCGGGGGCTGCAAACTTCGCTTCCCCGCTGAACGGGAGCTGAGGGCTCTGCTTTCCTTCCCCGCAGTCGCACGGATTCGAGAGCTTGAACTCGCGATGAGCGATTGTGTTTCGAGTCTTGGCAGCGCCAAATCCGCGAGCACGGGATGGTGCAGACAGGAGAGTGCGGGGTTACACCTCTAGCTCAGGTACACTGTTACGTGAAACTGGGTTTATATCATCATTCCTGTGCAAATACTTGGCGTCGTTGCACCGATTTCACAATAAACACATCTGAGGGCTACTGTAATGCACTAGGAGATACATTATTGACCCAGACCACTCCAGCCCGCGGTGTCACTTCAGGAGGGTGTCTGGGAACAACGGAGTGATAAAGAGTCATCCATGCTTTCGGCTTTCCCTTTGTTGCTGTAAAAAAAAAAAAAAATCATAAAGATTCGCTGGGGTTTGGTTTTTGGCTCTGCCAAAGTAAACAATACTGTGTCTGTGTAGAACTAGATTTAGTGGGGAAAAGAAGCAATGGAATATTCCCCCAGGTTATATTAATGGTGGATTGCACCATCTCCTGAAGAAAAAGGGCATGAGTTGAGGACCTGTGTTTTCCTGGGCTGCTCTGTGACCTTGGGTAAGGCGTTTCACTACACACAGCTGTATTTTGACTGTCATTAAAATGGAAATAAAAATATCTTGTCTCTTTTTAAGCAGTGAGTAAGAGCTTTAACACATTTCTGTGGATTTAAAGCTTTGGAGTCTATTCTCTTCCCCACTTCTTTTTGAAAACAAGGTCAAGGTGCTTTGAAATCATGACAGGAAAACCTCACATGTGCAAGTCACTTTTATTTTGCAGGTAATGGAAAGTCTTACCTGGATCTTCCCTGCTGAGGCTTGGAATTTAGCAAAGGAAAAAGATACCTGTAGACTTGTCAGTGTATACTGAACCATACTGGGAGGGTAGGAGGAATCTGAAGAAGATTTTCAAGCACTAAGCGTAAAAATAAATGACAACACAAAACCCGTGTGAAGAAGGAAGAAAAGCATTTACGTTTGTCTTATTTCCAGATACAAATAATTGCATCCAATAACCCTCACAATCATGCACGTGGTACGTGGCTTTGTAATCAAAAATAATTTGAGATGAGGCAAAATAAGCATCCCAAGTTTTTGAAAACATTCCCAGTTTAATATCACATAGTTGCTGTGTGATAAGAACACAGATGTGTGGGAGGCCTTTCTAGGAAAAAAAAAAAAAAAAAGTCTTTATGTGAGGCAAACTTTCAACTTTAGAACAACTCACTCTGTTTACAGCAACATTTCTCTGTTTACAAACAACATTCCCCATAATGAAATGGGAATGCTGGAGAAGTGTGAGAGAGGATGTAGAAGATTTTCACAATATAACACTTCTTATCTTTAATTCAGTCATAGATGTCTGCAGTTACAGACTGGTTTTCCTACTGTTGTGATTTTTAATAGTCCCATAAACTCAGTTTCCCCTCCTTATTTCTCTCTAGTGGATACAGCCTGTCCTTGCCTTAAATATTAAGAGGATTATAGGGATGGGTTTTGTTGCTTGAAGTGTTTCTGGAATATTCTGAGTTGCTTTGTGACACTAGAATAAAGAATCTTTTAGTAGAGCAGATCAGACCAAGGCAGTATCTGGAGAGGGTTACCACACTTTCGGAACCAGCAGCTGATAAGACCTATTTCTTGGTCACAGCAGCTGTGTGTTGTGGCCATTTAGCCCTGGTTGTTCGGGGAAGAACTAACACCCTGCGAGGGAAAAACGTGCAGCGCCGGATGGGAGAGCTCTCCCCACTCAGCAGGAGCGGGGCCTGCCCTCACCAGGTTGCGCAAAGACCATCTGCCGGTTGCCTTCCGAGCGCAAATACAGTCTGTTACTTTGTCAAAATAAACAACAGATCTATCGGAGGAGCATTTACAGGCTTGCTGACTGCCTGACTCCCCGGCTATGGGAAAACCAGGCTGTTTACGGTGCTCTCATTTATGGCCAGAAGCTGTTACATCTCAAACGCTGTGATGAATGTTTCGTGGCTCCGGCAGCCGGAGTTACAGCTTCACTCCCGCTCGGGCTGGCAGGTGTCCAGGGTCGCCCTGGCAGGACAGGAATGCCAAGTGCTCCAAAAGCTCTGTTTCACGGGAGTATATAATCCAGGAATGTGATCAACCAATGTAAGCGCTGCCCTGTCATCGGGATAACCAAATACAATCCAAACTGATGTGTGTCAACATCGTGGCAGCAGAGCACAGATGTAACAACCGAGTTCTGCAAATACTCTGCACTTCTGTAAGGAGTTCTTCGAGCCCTTTTTAACCCTTCCTCCCTCCTCCATACTGCTTATGGGGTTGTTATGCTGCCAGGAAAGCTAAATCCCAGCTTTCTGGAGAACTCTCTAATCTTAAGTAGTATTTTTTAAACTAGACCATCCCACATACTTCAGAATTTAACATTTTTGTGTGTGTCAGATTGTGACACGTGGTGTCTGCAGTCACAGATTAGCTATTATGTGTAAGCAATGAGAGAGGTCTTTCCTGCCCAAACACCAACTGACTCTAAAGGTTTAATGCTGGTTATTAGCTTAAAAAGTATCAAAAAATGTGTTTTCATCCTTGTTATTTAAAAGCAGGTTTTAATCCTTTTAAATGCAGCAATCATTGCCTTAACCATATAAGAAAAATATTAATTGAATACAAATATCTGAGTCATGTTTAATCACAATAGTCAGGACTTTTTTTTTTTTTTTTTTTGGTCTAATGGAGAATTTACAAATATATCTTTCAGAATTATGGAAACTCCAGATCTGTACTGCAGGGGACTTCCTTAGCAAACTGGTATTTCACATATGAAATGTATCATATTTCCCACTTCTCACAGTTGTTGCAAAGGGGTCTTATATCTGGTCGATTTTTCAGTGCCAGCAGAGATGTCTGTCCCCTTGCAGTTACCCTCTTTGGTGCAGTTTGGAGCAGTGACACACATTTCCTTTCTCCTCTGGTGTCACAAACAAGCAGATCATCTCCCTGGATGTGACCATTAAGCTCCAAGTTCTTCTCAGAGAAGCATCACAGGTCAGGACAGCCCAGCACTGCTTGTTTGTCTGCTTTCATAATTGTTCCCGAGTTTGATTTAAAACAAGACAATTTACTTCATTAACTACTTTTTCCTGCTAACTGCAGAGCCCTTAGGGGGGAAAAATATCTCAACTGTGACATATAAATAAATGAAAATGCCTTGAAACAAGCCTACCCTTGGGTCTGAGGCAGCACACAGCAAACCTTCAGAACGTTTATTTATTGCACCAGTGCAAGATTTCACTACTCTCCCAGGGTACAGCAGTAACATCCAGGAGCCATCATTTCTATAAAGCAAGAGTGACCTTGAAGCCTTCAGGAATGATAAAAGCCATACGTTTCAAACACATTCTCTATTCCAAGCTGGAGCATCGAAACATGTCTGTTTTCCTAAATAACTTGATGCATCAGTCACTGCTAAACATCCAGATCCTTGAGGGCTTTGCCTGACCATCCAAGGCTCATTGTACCTGTGCCCAGAGGAGGTCAGGAGCAAAGCACACGCTTTTGCTGCCTGTTCAGGAGCTAATGGTTGTTCAGCACGTGGCTTTCATTCCAAGGAGCCACCACTGTGATTTGGGCTCACAGACACCCAGCCAGGCGCACAGGAGAGCAGGAGGGGAGGGAGAGGATGTTCCCCTAAGCCGAGGGGAAGGGAGAGATGGATGGACACCTCCTCTTGGAGATGCCCTCTCAGTTCCACAGTTAGTGCGGCTTCGTGTTTATGGCTGATTAATTAACGTTGTAAGAGCGGGCTCCAGTAGGGCTGGTCATGCCATGGGAGGGCTCAGGCTGCCTTTCTCCCTTGCAGATTCCCCAGTGTCCAGCACTGTGTCTCGGCTGGGGTTGCTGCCTCTCCCTTAGCACAGGCACTGGGCAGGACCCTGTCCTCTCTCCAGCAGTACTTTCGGGAATTCTGCCCTGCTGAATCGGTTGACGTTTCCCACCGAGCTCCATAGTTCCCGGGCCTGATGGCAAACAGCAGATGGCGTGGTTGCCTCGGGATACGAGCCTAAAACCCACCCCCCCACCATGGGAAGCGAATTCACCTGTACGTGGATTTACGGGTTATGATCTGCACGTGGTGTCACTTACAAAAGACAGAAACTAGGTGTAGGTAAACAGGGATTTTTATAAAAGGGAGAAGAAGGTATGTACATCACAGGTTACAAATGCAGACTGTACTGGAATATGTATGTATGTATTTAATTTATAAATTAAAGCAGAAACCTCACTAAAACATTGACACAAAGGAGTAAAGCTTCAACACAAGGCACAGGGAACTCATCAGACTCCTCTTGGAAAACAACGGGATGACACTTCAAATATTATGTCAGGTTTACCATTCCAACAACTACCCTAGCCAGAAACATTTTTCATTGCCTCCTGCTTTTTAGCCCTCCTTCGATTTTCCAAAAGTCCATTCCCCAAAATAACTTGCTCCTGCAGTCTTTGTTCTCCTGATGTAGTGACTAGGCTGAGGTATTTAAAATAGCAATATACAGCTCTGCAGAGCAGTTTTTAAACCAGCACCTCTGAACAACGCCAGCACTAGTTTCTTGATCTGATAAATCACTCTACTGAGGAGTGATTCAGGCAGTCCTGTAAGTGTACCCCTAGTTTCCAGGCCAGGTGTGGTTTCACTGAAATCACTGGATTAATTAATGGACATAGGAAATGGGTAACTGAGGCCCAGCAATTGTTCTGACATAAAAATTCCTACGCTATTTTTCACTCATATGGATGGAAATGGTTTACCTGAATCCCTTTCCTCATGTGAGTGCTTAGTCCTTTAGTGTCTTTTTAATATTCTATCACACTGAGAAAAGATTTGCTTAAAAAATTAATAGTGGAAAAAATACTCATTAACAACCCCAAAATAATTACAGTATTTCAATTCTGTTATGATCAGTAAGTCCTTATGGCACAGCTATTTCTGTTTTTCTAAGATATTGCTAGAAATTGGCCAATATGGAATTCAGAATTCCCAGGATTGGAAACCAAAACAAACGAATGTTATCATGTTAACAAGGAAAAAGTGAAAGAAGAAAATCAAATGCTCATTTTGGCCGAAGAAGCTCCTGCTGGGGTTGAAAAGTCTGTGGGAAAGAACAGCCCTTTGTTCTCTTCATTCTAGCAATTACTTAGTGCAGAACTTTCTGGGAGGCCAAAAAATTCCAAATAGCTAAACTATGTCAAAAGGAGTTGAAACGATGTCTTAGAAACAGCACAATGACAGTAAAAATTACCGGTAACACAAAGTATACACAGCACACACATTACTGAATGCCAAGTAACATCGGATATTCAATACACAGGCTGAAAAGTTCAATGTAAAAACAAACAAAAGTGTAAAAAGTCTATTCAGATTTAAACATCTTAATTAATCAGTGTTTGTAAGACAAACACAGAAACAATGCCCTGTCAAGGTCTACTCATAACTCATCACTTTACTACAGCTATGATAAATATTCTAGAGTCTATGCCACCAAAGGGAGAAAAAGAAGTAAAATCTCTGTTGTAAAATTCAAGGAAACCAGATATGTAACAACATAAAGTTGCTTCAGAAATCGTTCTCCTGCAGGGATTAGGCCAATTTGGTGTCCAGCTGATGTACAGATGAGAAACGGGAGCAGTGCCAATGACACAAGCATTCCAGGGGGAGTCAGGGAGGGGGTTTCTATTGCTCTGAGGACTCTGAATGCCAAGGGGGGATCAACTTGACTTCTTGGTGGAGCAAACTGCCCTGGATGGGGGACACTCCCACAAGCCAGGGCATCAGGAGCAGTATCTCCACACACGGCACCCACTGGCCTGGAACTCGGGCACTGCCAGCGGGAGAGCCCGTGACATCTGCAGGCCATCCCCCGGGACCGGGAACTCCCTCCCATCCCTGCACTGCCCAACATCTGGAGCCACTTCTGCGTCATTACAGCCACGAGAATGGTTCCTCCCTGCATCCAGGGGGTCATCTCAGTCCTTCTGGGGCTGATGTTTTCTCTGCCTTTGACTGGTGAGGGAGAACAAGGAATAACACAGGGAAGGGAGTGGGAATGGGGCAGGTCACAAGTGAGTGGTGAGGGACCAAGCTTGGAGAAGGAGTCTTGCTGCCTCTCTCCCTTTCATGGACATCATCCTGCTGCAGAAAAGGCTGTGGAATTCAGGGAGATGACACCCTTCCTCTGGAAGGCTCAAAAAAACGGGTGAAACTGCTCGGTCTGTGGCACTGCTGGCGGGGTGCAACATTAGGGTAAGAGCAAATCTTTGCAGGAGATCAAAAGGGAAGATTTACTGATGCAACATTTTGAAACACGAATGTGGGGGGAAAAAAAAAACAACAATGGAATTATCACAAAATGGAATTTCACACTCCCAGCAAACCCCCACCAGAGACAACAGACCGACAAACGCTGTACAATGGAAAGCAAGAGTATAAGTTGTACTCCACAGGCTCCACAACCAGTCCTTTCATACCTGCCATTAATGTCTGACCTACCAAACCTTGCAACAGCAGTTCAACAAACTCACATTTTGCAGGAAACCCAAAAGCTTTTTCTTGAAAAAAATAAAAAAAATCTGCAACGTTCAGACTCATTCTGAGTCTGACCAAAAAAGAACAAACAAGATCATAAGAAAGCCACAAAGCTACACTGGTTTTCGCATTTTAAACGGGAGAAGCTTTACGGTCAACTCTAAAAAGTATCAACAAACATCTACAATCTTAATTCATGTTTTGCCATGATGTTCTCATCAGATCAAAATGTTTAACAAAGCAGGCCAACATGGAGGGAGGAAGGATAGTAGGAGGGATTGATAATAAAAGTGAGTGGAAAATGATCAAAATGTGACCAACAGAGAATTTCTGAAAATGAAGGGGGGAAAAAACCCCTACTTTGTCCAGGGCAAAGACATCTGGAAGCAACAGGGACAAAAAAAAAAAAAAAAGGAAGGGGGGGGAACCACAAGAAAAAGTAAAAAAAGGGGACACCCCCATCCAGCAAAACATTTGCAGATAGGCTCAGTGTGAAGCACAGCCTAAAGCTAAGCTCGAGCCTGAGAGTGTTCCTGGATTCCGAGGAGGGCAAACAATAGCAAGAGACAGCAATACTATAGCAGGTACCCTCCAAGAGCTTGCCATCTTCAAATAAACGTGACTTTTTAATTTAATCTTGCAGAGCTTTCTAGCCTGGCTGTAGAATGCAGCTGAAGGGGACACAGCGGCTCTTGCCAGAGCAGCTGCTTCCCGACAGACCCCCTGAGGTGGGAAGGGACCATTTCCAGTCGGCTGATCCCTCACATAGCCCTTTTCTTCTTTGTAAATGTAAATGGAGAGTGCGGAGAGAGCTGTTTTGTCTGGGAGAGGCCACTGGTACCTGGTCCCTCGGTGTGGCCTGTGGGGATATGTTTATCCCCACTGAAAACTGGTTTGCCTCTGGAAAGCACCATTTGACTACTGAACTTAGGGAGGGGGAAAAAAAAAAGACAATAGAAATGTCCTTAGGACATTTTCGGTGAGGAACTTTTATACACTTATTCTAAAAGCCCATTAAAAATATACTGAGAAGAAAACACATGAAAACAGAATAGAGCACACAAATTGCCCCCAAAAATCATTATTAAAAAGAAAAGTAACATCATCAAATTATATATAATCATTGTTTTCAATAAAAGAAACAAAACAAAACGAAAAAAGCACACCTACCGCCTGCAGTTCTGGTCAGGTTCTCCCTCCAACCCCATCCCCCCCCCAAAAAAACATTAAAAATATAAAAATACGAATAAAATAAATTAACCTTTCCACCAGTCTCGTTCCTAACTGAAACAATTTCTTCCCCTGTTACTCTATGCACTGAATACATGTTAGAAACCTTGAGAAAAAAATCTTGCAATTCTTCAGATGAAACTGAAACTAGGACTTTCCCCCCCCAATCTTTGTAAACCTGGAATTATTTTAACAGTAGACTCTGTGCGTTGGCAGAAGGAGATGGGCGTCAGGTACAGGTGTCCTTATCAGAAGGTCAGGACGAGTCCAGCGCTGACAAAGGGGCGTTTGAATCTGAGACTGCTCTGGTTGAAATACATTCCTTTGAGATTGAAATCAGCTCTTCCTCTCTGAACTGTAACATGAATTGCTTATCGTTTAATTCTGCCTAATGACTCAGACAACATCATTCATTAGCTCTAATAACAGTGGCCCTGCCTCACCAGAGCGCTTCAGTATGCAAATGGCATCATTTAGGCCGTCGGGAATTGCAGGCTCGAAGTTAAATGTGTGTTTTAGTGCTTGGGCAAAAGGGATTCCCAACGCACTCAGGGAAGTAGAAATGTTACGAGTCATGTTCACAGGATACATACTTAATTATTTATTTCAAGTTTGGGGTTTTTTTTAATAAATTGCAAGAGCTGTGGTGGCAAGACACTAGACAGAGCTTACACGTGAGCAGGATTTAACCTTCAGCAGCAGGGGCTGAGGAAGGGATGCCAGGTTTGCAGTTCGTAGGAGGTATCCAGGATTGTATATCCTGCCCTTCAGGCAGCTGGAAAACATCCTCCGAAGCCCTCAGCGCTTTGCCAAATCTTTATTTCCCTTCAGTGAATGTACTGAAACATGTAACAGTGGAATTGAACCTCTGATCCTTATTTTCCATCTGGAAGTACATCTGCGGAGAGATACCCACAAAAGGGCCTTAATGGGCCGGCAGAAAACATTTCTGGAGGGCTCCAGACAAAGTACATCCAGTGTGTGCAGTGCAGACCAAAGCACAAGTACAGGAAGCAAAGGAATTAGTGAAACCAGACTTTTTCCACACTCCACATTTGCCTCCTCTGAACACATATTTCATGCCTTCAAAAATCCAGAATGGTTAAACAGAAAAAGCCAAACCAAGAAACAGTCATTTTCTTATAATTTCACAGGAGAAGAAAGTTTGTGATGAAAAGGTTAAAGATGGAATCATCAGTGATACAGGTGGAAGCCTGTCATCTGGTAACCAGAAACAAAAGCAGAAAGTGTTATCGTGTCCTGTCTGAGCAGCACTCTGAGCTGAACACGGGGGGCTCTCTGCTTCTCCTAAAGAGCATTGTTCAGGAAAGATTTCTCTCGGATCAAAGGATCCCCCCCCAGAAACATTGTCTGTGTCTTGCACTCATTTATGCAGCCGCTGCTGGAAAACGAGCCTAATTCTTCATCTGAAGAATCTGACCACAATAGTCGAATGAAGTGAAAATGACCAAAGGAAAAGAATATAAATGGTGTCATTTTCGACCCCTGCCTCTGGCCTCTGGGAGAAGAGAGAGCAAAGCAGAAAGCGCTGGCACGCCGAGCAGCCCCAGCAGGCACATTCCTGGTGCGCAGCTCAACAACTCTTCCCAGGCTCCGGGGAGGCAACTTGCGAAACATCTCCAGCAAATCTTCAGGAAGGTCCTCCTTCTCCTTTCACTCTGCTGCCATTTCCCAAACTTCTCCACCCTCAGACTCACTTTCTGGCTATCAGCCAAGGAGTTTGACCCTTGAAGTGGCAGACAAAGGGTTTCACGTGAAAACAGCCAGGCAGAATTAACAGTAATCAGGTTACAGGTTTTAGTAGGGACAGACCCTGAAACTCAACTGTCACACTCAGGGTGGTACAAACCCATCTGCCACCGTTTGGTTTTCTCTCGACATGCAAAGTGCTCAGATTTGGGAAGAGCAAGCGGATCAGTGTGGTGTCACTGACCCCCGGTCTATCCCCAGTGGCTGATGGGATTGTGTCAGCACCGGGGCTGTAGGAACAGCAATCCAAAATGTTCTTTCATCTGCTTCAGTTAAAATCCCAGGCTGTGGCTGCAGCAACCGCGGGGAAGATTTGTCACCACATTCCCACCTTTAAAACAGCTGAGTGGGTACCTTACACGTTTCCCCCAGAAACAGGTAAGTCTTTGCTGACCCAAGTCAGGCACTTTCAAGAGTTCGGGCAACTATATTTCAAGGCCTCCTGCACCTCAGGCAAGAGCTTTCTTACAAATGTGTCAGTCAAAAAACTGCTCAAGAAATAAAACAGGTACAGTATCACCTCAGGAGTCCTCTACCTTTCAGTAGCTGTGCCAGGGCAAGGTTACAGACGTGCACTTTGCTTTTGGATGAGATAAAAACCAAGCAACAACAATCCCATGCAGTGCAATCACAAATACCGGCTACAAAACAAAAACACTCTACAACAGACCAAAGGGGACAGGAAGCATTGGCACGTTCTCCTAGGGATCTGTAAGTTTTATGGGATTAAGGATAGCCAGCATTTTTAGAAGGGGCTGAAGCATTCCAACATCCTACCTTGCAGCTGAATGCTCCAAGATCAGAGTAGAAATTCACTGCTGCTACAACCTCCCAAACCCAAAACACCCGCAAGGCTAGCACTCTGGGTCTTTAGGAGCTGCTTTGTTTAACAGGTGAGCAATTAAAACACGATTGGAACATTGGCTGTTCCAATTAGCTCAACTCCACAGCTGCAAAGCCTTGTAACAGGGAGCTGGGGCTTGTATTAACGACAGCTATTACTGAGAAAACCAACAAGAATCCCTCACGGCTCTGCGGTTCATTTTCCTTCTGTGCCGTTTCAGCTCCAGTACCCCGAGCACCTCCCGAAAACATCATGCATATAAAAGTTGCATCCCAAGGACAATGCTGGCATGAGAAGAAATGGTTGTAAATACCATGAATTAGTTTAGGTTGAAAGTTGCAAGGAGTTTCCTAACTGCGAGAGCACTTGAGTCGGAACAGCCTGCGGGGCGAGGAGGGAGGGGACACAGGCATAGAAACCTCACTGGTTTTTAGATGAAATTCAGTGAATTTCTGGAAGGGTGGGGTGATAGATGGGTTGCAGCAGTCAGGGGATGGGCAGGGTTCCTTGGGCAGTCCTTGAGTAGCAGAGAAGTACATCCCTTATACCCTGTCACTTGACTCTGCTGGTGCTAAAAGACTGTATGGAATCATCTGAAAAATAACTAATGGATAGTTTATGAACAGTTGAGCAGCGTAGCTGAGTACAGGAGGGGGGGTGGTGGGGACCACTCCACCTGGCACAGCTGCAGCCAGGAGAAGCCCAACTCCTGTGGCATCACGCAAAGAGCAGGACTCGAGTGGATCAGGCTCACTAATGAATCTCCACTCACGGTTCTCCCTTGGGATGGTTAAACACGGCTGGTTTCCCCTGAATCTCCTGGGTTTCCCACGGCCTTTCCCCCTACGTGAAGGGCCAATGCCAGTGGACATGTCTGAGGAAATGGATTTAGGCTTCTGCTTGTTTTCCAAGGGAACCATATTGTGATGGTCACTTTAGCCTGGCAGTACTTTCCTCTCTGGGTAGTTCAGACTTGTGACATCAACAAAGGTAGGTCAGGACGCATAATTAAGATGTACAGATGCAAGCTGTAATGGCACACTGCAAATCTGCATGCAGCCTTCGGTTAACATTTCAAAAAGCCACGTGGATTTTCATTCCATAACATCCATTCAGATATCATCGAGGAGTGCTGTGTTATGCTTAATTTTAAACGAGCTTTTCACTGAGCTACTCGCACGCCTACAATTCAGAACAAGGTTAGAATTTTTTGACAGCCAGGGCTCATTGTCATGAGGGTTATTCCAGCCCATGGGAGGATAATTATAAATCATGGAGTCTTTATGTTCCCAGTGCACGGTGACTACCAGGAAGTTTTTCAGCAACACTTTAATTCAGTCACAACAGAACTGTTTATATTTCACTTTAATAAAAAATACATAATATTTTGAAATATTCTTGAATGACCCAGCTTGGAAAATGAAAATGACCTTTTAATCTATACAGGGCAGTTCCTTCGGGCATCTTTAATGCAATAATTTATTAAGTTCCTATATTCATCATGTGTGCACAAATATCATGTAAATATTACAGCTGTACTCCATGACAAAACAAGCATAATGCAGACGTAGAATCATACAGAGAACTGACAAACGGGGGGAGGGAGAAATCTAGTATTTTCTGTACAAAAAAATATGCAGCTTTTTGATAATTTGTAAAAATGCATAACTTTTGGCATTTCGGAGAAGAACACTGTATAAAAATAAATATCCTATGTACAGTAACACACACAGGCCACTCCAGGGTTAGAATCATCACTGCAAAAGAAAACATAAACGAGTGTTAGTGACAACTCACTACCAGGTGTTAGTGCCAGCTCACAGGGCACGAGGGGAAGGACAGCATTAGGGAAGCTGGCTCCGGGGTCTCCAGGAAGAAAAGCAACAGGAATCTCAGCAGGGATCCTTTCCACTTCCCTGGGCATTGAGCGCAGGAGGTTCAGCCTGGGCTGACTCCGCCTCCACCATCTTCCCACCACTGCAGCTTGAGGACCTGGCATTCACACCCACAAACAGGTGCTGAAGGTGGGGCAGATCCCAGGGGGTCTGAGGGAATCCACGTGGAAATCTAATCTTTGTGCAAGGATTAGAGCACTCAGCTCAAAGGCAACACAGACAGTTCTCTCCTTCGTGGCACACAGAGCTGAGCTGCGATACACAAACCAGGAGGAGTTCTGGTTGCTGCTTTTCAGGGGTACAGTCCTGGAAATCCCACGCAAGCCTCCACACCTCTTTTGCTCTT
>JAYRBT010000178.1:1772929-1785696 GCA_036023395.1 Myiotriccus ornatus | reverse complement strand
ATGCATAACTTTTGGCATTTCGGAGAAGAACACTGTATAAAAATAAATATCCTATGTACAGTAACACACACAGGCCAATCCAGGGTTAGAATCATCACTGCAAAAGAAAACATAAACGACTGTTAGTGACAACTCACTACCAGGTGTTAGTGCCAGCTCACAGGGTGTGAGGGGAAGGACAGCATTAGGGAAGCTGGCTCCGGGGTCTCCAGGAGGAAAAGCAACAGGAATCTCAGCAGGGATCCTTTCCACTTCCCTGGGCATTGAGGGCAGGAGGTTCAGCCTGGGCTGACTCCGCCTCCACCATCTTCCCACCACTGCAGCTTGAGGACCTGGCATTCAAACCCACAAACAGGTGCTGAAGGTGGGGCAGACCCCAGGGGGTCTGAGGGAATCCACGTGGAAATCTAATCTTTGTGCAAGGATTAGAGCACTTTGGGGCCAGGCAACTCAAAGGCCACACAGACAGTTCTCTCCTTTGTGGCACACAGAGCTGAGCTGCGATACACAAACCGGGAGGAGTTCTGGTTGCTGCTTTTCAGGGGTACAGTCCTGGAAATCCCACGCAAGCCTCCACACCTCTTTTGCTCTTAACCAGACTAATTGGAAAACACTAGCAGAACACATGGCACTGCCAACGCAGCACAGCAGCATTTCCAAGATTATTTTACCTTATTCCAGCAGCCTTGAACTGGAAGCCCGTCTTCCCCCTGAAAGAGATGGATGCAACAGCAGTTTAGACACGGGCAGTAGTGCAGAGATGGAGGAAAGAAGGCAGGGGTTAACTATTACAGCTGCAACAAACAGCGTGAACCACGGCTGGAGGAATAGTCTGAGATATTCCTCAGCCTTTCGGAGTGACCCGGACTTCTGGTTCAAAGAACCTGAAGCAAGGGCTGGGGCTGAAGAGGGGAGAGCCCTCGGGCTACGCAAGGGACTTATGCACAGGAGGTCTGTGGGCTTGTTCTCATTCTTCCTCGGGGAATAGTTTATCCAGGCTTCCACGAAGAAAGGAGGAAGGAAGGCAGTGGAAAGCGTGAGGTGGTGGGTCTGTGTCCTCAGGCGTGGCTTGGCTGAGGTTATAAGCAAACCCTAGAGTCAGCACTAACCTCTCATTCTGAGGAGGGTCTGGAAAAAACCCCTCCACTTCCTTTCTGCCCGGTTTGCTAAAGGGTTTGCTAAAGGTCATGTGAGATCCTGCCCAGCTGTCCTCTCTTGCCTCTGAGGAGATCCCGCTCCAGAGAAATCAGGAAGGCAAGCAGCTGGGCAGCCCCTGTGTTAGTTCAGGATGTCTCAGCTGACTCCCTGGAAAGGGTCCTGGGCTTCAATAACAGCAGTGGGATTTCCGTGAAAATCCCCCAGCACTTCTGCAACCCTGATGTCTTGGGCTGCACAGCCCCATGTGGGTGCGTTGTTGTTATTATTATTATTATTTTTTAATTTTTTTTAATGTTGAAGAAAGTTGGAGGCTTTAAGGGCTGTGCTACTAAAAGATGGGGACCCACGGTTGGGAAAGGCTTTTGTGAATGACTGACTGCCATTCGTATTATCTCCGTGAAGGCCTGTTTGATAGGAGAAAACAGGACGTTATGTCAGTGCTAAGGTGCTCTTGAGCAGCAGGTAAAGTCAGGTGTAAGGAGATACATCTCTGACACGAGAAATCAAACACTTGTGCTGTGTCCATGTGGCCCGTTCATGAGCTATCGCTATTCCCCAGGAAAACCCAAACCAATACAAACAGAAAAGCAAATGCACAGTACACATTGAGAAATGAACTATTTAACAGAGACGTTCAGGGGCCTGATGAACTGAACGTTGGCGCAACGATATTGCTTTTCAAATGAATTTTTTTAAACTGTGGTCTCCTTGCGCTGTTTCCTTCGCTTTCCCCCTGCTATGTGGAAAATACGGAGTTACCAGTTAATTACTGGGCATATTATGGCATTCCCATTGGTACACTGGTGGTGGTAGGAATGACTGGTGTAGTGCAGTGCAGGAGGAGATGGAAGTTAGGTGCATGAAGGAATGGGAGGCCAGGGAGTTACAGCCCAGGGATCAAAGGAAGACCAGGGTCACGAGGAAGTGTTTGTTGCGGGCGAATGTGCCGAGAACGGAAACACGACATGCTTGTTAGCACCAAGGATCTCCTCCCACATATCTCGGATGTGCAAAGCGTTAGTTCACAGCCCCCATAAGTTACATGCATGGATGTGTCAGCTGGATGCTGAGCTTTTAACCTAGTTGGATCCAAAAACATGCTTATTCACGTTCCCAAGCTAGCTCGCGTGCCAGAACACTATATCTAAAAAATAATGGCATCTGTATTTCATCAGGTTTTCTGGCAAGTTTCCCTTAACGAAAATAGGAATGACAAGAAGCGTGTGTTCCAACATGGCCATGTGGGGTGAATCCTCACTGGGAGCAGCGACACAAACAGAGGAGTGGTCTGCCACGGCACCCATGGAATCCTTACAGGGACTGGGAATCTGGTGCCTTACTCAGCCAAAACTTACTCCATAGAAACCTGGCTATGACCATCGGGAGGCAGAACACACGGCTCTGTGGTTTTACTCCTTTTTGGGGTGTTCTGGGCAGGTCTGGTTTCACCTGTGGGACTGACAGAAGTTTCTTTCTACTACCCAGAATTTACAGAGCAGCAACTGAGACTTTAGCAGTGGCCACTGTCAGAGGCACTGCCCCAGAGAGGCAACAGCAGTGCCCAAAGGAGGGGGTGCTGGGAGGAAAACTGGTTAGCTCTTCACAAAGCTCAAATAACAAAGGCTTTTAATGGCAATTTCACAGCTTTTTTTTCTCCCCGGGAGAACTAAGAAAACCTTCCAAATGAAATGTGACTTTTTGCTTTGGGAACGCATTTTTTCAGCCAATTGAACTAACAGATCTTCCATCCCTTGTAAATGGCATCAAACATCCTTAAGTGAGTTCAGAAGGACCATCCTCAAGCAAACTTTGTGATGCCAAATAGGCCAGAAGAGCAGGGGAGTAGTTTCTTTGTATCACGGAGATGTTGAGACTGTCCTAGGGAGTAAAAACCCCACCTGAATGCTGCATCTCCACAAAATTTCAGAGAAAATGAATAAATTGGTGATGCTTAGTGGGATACTTCAAAATCAGTTGAGATTAAGTGTTCCTGAAAACCTCTGTCTTACAGCACTTGGGCTAGATCAGGCACCAGTACAATAATCAGCTGGATATTGGGAAACAGGCAAGTTTTTTTGACAGTATGGGTACAATTTGGACTTCTGGGGAGAGTCATAAATAGGAATTATCTCACAGGGAGGTGAAGTGTCCAGTTAATGTGTTTCACGTGGGCTTCCTAACAGGATAGCTATCATTTTCAGTCATCTTCTTGTAGGGGGGTGACTGAGGTAATACAGAGCCATGTCAGGCTGTGCCTACCGCACACAAGCACTTGAAAATAGAGTTAATGAAGGACACGAGCACTGCAGCTCCTTGCAAGGAAGCAAAGCCAGTGCAGAGCTGGGTCTGCACAGGCCGGTTTAGTGGAAGTTGTCAAAGGGAAGGCAAAGGAAGAAGTGAAGCAGTTGTAAACAAATCTGCGTTCCCACTATTTTTCCTCATGCCACAAGGTAGTGCTGGCAGCAGCTGGGAATCACAGCATGAGGGGAAGGGCCTGGTTGGGTTGTGAGAGCAGCAATGTGAGGAAGGGAGGATGGTGACAGGTAAGGAAGGAGCTGCCGGGTGTTTCTAGGGCATGCAGCTATTTGGAGGTATCAGAAACAGCACCCAAGACCCACAAAGCAAACGAGCATGCAGGAAAGGGAAGGTAGGCCATACCAATGGGCATGGGGCATCCAGGCCGTCCAGCCCAGGTAACCCCGGCTCACCCTTCTCGCCTTTAAAACCTCGGAGACCCTGTTCATGAAATCAACCACTGTCGTTATTCCAGTCACTGCCAGCTCCGTGTCACGGGGAGAGGCCGAGCCCCCACCGGGACCCTCACAGGGCACTCTGCTGCACACCCAGCACGCAGCTGTCTGCACACTTAGATCGGCAGCAGCACCAGCAGCTTCCTTTTGGATTTTCCATGATCTGCGAGCCAGGAGACGCTTCTCTGAGCTAAAGCTGAGAGGACGGGAATGGCGTTTCCTCAGTTTCAGAATCACCCCTTCCTCTGATCCTCACTGGGAAACCCAGCAGCTGGATTTCTAGATGCACGATCCACAGGTACTCCTGGGATCTGGGGCACTGCTACAGATTTTTGGCAGAATCCGCTGGAGCATACGAGTTTAGATAAAAATGTACACATATTCCTATATTTATTCATTTGCCTGGATTTATAGCCCATCTGTTTCGACAGACACACATCCCATTTAGGATGAGATTTGTTTTCCCTCTGGGTGCTGCAGCTCGAGTGCCCTGCGTGCTCTCAGGCCGTCCCATGAGCTGGCCGTTATTCCAGGGCAGGGAACCAGCGTTCCAGTTCTGCCGTCTCGTGGACAGGATCACACGGAACATCTCAGAGAAGAGCTGCAACTGGCAGCAAGGGAGGCAGGGCTCTATCCACGAAGGACAAAGCCCTGGGCTCCCAGCACATGGGACACCCCCACATATCCCAAACCTCTGCGGGCTCTGGAAGAGGAAGGAACATAACTGTGGTCACTCAGCAGCCTGATTGCTCAGGGGATTAGGGGTTCCCCCCCTGGAGAAAGCAGTATTGCCACGGGATGAGGTGGGAACCCAGCCAGGCCTTATCCAAGTGTTGTACTGTTGCAAGACCATTATTTATGTTATGATTTCCTTCTGTCTTCCCCATCAACACATCTTAAAACAATACATTTGATGAAACAGAACATACCAACGGACAGGGTGCATCTAATCCAGGTGCTCCTTGGTCTCCCTTATCCCCTTTAGACCCTCTAGAGCCTTTCTTGCCCCTCTCCCCCTGTAAATAATAGTTTAGTCCGAGAAAAAAAGAATACACAAAAGCTTTAGGATCATCCATTTCAAACAAATGTCAGCGATAGTTTAAAAAAAGGATAAACATTTAGGAAACATTTTAAAAGAAATCTCCATTTGAGATGTAAAGTGAAGAGCTGCTGAGCTGTAACTGAGCTGCATAAACACACTGGCTGTGGCTGCAGTCCCACACTGACAGACTGGGAGGGTTCAGCATCAAAGGGATCATCAGAGGACTTCTCGGGGCTTCCCACACTCCAGAAAGAGGCACCTCAGGGAACAGGCACGAGGGATGGGCAAACACTCCTCTAGCCAGCAGTGTGCCACCCCTACTCAATCCTCAACCTGCAGCTGGCTGGGAAGGTCCCTCCTCTGCCACTGGAGCTCTGGGATGGCACCGAGATGTTTTTCTTACCACTCTGAAATCTCATTTTTAATGGAAGTCTTACTCAGAGAACTCCCAGCCAGGGAATAAAGGCAGTACTCAGCCCTGAGAGGCCTGGATGCCCTTTGGGATGCTCTGAGTAGTGCTCTCCCAAAAAACCCTTTAGACCAGGGACTAGCACAGCCACAGGGCAGCAGCTGCTCACTGACCCTCTCACCTGGCAGCACAAGGGTTTAGGGTGGTATTTGCCAGATACACCTCTACCAAATCTTTCTGTATACCACAAAATTCTCAGAGCTGCTGAGCATGAAACAGGGGAAAGGGCTGCACAGGGAACTGAACTCAGAACTTGTAGGGAGTGTTAAAGGAATTAAGGGATAAAGTCAGACAGCACGGGCTGCTGTTTCTTCTTAAAAAAAAACAAAAAAAAAAGCATTAAACCCAAAGCTGGCAAAAGAAATGGATGGGAGAGGCAATGAGAAGTCACCCAGGGCCAAGCACAGGAATGGAGAGGATAATCCAGGAAAAGTGCGGCATGGATTGCTCTGGAGGAAGGAGGAAGGAACCAGGAAGAAAGGCAGAACAGGACGGAGGGATAAAGGGGACAAAGGTGGACCTGTAGGAGCGAGGAAGATGCACATACACAGAAGAAAAAAAAACAACACAGGCATTAAAATAACAGTGAAGGCATCAGGTTGGCAGCAAAAGTTCAGGGGTCACACTTTTTCAGCTGGGTTACACAAAACTCTGCCTGTTCCCACCCCTACCCAGGGCACGACCCCGGGCACAGCTACGCTCATCTCCCACTCCCAGCAAAGGGCAGCAGGAACGTTTCTGGGTTTAGAGAGCCCTGTTCTGCCTAACGGAACAGACAGGATTTTGGCAAATTGTCTGGGACTTTTGGATGAGTAAGGGGAAGCCCCCCTACTCAGCGGGAAAAGGTGTATTTTCCAGGACCCCATCTGCTAAGATATTGCACTTGCCCATTTACGCTCTCAAGTTCCTCACACTTTTTCACCATTGCAAACTATGGGTTGCAGAGATGCAAAGTGCATGCACGCTTCAAGGGGCCAGCACAACTTCCCACTCGTGCTTTCCAACTCATCCTCTACAAGGAGGTGCAATTTCTCCCAGTTTCACTTGCTTTTATGCCAGAGCTCAGAAAAATCCCATCTACTATTACCCATGCTAATGAATCCCATCTACCCATTACCCATGCTAATGAAAGATCCTTCTAAGATGCCCAGTTTAAAAACCAACTGAAAAAGTCTACAAATTAAAAGTTACTTTTTGTTTAGAAGCCACACAAACAAAACAAAACACGTTAGTGAAGAGGAAGTTAAGAAGCAAAGCCAGAAATGCAATGATTAAAAAAGGGGAGAACTTTGGGGCTCCCTTGAACCTTTCTCCCCTAGTTTAAGATGCCAGTTGGCTGCTGCTTTACAAAAGTGCCCTTTCTGTGCAGAGTAAGGCCAGAAATCCATTGCAGATGGAGGACAGAGAGCACTCACTATGTATCAGAAGCAAATCCACACAATGAAATCACCGCACGGGCACATGCACTATAAAATTTACTTTTTCAGATAAATTTAGGTGATACCAGTCTTACGAAGAGGTGAGTACACACATTTGTGCTGTCTTGAACTGCTTGACGTTGATACAATTGTTATCTTACAAAGACTCAAATCCAGAAGTCATTTGTATTTCTAAGTATAAATTATATTCAACTATAGCTCGCAAGTGTCTTTATCAAAAAGACTCAGAGCTTTAACAGGCAAGAGAACCTGATGAAAAAGAAGGAGCTTCTCAACATACACTCCTTGGTAACATTTATCTTTCTATTAACAGAGGTGGTACAATGGACAGGCTGCCATTCATGTTATTGGTTTTGATCCAACTCTTCACCATCACATCCATTCCAGATAATGCCTGAAGAGATTTCATGTCTGATTCTTAAAGGCAGGCAAATTTAATTTATCTTTTCTAACTCTCCACCTTCCAAATTCTCTGGAGGAGTGTTTGTTCGAGGACAACCTTCTTTTTCATGCTTCAGGGGGAATTTAAAGGTACCAAAATAAGATTTGCTGGCTGCACCTCAGCTAATTCTCATGGGAATTCCCACACATCAGTAAGTAGATAAGCGGGATTTCCTAAAGGACAGCACGCTGGCCTAACAGAACTACACGTGGAGTCCCATGCTTTGGTGAGAACAGAGCTGTGACAGCAAGGAACACATTAGAAAATCCCTCCCTCAGCCTTCAGACAGATGTGCCACAATGACCCAGGTGATGAGACAAGCTACAGGTATCACCTTCTAAAACCCAGGTGTGCAAAGTCACTGGTGTGAAGGTCTAGCAGACAAACACATGCTGGCTATGAGAGCTGCTCAGAGTTAACTGGACTGTCCCTGTGTAAAGGTGTTAGTAATTAAATACAAGAAGTTTGCCTGGCAACTTACCCGGATTCCTTTGTCACCAGGCAGACCTTGTAAACCCTGAAATGCATCAACATAAAATATTTTAAAACAAGCAGGTCCCACTGTATTCCCACTCAAAAAGAAGAACGCATGCTCAGGAGTTTGAGTTTTTTCCATCTATGTTACAAACACACAAAACTTTTCCAGCAGACAACCTCCTCTCCATCACACCATCCAGGCTGTAACAGCACTACTCTGCTCTAAGGGTTCTTCAGACAAAAACCAAACCAGTTTAGAGAAGGCAGTCCCTGAGAAAAGCAGCAAACTTCTTTTTTTTGTGTTAAACAACGAAGCAGCTTCACGATTACATTACACTAGAGTTTCAACACTGGCCCTGCTTTTCTAAAAGCAAAGGTAAAGGGAGCAGATGTGCTCCAAAGCAGCATTTTGGACTGAGACACCTATCCTGGGAGCCCCACTCAGCTTCTTTTGGGAGCTTGAGGACCAAGGTGAATTAACAATTTCCCTTCAGCTTCCTCCTCCTCCTCCCTCTGAGTCACTGCTCCTGAGCTCTTTCTGTCACCCCCTTAGCAAGCAAAGGTTTGTAATGAGTTACACTCCACCCAGCTGCAACTGCAAACACTGGATTACTGCAGCATCTTCAACTGCCAGGGAAACAGGCTCTGTAGATAAATCCCTTGTATTCCCATACTCACAGGAAGCCCTGCTGGCCCCATTGGTCCTGCAACTCCAGGATCTCCTTTACTGCCCTGAAACGGAGACAAAAGAGTAGAAGTTGCTACATTTCTACTCAATACAAACAGACAGCAGAGCACTAGAGAAGAAAAAGCAAAGGATGCATTCAGAGCACCTAAAACCCCAAGGACGAGGTACTCAGACATCAAAGAGGTCCAGCTGAGGGTCTTGTATGCACAAGGAGAGGGCAGTTCCACCTCTGGAAAAGCCTAGAGCTCTTCTATCCCTCAGAGCTGTTGTATCTTCAGAGAAGTTACAGAGCATCAGTCAGTTCTGAAACAAACTCACCCTTTCGCCTTTTGGTCCTGCTGGTCCTGCAACCCCAATTGGTCCTGGAGTACCCTGCAGTTGTAGGAAGGAAAACACATCAGGATGTTTTTATTCTAGGGCCTCATTAAAGCCAGGAGACAACCGCTGCTCCCTTAGGAAAAGCACAGCTTGGAAGGACAGTCTGGTGGTGGAAGACACCTCGCACCACTACAGCTTTCAGTGTTGGTGGCAGTTTGAACAACGGGAACTGCTAAGTTAAATCCCACCAGCACCCTTGTACAGAGCCTTATTTTTAATTTTGAAGCTTTCCCTTGACAATTATTTCAGCAGGCATTTCTGCTAACTCCACAGACAGGAATTCTTTCTCTCTGTATCAGACAAAGCTGAAAGCTGTAGCAGAATAAAGGCCATTTAGAATTACGTTAGGCAATTCTCTTTTCCTTTATGTCCTTATTTTCTCTCCCTCCCCCACCCCCCAGAATCAGCAGAGCTGGGCAAAATGGAAAGCATTTGGTTACGTGGTGGCAGCCAGGGAGTTGTGCATGCAAGGTGACAGACCCCGTGGTGCAGCGAGGAATGCAGGGGTGCACAGGCACAGATGTGAACTACGAGGGGTACCCTTCAGTCCCTCTATTCCCTCTTTGCCATTCCTGTCACTCCACAAGGCTCCCAGTCATGCCAACAGGAAAGCCCAGTGTTGTTCCTAACCCTTTGACACAGGGGCAATCTCCCACTAGCATACCAAACTTCCTTCCCCAGTGCTCCTGAAACTTGCTGGGGCTTTGGGAATGAAGCCCAATGAATGAGCCAAAGCTGATCTTTAATGTGGGCAGTGCACCAGTTCAGCAAGTCCTTCTGGGCACTTACAACTCTGTACAGACTCCTTGAACTCCATCCACACTTTGCTAACCCCACAGGTATGGATCTACACTTCCATCATGGAGCCTCAACAAAGGGATACTTTTGAGGCATATTACCAGCCTCCTAGGAAGAACCAAGGCTCGGGAATTCTTTTTCTAAGAGCCTTAAGGCAAAGGGGTTTGCACATTCTAATGTCAGCCTGCAATCCTTAGTCACTGAAGTAACCCCTCCGATGTGAGCAGGATGATTCATGTGGATCAGGAGAGGTTTTCATACAAGTTGAGATCTGCAGAATACAAGGGGAGGAGTAGCTCGTGCAGCACACAACTTCAGCGTGGTGAAGGAAGTAAGAAAAATCGGGCTCTCCTTGGATTCATGCAACCATGGAAATCTCAATTGCCTGCACTTAGCCATCACTCAGTGCCTCGGAATACATGAGGTCTCCCTTGCACATCTATAAAATTAAATCTACAATATCCCCAAACAAGTGAGTGTACAAGCTGCCATTCAGGTTCTGTTCGGAAGTCAGAGCGGCTGACACGAAGGTTCCTGTCACAGGACAAAACGCTCCAGTGTTACCACACCTCAGACAAAACTGAAGAGCTCCCGTTATGTAAAGGCAGCAAGCAAGGCTACCATGGAGAACTACAGGAGGGAAACCCCTCAGGACAGAGAGGACAGGAGAACAGAACATCATGGAACCATGCAGAGGTTTCATTCGTCTTGTTACTGAGACAAAGTGGAACAAGGCGGCTGTGATCCCAGGATCCAGACAGACTCATAGCATCAAAAAAGACTAGTGTGTGACATCGCTCCCCAGTTTAAAGTTTAGCCACCCTCCCAAGCCTGCTCTGGCAAAAATTAAGGTTATTCCTGGTGTAAACAAAGACGACACAAAACAAATCGCGGAGCTGGGGAGGAGGAACGTAGGGCAATGGAGAAACGGAACTCACCGGTGGTCCAGGCCTGCCGTCTAAACCTGAAGCACCCTGAACAGACGGGGAGGGTTCACAAAAACAAGGCAGGAGGAGACGGGAGGGGAGAGGTGAGTGAAGCAGTGACTTGAGACAAACATATGCTTGCAATTAACAAAAATTAAGATCTCAAGGACAGGTGATGGTACTTAGAAGCAAACCAACAAAAACATAGAAACACTGAATACATATAATGTTGACCTGCAACTTTTAAATCCTCTTAAAGAGGGCCAATTTCCTTCTCTCAGTGCCACTAAGAAAACCCCTGGGGAAGCAGCTGTTCTGTGATAGGTCTTGAAAAGGACAATGTGACAGCAGAGCTGGAACCTGCATTGCCATAGAGAAGCCCAAGGCTATTGCAGACAACTGCGGCTGAAATTCTGGCACCATGTCAAGCCCTAAGTCACGCAGGAAAAGGCAGCAGATCCAGCTGCAGGATTTTACAGAGCCTGAAATAGTTCAGTACCTGTTTGGCACTGCATTTAGTTTGACAGGCTGAAGACACACTGGATCAGGCATGGAAAAGCTTAGGAACAGAGTTCAGTGGCTCTGAGAAGGGATACAAGGTCCACAGTGTCTGATCCTACCAGCAGCTCAGTAACTGTGCTTCCTGGGTGGCCAGCTGATAGAGCTGATCCAAACAAAATATTTCCCAGAGGACACTTCTGAGCCTTCCCCCCTCCACAGGTCAGGGAGAGTGACACGAAAAGCCAAGGGACTCAGGGGGGTCATGGGGCTTACTGCTCTAGGAGAAGCAGTCAGCACATTCCCTGCCATGGTGATGGGCTGGTCAGGACAATTGCTGGGGCACCGTCTGCTCAGACTGTCACAAGGACCTCCTTCCCCTGTCCAGACACCCCACAGACTTGAGGGAATAGCCATTTCCACAGAAAGCTTCCGTTTGCCTTTCTCAGAGGACTGGGCTCTGCCTTCTCACTGTGGCACCATCCTCTGTATTTGGGCCTTCCCAAAGCGCCGCTTTCTCCCCACTGGCTCTGCCTGGAGCCACAGGAATACACTCATGTGAGCTCACCTGGGGGCCTAGACTTTGAGGGGATGCATTCAGGCCCTGGAAGGGAACTGCTACGCAGCACAACTAAAGGAGGAAAACGTTTTACAAACAAAGACATGCACATTTCAGCCAAAGTGAGGGACAAGGGATCTGGGTGGTCAAACACAGGACAACAAAGTCACACAGTACATGAGAGGCACTCTGCAGTGCTCATTCCAGGCAGAGCATTCAGGAAAGGGAGAGGGTGTACTGTGCCACCAGTGCTTTTTATGAGGAGAGAACTTGGGGCCGGTGGAGCAAGTGGGTGGGACTAAGTTACCACATTATCAGCTGTCAGCTCACACAGTGGGTTTTAGCAGATGTGACCGAAGAGCTTCACCAAGTCCCCAGGTTTGCTCTAAAGCTCCTGCAACTTCTCTGTAATACATTGTGCCACAATTTCTCTGGCTGCCAGTGCACTAACAGAGGCTAAAGCGACTTAGTTCACACACAGCAGGGACACGCTGGGGCAGGGAAAGCACTGATTCTGTGGCAGAAGAGACAGGAATGTTTTGGCTATTGAAGAACCTTGGTGCATTGAGAACCACCACGCCTTGTACAAAGCTCAGCCCAGGTGACAAGTGGCTGGGAAGGCATTGCCTTTTCCACATCTCTGACTTCTGTTTCTGGTCTTGTCCCTTTGCCCTGAAGTGCAGAGAAGCCCCAGGAAAGCTACTGCTTGTTTTTCCCAATCCTCACAGAAGCAGGAAGAAATAAAGTGGTCACTGATCTATTCACCAGATCTAGAAGTTGAAGGCTCTGTACAGAGCAAAGGCACAGTTATTTATAGACCATCTATGTCTTTACGTATCAAATCCCCGCATGCATCTCCCATTGAGGGATCTTTTTACAGCTGACACAAGTTTGGCTCACAAAGTGCTGTTTGCTTCCTGGATACTTACGGGTAATCCCAGTGGCCCTCTGTCTCCTTTTTCACCCTGGGCACCCTTCTCTCCTTTCACTCCATCAATCCCTGCTTCCCCCTAAAGGAAGGATGGAGCAGAAAATAAACCCACCATAACAGCACTTATATAACCAACGTTCCTCCCTTCAGAGAGCCCCAGAGCAGCAGGAGGGGGACACAGGAGGCACCAGAGCAATGTTTTAGCCCAATTC
>JAYRBT010000178.1:1719339-1772829 GCA_036023395.1 Myiotriccus ornatus | reverse complement strand
GAAGAAAACCACTGTCAGTCAAATTCCCCATGTGAGCACCTGTTCTAAGTCAATGGCAGATGGAGGAGACTCAGGCCCTGTGAGTTCAAAGGGCAACTGGACTCACTCCTGTGCTGCTCTCCCTGCTGTTGTTGCTGTATAGATATTTATAGATAAATAAACAGAGGTTATTTGATAGGGTGGGTTTACATTTTAAGACGTAGATTCATTGGAAGTGAATGACAGGTCCACAAGCTTTGAAGAAAAATCATGCAGAAGTCACCTTTGCAAAGACTTTTGTAAATGCAAAGGCATCAGTTTAAAACAAGTCGGGGAAAATAATTTCATCACTCCTTTCCCAACTGTATTTTTTAAATTCTGTATTATGAACTATAAAGCAATACTAAACAAAACACAATATATTAAATAACTTTTTTCTCACTAATTCAAAGTGTAACCCAAAGATTCCTTCCCCTCATTCCTGTTCATGAGGCCTTTTAAGACATTATTTTGGTTGCGTTTTGAGACAGATGTGTCAGAAGAACCAGGTTTGCACAGTCTCTTACACAAGTCTCTCAGCCACCTGGTAACAGTGGCTGCTGAGTTACAGACTTGACAGATAACTGTGTCTGTAACAACACCTGGAGGAAAGGGGAATCGGGATAAGGACACCATCCCCCTCAGCACCCAAACAGTGCTGGTGGCCAAATACTGAGGATAACCAGAAGAATTAAGATGTTTGCCACATTTTCCAGTCTTTGCCCAGAATGTCAGAGGAAAGATGCAGCTCTCCTTGAATATTTCCACTCAACTACTTTTTGTCTAGGAGCTGTTTTACAGCAGGCAAAGCAATGGTGCAGGCTAAGCATTTAGAGGGAGACTTTCTTAGAAAGAGTCTCACCACCAGGGATAGGGAAGTTCTCGAGTGTTTTACAGCAGAATGTGCAACGTAATTTCAAGGCTCCTTTCAAGGTACCATTCAGTTACTTAGGGCTGTATGATGTTTGTTCATCCTGCTGTACAGACCTTTACCCTTCAGGCAAAGATTTCAGCTGTGTTTTCATGGGAAGATTTCCGTGGACCAGTGACTTCCCACTTCTCTGGGTGAAAACTGGAGGGAACAATCAGTTTTCTGGGCCCTAAAGTGAGAGCTGCAAATCCATTTCCTTCAAGAAAACATCCAGAAGGATTTGTCTTCTTATGAAGATGGAAGAAAAGTACTATGTGAAAACTAGGAAGTTGTTACTGAAGGTAATTCTAGCACCTAGGACAACTTCAGTCAAGTTTCAGTATGTAATGCTTTGCAGCCTTACCTTGGGTCCTGGGAGGCCCTGAAGACCCTGTATTTGGGATGAGAGACAAGATATGAGTAATGTTTCAGGATGAGCTCTAAACTCCAGGTATTCCAGCTCAGTGTTCAGTACAGAGCTTTCGCTTTCTGAGGGCACAGAGACCTCTTTATTTGTGTCACGGGCACTTCATGTACTGTTCCCATCTGGTAATGAGGAGGCTCTTGCCAAGCACACCCTGGCAGGGGGCCAGGTGTGCTATTAAGACCATTTCTGCAGTTGATCCCTTTAATCCCATCCATCCCATCTTACTACTGTCTTCCCTTTCATCTCAGACTAACATGACCTCTTCTCTGTGCCCACCCAGCTCACCGGAGCTCTGACCTACCCTGGGGGTGGGTCTGGAAGTGGTACTTGTTCCCATTTCAACACTGCAGTGGTTCTGCCTGTTTTCTCCACACAGAATCCTCCCCGGACACTTTCCACTCTATCCCCATTCCCAGTGCTTTGCTCCTGAGATGAATCGCTCAAAACTTACTGGAGGTCCAGGAGGGCCTTGGGGTCCGGGGGGGCCAGATATCTGGAAAGCAAAGCAGGAGAAGTCACCGTCAATGTGCTGCCCATGAGACAAAGGCAGACAGGGCACAGGGTGCAGCAGAGCCCTGCCAGGCTGGGAGACCTGGACTCCCCCTAAGGACTGCATCAGGAAGCAGCAGCGATCCAGGACAGAGCGACTGGGAAGCAGCAGCACGACACTGGGGAAGGTTATGCAGCAGTTGCAAACATTTAGGAGGAGGGAAAGCAGTGAGGTTTTTTCCAAAGAAATGTCCACTTCCACTACTTCACCACAGTTCCTGCAAGGAGGTACAGGGTCGAAGAGCAAAAGACAGGGAAGAAGGTGGCTGGCTCCACACATGTAAATAGCCTGTGGGACTCCTTGCTGCAGGGCACTCCAACAGCTAGGGGGGAGTTCTGAGGGGAGAATGGGCAAATTCAAGAACCCTACAATCTACTGAAAAAAATCCAAACGTGTATGCATATATGTGCAAATATTGCTAGGAAACCCTTGTACTGCAAATGCTGAGGAAAACATTTGTTACGCTTTCCAAGATCTTCTGTTCTTCCCCAGGCATTCCTTATTGACTGCTGGTTGTGAGATACACAGTTCTTGTGCCAGGGAAAGGGAGGCATCAGGAGCTAGAGGTGGCTGGTGATCCAGTCCCATGAGATGAGGCCTTGCTGTCCTCACTGAGGGGGTGTCACCAGAGGTGGGACGTGCCTGTTTCCAGCAGCTCTGCTGACAAATCATCCCTCCCCTGCTGCCCAGATTGCAGAAAGAACACAGGAAAGGTGACCTACCGATTCTCCTGGATTTCCTTTGTCTCCATGTTCCCCAGGCTCACCCTTCTCTCCCTGCACACAACAACAGACCCTGTCACCACCCGGTGTGCTCTGGAGTCTCCCTCCATCAGAAACTGTCTGTGAACCACCCACATGCTGGCCAGCAGCAGCTCCCCCAGGGAGGAGTGGGAGCAGACCATGTATTCCACATTCCCTGCCTGCTGCTGCAGACCGGATGGACATTCTGTGACACCTCATTAAGGGGCAGGGCTCTGAGGCTCCCGGGACACTCAGCACGTTGGGAAATGAACCCTTGGGTGCTGCTCTGTGCTGTTTTCTCTTTACCAAGCAGGAAAGAACAGCCTGTCTTTCCCATTCTTACTGTGAGTCCTGGAAGTCCAATGGGACCCGGCAATCCTGATGGTCCTGGCATCCCTTGGTCACCTCGTTCGCCTTTCTCTCCTGTGGGGCCATCTAGACCCTACGGATCAAGAAAGACTCGTGGATTTTTTGCAAGACTAAGTCAGGCAGACACACAAGACATCATCGCAGGAGTTGAGACTGGCTCTGGCCATCCCAAGAACACTCTGAAAACCCCAGACATCCATCAGGTGCCTGGGGAAATGCTGGGCTTTGCCAGGATTGGAAGTGGATGAGCACATGGCTGAACATCCTCCTGCCACTGCGGATGTGCCACTCCCCAGAGGGGGGATGGGGTACTGCTTTCCTGCCTCTGTGTTCTGCTCGTGGTTATGCAGTTTGCTGGAGTCCATGCTGGGAATCACTCCCCAACAGCCAGCTGTTGGGACAGCAGGAGTTTTATCCTAGTGATCTTGTAGAGAGGCAGGCAGTCACTGCATAACACCCCCTTGAGCAGTGCTGGGGACACAAAGCTGTGACAGACAAGCTGTGAGCCCAGGTACTGTGCCTCTGTTAGTGGCAGGGATGTCACTCCATGCAGGTGCCCTCCCAGGACAGGGTGTGCTGGTGCCTCAGCCTCCTTGCTCACAGTCAGCGCCAGCAACGTGCCAGGCAGCAAGCTGAGGGACACAGGGCCCAGAGAGCAGGGCAGGCAGTGGGGACAGCACGAGGGACAGCACATCTGCCCGAGGACAGGATCTCACTTCTGCAGTGTCACACTTCACACAGCAGCACCCACCTCAGAGGGGCCTGGAGGTGCCCAAGGAGCCCCGGGGCCTTGCCCATCACCTGGGTAACCACCACTACTCTGGGAGGCTTTGGTTTACTCACCGGTGAGCCTGTTTGTCCTGGCTCTCCCTTATCACCCTTCTCTCCTCTGACCCCAGCATGGCCTGGCTCTCCCTTTATTCCTGGGGGTCCATCCTTTCCTGGCAGTCCGTGAGGGCCAGGGGGGCCCATTTCTCCAGGCTTGCCACGTGGTCCCTATAAAAATTCACACAACACAAAGTGAATGTTTACAGATAAGAGAAAGTTTACTCCTGCCTGCCCCGAGCCTCTCCCACTGCTCATCCTCTCCCTCACGGCTGTGCCCTTTGGAGACAGGACAGAGTAGCACTACCATGACAAATGTTAGGACACTGATAAACCATTAATGCTCGCTTTTGTGAAGCAAAATAGTGTTTTCCCCTGTGGGAAAAGCAACTGTCCTCTGTCAGTGACAGAGGTGGAACACGCTGACTCCAGGTAAGGCCACTGAAGGGAAGAGCATCGTGCCTTACCTTTTCTCCATCATGGCCCGGAGGACCTGGCAAGCCAATTTCACCCTGAAACACAGAATTGTTACTCTGGCAGTTTGAAAGCAGCTGTTGTGACTCCTTCACTGTGACAATGAAGGATGGGCATTGCAGAAATAGTCTGCAGGAACTAGTCACAGGGAAAAAAGTGTGCAAAAACCTGGGGTTTCTGTAGTCACAGAAAATAAAGCATGGAAGCCCCTGCTGAAACAATACATTGTGTGACTGCCTGAGCACTTTCCAGGTCTTGTTGATCCTGACTGCCAGTTCACAGTCCCAGTACTGGAACACAGTCCCCAGTCGACACAATCCCACACAGTGCAATTCCCACAAGCTGCCTCCTGAAGGGGAGGGCAAGTAGAAAGGATCCTTCATCTTTCAGATAAGGCATTATTATTATGGGAAAAGAGATTTTCAGGATATTGTGCATGAGGAGGAGTGGTAGAGGCCAGCAGGACAGTCCAAGAATGCTGGACAGGGAGATAGGAGCACTGGGGACAGTTGTGGGTAGGAATTCTGTCTGGGCCACTCTTGTGTTTCCTTAAGCTCTGCAAGTGCTGAACTGAGCCAGTACCTTCTGTCCTGGTGGCCCTGGTGGTCCAGCCACACCTGGAAGTCCTGGGGGTCCCTAGACAAAGAAAAAAAATATTTTCATATTATCAACAGGGCTTTTATTTCTGTGTTTTGAAACCCAAAGGCTCTCCGGAGTTTAAAGGGAAATCACAGGGAATTTTTCAAGGGATTTCTAAAATCATATTTGGCTGGAAAGCCAAGCAGTGAAGAGTCCTCAGAGTTGCTCTTCCCTGCTCCTTCTGAGCACTCTCTGTTCTGAGCAGCATGTATTACCACTTAAAGCAGGGATCAAAGTCCTGATCAGAATTCAAGATCAGAAGGCAAGATGAGCTCTTCCTTCAGCTGTCAGCTGCCCCAGCTTTAACTCCCAACAGCAAAGGCCAAATGTTTTAGTTGCACCTAAATTGTCAGGCCTCCTGCCTAGGATGGACATAAGGCTACTTGTGTAAAACCCCACAGCAAAGACTGGAACTCACCATCAAGGCCAAAGTTCTTATTTCCTAGGAAAATACAGGGGAAAAAAAATTAAAATTAAAAACTAAAAGTTACCAGAAAATTAAACATTTTCCTGGAGGTGGTTTGTTCTCCACTAATCTAACATTGGCCTAAGTGACCAAGGAACCTACAGGAAAAAAACAGGAGCAAAAAAAAATCTCACTGAGTCCCACAGAGCTGTTATTCTACAATTTCCCCTTTTCCCAAGTGGAATCCAGGCTAACCCAGAGCTGGGCACAGCCACTCACTCACTGCACATCCTCAGTGCACACTTCCCAGGAAGCTTTGGAGGCCTTCATTCACCACCTACCCCACACCACGGGCCACTCCTGAGGGGATTCACATGACCTCTGCACCCACTGGTGTTAATCCATCAGCCCAGCAAGGTGCCCAGCTACCGACCAAAACACTACATGCAGGGAGCTGTTGGATGGAGGAGACTATGGCACATAATCCAAACGCTTCCCTTTGCTGCTAATGCTGAGAAAGCAGATCTACCTTGTTCCCAACTGTCTGTATCCCCTGGGAAATTATAAAGCATCCAGCAGCCACCTCACAGGAGGATAGGTGCTCACCTGGAGAGCTTCACTGATGTTCCCATCGTAGTCCATCATTTCATCCTTCCCAGGCTCTCCTTTGGGGCCCTGCAAAATACCAGCTCTTCAGCCAGGGGCTGGGATTGCCCTTCCCTTGGGGTGCTCAGAGCTGTGGTTCACCCTGAAAGAGGGGGCTCAGAGGGACCCGTTTCATGAGTGTCCCATTTTTCATTTATTACAGAAAGCTTCTATAGGGTAGGAAACACTACAGAAGTGCAGCCAACCCAGCCCAGATCGCCATGCCTCGACCATCAAAGCTGGCAGGTCTGACAACAGGTGAAGTTGAAGCCAGAATCCAAGAGCTGGATTTTTTGACCAATTGTTGGACTCAGGCATGCACCGAGCACCCTCCTGCTGCCCTTCTCTCATAGGCCAAAGCCCTGAGTTCAGACTGGGATGTCCAAACCCACCTCCTGCTACAAAGGAGCCACCCTGAGATGGCTTGCAAGACTCTTTCCCTCTAATGTGGAGGTGGGATACGGAGTGGAGAAATGGCCTGTCTCAAACTTAGCCACTGCCCAGCTATGAGCACTTTTAGTGTCAGGAAGCCCCAGTCTGGACTGTCAGTATGGCCCCACTATCCTAGACACCTCTGAAGGGCCCAAACTCCTCATTAGTGAAGGAACACCTACCCTTGGGCCCACGGGTCCCTGGTCTCCTGGTGAACCACGTTCCCCCTGTAACAAGAACATGATGTTAACAGAGCCTGTCCCTTCACTTGCTTGAACTCCAGGAATCATTCTCTGCTGGTCCTTTGGAACAGTCTGGATTTGACAGCTTAATTTTAAAATCCTCCTTTTCCAGTAAATTTTGTACATGTAGGAACGAACTCGCAGCTACTGAACGTCTGAACTTGGAGCTGGTTTGTGCAGGAACTCTCTGTACCTTTTCTCCCTGTGACCCTGCAGCACCAGGCCGGCCAACGTCACCAGCTTCTCCCTGGCAGAGAGAGAAAGGGAAAGGGGTTTGTGTTGTGTGGAGCAGGGATGACTTCACTTTAGCTTTGCATTTCTAGGAGGAAGAACTGCATCAGCCAAGCGTCCCTTCTCCTCAGGAAGCCCAAATCTCCCACCACAGCTTCCCACCAGGAGCCCTTCTGTTCCACCCAGGGCAGAGGGAGTGTTTCTCACAGAGCCTAGAGGGGAGTTACTTGAGCACAAGAAATGTATTTTCCTCCTAGAAACACAACTCACATTCAGAACAACAGCACTAAAACACCCTGCAGAACCTGATATCCCTTCAGCAGGTAATCAGAGGGGGGCACAGATGAATGCAACCTTTGCTCCTTCCTACACACCTCGTCGCTGGGCACAATCCCTCACAACATACAACTCCCTGAAGGAAAAATCACCCACCTTTGGTCCAGGGGGTCCAGGCAGACCTGGAGGGCCAGGTTCTCCTTTAGCTCCCACCAAGGCATTCTCAGCGATTCCCTTATCTCCCTGTTTGCAAAGAAGAACAAGCCATGTGTCACAGATCAGACTCTCCACCTCGGTAATTTCACTTGCCAAACTGTTGCTTCAAGAGCCACGGCCCAAGACAAGGTCCATCAGCTGGACTCTTGATAGTCCAGAAAGGCACTGCTCCAGAACCAGGAGCTGGCCAGGAAACAGGCCAGTCCTGCCTGGGGTCCATGTCAAGCCCCTCCAGCAGCCACAGGTATCCTCATCCCTGCGGCTGCTCAGCACTTACTGCCCAGGGCCTGTGCACAGACCGCATCCCTGGCCTCCAGCTCAAACACAACTGTGTTCTGTTGTTGAAACCGAGCTGGTAAAACCACCTGACAGTGGTTTCCTTTGGAATGTCTCCCCCAGGAGCTGTTAGTCATTAGCCAGTCAGACCCGCACACCACCTCCTTTGCACAGAGCAGATAAAAAGGCAGTAACAGGACACCTTTGCCATGACATCCCTTCCTGAAACGGCCACTGTTACTGCACTGTCCCCTTGACCAAAGGAAAAGCACCTTGTGAAAGTCTGATTTGAAAGCTGTGATTTCTATCTAAAAACCTCAGAGCACAGGGGAAAAGCCAGTTTCAAGGTTTAGCTTTAGCTGACCTGCCCCAGGTCTCTCCAAGCACAAGGCTAACTCCTCCAACTCAGTGCACAGCAGTGCAGCTCCCAAAAAGCCCATCTCCTCATCAAAGGAGGATCTTGGATCCAGAGGGAGGCTGGAGTGCCACATTACATCCAAGGTCACGCTTTTAACATAGACTTACTGGAATTAACCATTCCATGGTCCTATTCCCAGGACCACAACCTCCCCCCCGTGCATGAGGGCATGGAATTCCCCACCAGAAGTTATCCTCTGTGTACCCCCTCACATCCCTGGGGCATGGACATCCAGCTGAGCACTGCAGAACACACTGCCACAGTCACCTAAGTGTGTGGGAGTCACACCACACAGGAAGAAGGAAAGGGGAAGAGAGTGGCCCCACCAAAACCAAAATACCAGGGAAGAGACAAACCTTTGGCCCAGGGAGTCCAGGAAGCCCAGGGTCACCAGCTCGTCCCTTCTCACCCTGTTGGCAAAGCAGACATGGTCAGGGCTGCCTCTGCAGGCTCTTCATCCTGGAGGAGCAGCCAAAGGGTGAGCTGCTCCTGGTTTCAAACCTTCTTTCCCCTCCCCAGGGATTTTATTTTAGGCACAGACAAGGCATCCTCCAGCAGTCAGTGTTTTCACCTGTCCTTTTGACTATCTCTACACATCACTGTCATTTCTCTCCAAAGGAAGGTGAGGGGGAAAGGGAATTAGGATCCCCCGGGGCATCTTCCTAATCCCTCTGGTCTGCTAAACCCTTTTCCCTGACAGTTCTTCAGCCCCGGATCTCCCTGTTTTACTTGCAGAAAAGCTGTTGCCCAGGGCAAATTTTATTTGGCACACAGGACTTTCTCCACGCCCTGCTCCCTCTTCCCTACCTCCAAATCCCAGTCTCATCATGCTCTTACAAAAAACAAGCAGTGCAGCGTCTCAGCTGGCAGCCAAGCTCTGTGACACGCACTGGCTGTGAAAAGCAGCGAAGACAGGAGTGGCAAAAGTGGCAAAGACACCAGCTGATGGTGTAAGATGATGCCTGGAGAGCAAGGGCTGCAGGCTGGGCTGTGTGAGGCACCACGGAGATGCCACAGGCAGCGAACAATGGAGGGCAAACAGCACGGCCTTGGTGAAGTGGCTTTGCTTAGTTCACCATGAAACCAGGGCCATATTTTCAATATTGGAACTCAATTAGCAATCTTTATGCTGAAGTTAAGTTCCATTCAGCCCCACTCCATCCAGCTGCTACATCCTTGGTTTCAGGCACAGTGTCATGTTTGGGAGTGTGAATTTTGCCAGGACAGAGAGAGGTATCAGAGATTTCTGCTACCCTGAAAAGATGTTTCAAATGCATCACCACGGAAAGGTGGGTTCTTACCTGCAACCCTCACACCTCCAAGATTTAGTGACTTGTACAGATTGCACAGAACAATTCAAATCCTCTTTCCCCACCCACGTGCCCAGCTCTCTCCACAAAGGCTCCTGGAGCCCTGTTTCTGCCTGCAGAGGATGGTGCTGCTTATCAGAACTCAAGGGCATCCATCTGACATGCAGGGGACTTGCATCAATGCTCCAGGAACAGACATGCACTGGTGGCTCCTTGGAAAATAATTAACTAGCAGTAATCTTTTTTTCAGGCAATTCTAGAGTGCAGTGACCCCTTTCTCCAAGGTAATTTGGCCTCTAGCCACCTGTAAGACCCCCACAGCTTCCCTCCCCTGCTGGACCGTGCACACTGCTGCCATAAATTAATGCTTCTATCTCTGGAAGGAAGGAAAACATTTGTAGGACCCAAGGAAAAGGTTGGGCATCTGAGGCTTTTGAAAAGATAGAATGGCTAATCCTGTCCCAGGCCTCTGTGAATCCCTGATTCTGCCTCAGTATCCTGTTTTTCATTCAAGGACTAGCTTTGAATACACATGTTCATAAGGGCTACTGAAATCATCTTGTGCTGCCAGAACCAGGGTGTAAAGCAGCAGATTTCTTGAGGAGGGAGGTCAGATTACTGAATGCCTCTGTAGGGTGTTATTTCTGGACTCAAAAAGAGGCGGCACTGTCCTTAATCACTCTCAGGACAAGACTACATCCCAGGCATCTCATGCTGCCCTGCCTGCCACCAGCCCCCCACTCCTGCAAGCGGGAACACGCAAACACACTTCACCAAGGGGGCAAGAGCCAGCAAAGGACACATAATCCCCTGCAAGCACAACAATGCAACACGCAGCAGGCTCCCGCCAGCTCCCGCTCGCAGGGAACACTGCACGGCACTGCCAGGACACCCAGCCCAAACACACAATGTCCTACCCGCTGCCCCCTCTTCCCTGGCAAACCTGGGGGGCCCATCCTCCCTGGGACTCCAGGATCTCCCTTCGTGGGGAAGAAAAGAGACAGAGAACGCGTCCGTTACGTGGCTGTCACACGCCGTAACACAACCCAGCCAGCCTCAAACCAGAGGGGCCAACTGCTCCCCAACCAAAGCTCAGGGATGGAGAGCTCATGGATGGGGTACCTTTGTACTGTGCCTGCCCTGGGGAACTCAAACCACGTCAGGCTACACTGAGAACATGGGCAGACAGTGCCCAGCAGAACAGCCCCTGCAGGGACAGTGGAGGGCTGATGGTGGGCTCAGAAGTCCTGGGAGGTGAAGGAGATGGGGAAGGGACAGAAGGAACATATTCACTAAGCAAAGCGTGCTCTGCGTATTTCGTGGAGTAGGGAGGAGAGGAGGAAGGCAGCTGGAGGGTATTCCCATCCACACAGACAGAAGCAGGAGGGAGGGAATGTTTGCAATATGGTCCCTCTCTCACTTGGTATCACTGTATCCTATTACCATTTTGCTTACACCGGCAGGTGCCATTTGGGCCTGGATTTGGGCACTGGGAAGCACAGAGCCATCCCTCTGCTCCCTCAGCTGCTCCGGGAGGGGAAAAAAAAAATACACAAACCAACCAGAAGTGCAGGCTCACAGCAAAGCCTTCTGAGAGTACCTTTTCTCCCGGAGTCCCAGGCTCGCCCTGGTGAGGAAGAAACAGGAAAATAAAGTGAAAAGCCAGAGGAGAGAGTACAAATCCTCCTAGAGTTATCACAGTGGAGAAAAGAACCTTCAACCTTTGGGTTCCTTGGGCTTGTAAGTAAGAGCATAAGAATGCTTAAGGTGCGTATTTTTGTGCCTGGAGTTTGTTTTAGCTTCATTAGCCAGTACCCAGGCTGCTGTAAGAAACCAGCAAACCTGAGAGTAATGGCTTCTATAAAACTGAGTAACCACCTTGCGGTACTTCAAGAGGCTTAGCAGATGCAAGGGAGCACAGTAAGACAAGACTCATCTCCTGGAGTTTGCCTGCTCCCAGCTCTGTGTGCAGAGGGGCAGAGCGAGGCTGCGGGTGCACTGGGGCTGGGGGAGGCTGTGATGAGGCTCTGCCGAGAGCGGTGCCGGGTAGCAGGGCTGCTGCTCGCAGACAGGTCCAGTACCTCTGCCAAAGGCACGGCAGTTCTGATATTTCCCTTTAGTGGGAGCTGTCCGACCATTTTCCAGCACCTTGCGCTCTCTCAGCCCCAGCCCGTGACCTGCTCAAGGCATTGCAGTGTAAAACTGACCTTCATCCCTGCGGCGGCCATCCCGGGAGCGCCCTGGCAGAGAGAGGAAAGACAGGAACACCTTGTTTGAAATTAATCGGACACAAAAATTTAAAAAACAAAACAATACCAGCCAGGTGGAACTAAGAAGGCAAATATCCACACCTTTTCCTTTCCACACCTCAGAAGTAATGCTGTAACACCACATGGCACACGCTCTCCTTCCCTGCACAGGTCATTCACCTATGGCAGTGGCTCTGCATTCCAGAAAGCTCCTCCAAAGCACAACCCAGTCAAGACAACCAAATTTCCACCCCCATCCTCGTTTTAGTCTTGCAATTGAAGCAAAGGCCAACAAGCAGAACAGTGTCAAATAACTGAGAAATGCAAAGACAGCCAAGGACCAAACCCCCAGTTCAGCACTTGAGCCCAGGTATATCAGCTCGAACATCCCGAGAAAGGCCAGCTCGCACCCCAGAGCCTCGGCCTTGCTATTCCCCATCATTCTGTTTTTATCACAGAAGACAAACCCTGCGGTAAAACATTATCAGGAGAGCTCTGAAGCCAGACATCTGCCATTCAGGTGTCCTTCTGCAGCACAGAGCGAGCCACCACCACAGGACAGTGGGGTCCAGCCTACCCTGCCATTCCAGACAGGAACCTCAGAGCCCCTGCCAGGCACTGCAACGTTGCCCTCAACAGCGCTGATGCAAAAATCAGGTTGTCCCTCTCAACCTTCTCAAGTCTCTGTATGCCCTGTATTAGTATTAGTTAGGTCCTAGCAAAAATGTCCAGTTACAAAAGCAAACATGAGGGACAACTAAGAAGAGGGGAGGGGGTAAAGAGGTGTTAGAAGTTGGGAAGTGTGAGGGGTTAGGATGTAGCACATGAGGCAGAGAGGAGGACTGGGAGCCAAGTTGAAAGTGAAAAGAGCTCAGAAAAGTTCAAACAAGGAGGAGTGGGGAGCCAGAGAGCAGCAGGATCATACCTCTCAGCTTTCTGAAACAGAAATCGGGGACAAAAGCTAAAAAACACAAGGACAGAAGATGGAGATCAGGGATTCTACGCAATAAACGGCGGGGAAAAAGCATTCCAGATCGTCTCAGGGTCAGCAGGTTTCAGTGAATACGGGCTAGAGCCATGAAAAGGGATAACGTGCAGCAAGTTGCTTTGGGTTAGGCTTTTGCAGTGCAGGTGGAATGCCTGTTCCTCACTCTTCAGCCTTCAGATGGCAGTGAATGTGGACGAGGTTATTCTCTAGTACTTCTCCTTAAACTGCCGCGCACAGACATGCAGGGTTGCTCACACGCTGACCCTGATTCACCGCTGCATTAGTCTGGGTTGGCCCTGCTGATCCCACATTTGCTGTGGTCACCTGGGACCCCCATTTTACAGAACACCAATTCCCTACTGGCACTGGCCGCTCGCGCTGGCGTAAAGCATTAAGATCCTGACGCTGCAAGTCAGCCTTGGACTAGGCATGCCATTTGCTTGGTAAAACACTTCATCCCCTGCATAAATTAGGCCCTCTATTTTGCAATTTAGAAGAAGAAATAATTCAGCTGAGGACAGTCACTGAGCAACAGACACACACACAACTCTAGGCGATGCTTGTGCATCAGGGACAGGCGAGTGGTATGGGTAAGATCAGGCAGACAAGTATCACTCCTCTGGTTACAAGGTACCTTAGAGCCATGTCTTCCTGGCAGCCCTGGCATGCCTCTCTCCCCCTGGAAGCAGAGCAAGACACACAGAGAAAGAGAGCAAGAGACAGGAGATGAGTCCTCCCAGGGCTTAGTGCGGATTGCCCAGGGCACAGGTGATGAGAAACCCTCCTGGGCTCACCAGGGTGACTGTCCTAACCAGGCCCATTTCCCTTCAGTGGCACCTCTGAAGCCTGTTGCTTACAGGATGCCCAACCCCACTAGGGTGCCACAGTCTCCGTACCCTGCTGCCACATCCCGTGCCATAGCATGCTGCAGGGGCACAGGGAGTCACTCAGTCTGCAGTGACTACAGGATGAACAAACTTATCTGGAGAAGCAGAGAATCCAAGGCTTGCCTTGTGCTGTTAGCCTGAATTTTGTCCGGTGATAACTGGAAAATAAAACCTCTTCAGGCAATCTGCACGCTGCTGCTGTTTTGTTCTGGGTGTTTAGTCCTTGCTTGGAAGGACTATTCAGCAGGGATATATGTATACGCTTTTTTAAAAAGCACTTTTTGTAATTGTGCCATCCTGTGAACTGTATTTTGTAAAATACCTTCTAATACCATAATACACATAATGAGGCAGTGTGAGCACCTCCTGCCCTGTACAACACCCTTAACTACCCTATTTTCAGCTGTGAAGCAATAATTACGAACGCTTTGTAATAGAAAATGGGGACCATTCTCTCACTCTCCTTGCCAATTATGCTCCCTGTTTTTTTTTTAAGTGAGACCAAGAAAAGAAGACCGATGCTTTCTGCTGGGAGGCACCCATGCTGCTTGCAGAGACCATCCCCACAGGGCAGCTCGGCCGTGACACTAATTCCTCATCCCAGAGACTTTCCTGGAAGAACTGCCTGCCTAAAGAGATGCTTAATTATTTAGCCCTGCACAAGCAAAGCCCCCTCAGTGAGAGGCAGCAGGGTAACCCCCCCACAAGGGACAAGTTAAAGAGCAATCACTCCACCCTATGTTTTCTGTAGGTGGCCTCAGCCCGCTGGCACAGCCCCGGCACCGGCAGGATCACACAGACACTAGAGCTAATTAGAGAGTGGGAGCAACAAACGTGACACTGCACCACTGAAGAGCAGAAAGAAATCCCAGAGCCAGAGAAAAACAGTTCTCCAAAACATCTTTAAACCCTTATGTGTTTGAAAGCCATTGTAGCACAGCGAGCACCCGCTGGGCTGATCCCTGTGATCCCCCCGGTGCCCTCCGAGCTGCACAGGGCGCTGCAGCCGCGCAGCATCAGCCCATCAAAAGCAGCACCGGAACGGTGCAGCCAAGCCAGGAGCTGGGAAACATCACCAAAGGTGGATACCAAAGGCAAAACACCCACAGGTCCCCAGTGGGCTCCAGGAAGGCAATCAGCAGCATCTCCCAGCTCTCGCAAGCTTCACACCGATTCAGGAAGCACCTCCCCAGTGTCACCCGAAAAGTTGGGTTGTATCTCTCCCCTCCGCACTAAGGAAACTCTTACATTCGCCCTGGTGTGAACAGCTTTATCCCCACGGGGTGCCAGTGACGCCCAGGCTGATTAGCTCGTTAGTTCCCAATTAAAGCAGACACCTTTCCTTTCTGCTCCTTGAGGGGAGAGAGGCAGATTATGAAGGGTTTTTGAGCAAGGCTGTGGGCACTTTATTTATTGCTCCTTCCTCAAAGAATGAGATAAAGCCTCATCCTATAGACCTTTCAAAAAAAAGGAAACCATCAGTGAAGCTGAACGGGACAGGCTGGGGGCAGTGAATCAAATGCTCATTCAAGTGGCCCAGGTGATCACAACCACCGGCTGTCTAATGACCTTTATGGGACACAGGTTTAAGCCCTTACATGATCCAAGTACGAATGGTGGCCACAGAAGAAAATAGCTGAGAGAATCAAAGCTGTGCTGCATCTGTCACTGGGTGGGGAGAGGCGGTTAAATGAAACAGAGGTCTATGTTATACTAGCAAACCTCTTCAGGCCTGAGATATTCTTCACTGCTAGCCAAAACAGTGATATCCCATGCAAAATTGGTCACGACAGCTAAACCATGAATAATAGCGTTTGTCCAGGGCTCCTGAAAGCAAAGAGAAGGTAGAATCTGGCCCAGATAGTTGGATCCAACATAGGAAGCATTAAAAGTTTTCCAGAATCTAAATCAATCCTCTTAGGTGGGAGATAACAGAAAGAAGCAATTCCCAAAGACATCAAATGCACGGGCTGCGGGAAGCTCAAGAGCTGCTAGTGGGTGCGGTCTGGCTGCTGATTTAAGGGTACCTCTGCACTTCCCTTTCAACTCCTCTGAGCAAAAAGAAAGGAAGTTGAGAGAAAAATGACCCTGACAATAACAAATTAAAGTTTGTGTGTGAAAGAAGACGCAGCTTTGGGTCTGGGGAGGTGCCCCTTTGGAGCAGCAATTTAGTATCACAAAAAAATTGTTGCAGGTTTCATCTCTGCTCTTTGTGATGTGAGATGAATAAAGGACGAAAAAGGGGCCAAGTAGCAAGTGTGTCTCTGGGGTGACCCCGAGTCTGGGAAGGCTCTTGCCTGTGGATGGCCCTGAGACATCACTGTAATACCTGGAGATTTCCCTTCGCCAGAGATCTAATGAAGGGCTACCAGTCCTTGCACATGGGCACAAGCAGAGCAGATGTCTGCTGGCACTGAAACGTGGCAGTATAAGCAGGGGTGAAACACGACTTCCCCTTCCCCCCAGGCTACACTCTGACTTCAGTCCTCCACTTCTGCTTAACAGGAGAGACAAAACCAAACTTTGAGCCCCCAAAGCACATCGGTTCGGGGTGCAATACCACCTTTATTCACGCTGGCACGAACAGGAGTGATGCCTCTGTGCTTAATGAAATTACACCGATGTGGAGATGGACACAGGGAACCTTTGGACTCTACATGCATCTCAGTATTTCTGAGGAGGTACAGTTTTCTTGTAGGAAGACAACTGCTGTTGTTCTATTCAACCATGGACCCAGATCCCGCGTTCCCTAAGAACATTTCTTCAAACTCCACGTAACACATCCTTGGTAACCTCTGAAGGGGCCTTTTCTCCCTTCAAACAATAATCCACCCAGATGGAAAAGATATAGAAAGTGTATGTGCTGCAGGATAAATGTGCTGCATGCCACAGACTAAATACTTGAAATGTACGTGTCACTGCTAATGCCTTCCCAAGTGTTACAGGGCCAGTCTTTCCTCGTGATGTTTAAGATGTATGGAATGACACAGTGTGCTCTGACTGCCATGAACACTAGCCAATGTTGTAATGTTTTTTAAGCACAGCCTACATTGAGTAATATACTTTAAATATATGGGTACAGTAAATTTCAGGCAAATAGATAACATCTGGGCACAGACCATATGAGCCTGTAAAAAGTGTCCAGAAACAGACAGAAATGCCTGGTGCCAAACCTCAGCCTGAGTTGCGGAGTTCAGTGGATTTGATGCGTCAGCTAACCAGATTTTACGAGGAAACCCCAACCTAGCCCATCAAATAGAGAGATGTAACAAATCACTAGCAAGCTTCATAGTCAGAGAAATGCCTTTGGTAAGAATCGAATTCCACCGAACGGATAAAGGCTGCTTTTATTGCCTGAGCTCGGAGTGCCTGTCTGTGGTTAATCAGAGCACAGATGTGCACTCCATTAAATACCCCACAGAGCTGCCTCGGACACAACTTCCCCTTGCAATCCATCAGCCCAAGGAGCAGTATCTATCTCCCAGGTGATCTACCGCACCTTAGAAAAGCGTATTCCTCATGCCTACCTTTATGCCAGCGTCCCCTTTTTCACCCTGCCCAGCAAAGGAGAGAGAAAGGTGGGGGGGAAGAGAGAGAGAGGGACACTGAACATCATAAAGATAAACTGAGCAAGCAGTACAACCGTAACAGCGAGGGACAGAGAGAAAGCAGCCAAAAGAGAGGGGTGATAATGCAGCTCCAGGCCTCTGGTTCTCCTGACAGCAACACAGTTACCAGCCCGAGCACTGGCTGCAGCCCACCCCTCCCAGGGAATGCAAGACAGTTTTGGTTCCTGGAGTGGATGCTGGAGGTCACCCTTACTAATGCTTTTCCACATGATTTGGGTGTAGAAACCATCAAAATGTTTCATGGCCCATTCCCTCATTCCCTCAGCTCTGGTGCAAAAGCCTCTAAAGGCTGGGTCAGTTTTATTCTGTAATGAACCCCTGTGCAGGTACTGGTTGAGGATAGCATGAAATCACCTTGGCCAACAATTGGCCAGGCTCCCCACTCAGGGGCAAGTGTGTTCCTGGTTACATGGCTCATTCCAGGCTCTAGAGAACTGCCTCCAGTCCCCAGCCTTTGACATCCTTTAGTGTGTCTCCAGGCTTGTGGGCCAGTTATCTGCCCTTGGGAGATGCCCCCACTGACTCGAGTTTAAGGGTTACCTTGGGGCCAGAGGCTCCAGGGAGGCCATGGGCACCAGGCAGGCCGGACTCGCCCACCTCACCCTGAGGAAGAGAAGAAAATGGAGGAAGGAGCAAACACAGCAGCAAGAAATGGAGCTGTGGGTTGCAGGAAGCTCAGCAGAGGTGTGACAGGGATGTCCCACACTGAGGTGCCTCCCCCACATCAACCTACCACCTGGGTCTCTCTGGGAGAGGAGCACCATTCTGCAGCAAAAAAGATGTGTGTGAAATGTTGGGAAGGGAGCGGTTCCATATCCTGTATCATATCTGAGTTAACAATTTTCCTCTACATTTTGCCCTCTTTTCCCTTTTCCTTTAGGTTTGCTCCCCTACTTTCATCTATTCCTTCAACCTTTCCCAGAGAAAGGTCACAACCTTGGACTCATTCCTCCAAGATCACTACAGGCTCTTTGCTCGGAAGTAAATTAGCCAGACAAGTGGTTTCGTGTAAGAGGAGCTGGTAGCAGAGGCCCTTGCTGTGAGGTCGCTGCTGGGACCGCCCGCCCAGCGCACACAGAACAGGATGGGCTCCTAATGGAAAATCCAACGGTTCACTGGGAGAAGGGGCAATAAATTGTGTCTGTCTGCAGGAGTGGGCTGTGGTCTGCAGGGGCTATAATTTCCACTTCCTGACATAACAAAAACTTCTCAGTTTATACAGAGCTAATTAAAAAGCTCTCAGGTCTTGCCATTTTACTCGCAGAGCACCCATAAAGCAACCTGGAGATAAAAGGGGACACAGGACTCCTGCCTGCTGGGAACATTCACCTTCCCCTTCTCCAGCTGACATCTCTTCATTCCCTCTCTCTCCTTTGATCTTCCTTTGTCTTTCCCCTGTCCCTCTTTCTGTCTCTTCATTACACCCTCCGGACTTGACAACCCTGCTGCTGATCAGCTGCTGCTGAAGGCATTCGGACATTGCCAGCTTCTGCCTCTTAACCTGGAGCAGGCTGAGGACTCTCTCCTGTATTCCAGAGAGCAGTACACAGCCAGGGATTTGGCCCTTTCCAGCCTCCTGATCAGGCCTGGATAAACAAGACCTGCATTCCAGCCTGGGAGTGGGTGTAGACGGGCACACACATGGGGAGTCTGTTCCATAGCTGCTGGAGAGTTAAAGACACCTCTGGGCCCAGGCTCTCCTGACGTGGGTGACAGCAGATCTGTGGGCCTTCCAGAGCCCCGTGTCCAGGGGGAGCAGAGCTCCACAGAGGGCTCCAGAGTAGTCCAGAGATTTGCAGCCGCGATTCCACAAGGCATCAGTGCACTTAATTCATTTATCAGCAGTGGGTCTCCCCTTCTTACCTTTCTGCCAGGGTATCCTTGAATCCCAGCCTCTCCCTGCAAAAGGCAAGAAGACAAAAGAAAGTGAGGCTCGGCCTGAAAAGGACAAATTTCTGCCTTTTTCCCTGGGTTATTGCTGGGATGGAAGGGCATTCCATGGGGAGAATTCTCCTTTCACTCAGAGCAACTCCACTGAGCTTCTGACCCTTCAGACCCACGGGTCACCATTGCTTGCACTGGGCTGAGTCCTGGCAGGAAAGGCACAATAAGCCCTGGCAACCGGATAACACGTGCCAGCTCTGTGCCCCAGCTCCATGGTTCCCATCTCCTCACCCTGGCTACATATCTCAGATAAAAACAAATTAGGGTGGGTGGCTGCAGCTGAAAAACAACAACAACCACCCCCCTCCTCGCACTTTGGCAAGTGAATAAATGGGAACCCGTGGCGGAGTTAACAATAGCATTGCAAAATCCATTCCTGAAGCGCTGGGAAATGCTTTGAGAATGAAGAGGCCAATAAAGCTGTGTGTGGCAAACAATTTTGCAAGAGGGGCTGATGAGGCGTGCCTGGCTCAGTCAAGATGCAACTCAGACGTGTCGCCTGGACAAAACCCATGAATCAGCACACGGGCTGGGCCCCAAAGGCAATGCTGAGCCGGGTTAGAAAACCTTCTCAGCTGTTTGATGTAACCTCCTTTCCCCTCCTCCATCCATCAAAATGTACACATCTGTCCTCGCCAGGAGCATCCATCCTTGTTTAACACCGTGCTGCACCTCTGAATGAAGTGAGATGTCTCACCTTTGGTCCAGGAGGCCCAGGTAAACCCTGTGGATAAAATCAAAGCAGACACTGCAGTTGGCAAATGTAGACATTACATGGACTGCAGGGTGATGGGAGATGTTTGGTGATGCTTTGGTTTGAAACACCCCTTTACAGAGAAGATTTACACTGGTGAGCTCAAACAGCCACAGTCTATTCTTCATGTAGATGAATACTGTCTTAACCCATATACTCAAATAAATCCCTGCCTGTAGTGCTCCATCCTCCCCAGGTTTGATCTAGCTGAATCTGAAGACCAAAGAGCTGCTCTGCCTTATGCATTACACTCCAGAATCTTTTCTGCTTCTCTGGCTTGCTTGGGAAATTTGTACCCACTGTGCAGCTCTGGAGGAAATTAGGCATTTGCAGCTTCCTCTGGCAAGCTAAACAGAGAGAATATATTAACAAACCAGTCGTGTCTTTAAATGAGAAATAACCAAACAATTTACCTGATATGAACCATGAAACATACCAGATATGTGTGTATGTAAACATAAATAAACAAAACATCCATGCCAGAGCTGCATGTGAGCAGACAGAAGGGGAAAACTACTCTAGATATGCTCTGATGCCTAATGCCACCCTTGATGTTGCCTGCTTATGGCAATTCAACTGTTCAGCCATCCTATCCCTGGCTCCTCAGAGCTCAGAGAGAAATGAGGATGCTTACAGGATCCCTGACCCCAGTACTGCATGGGAAGAGGTGCTTTTGCCTCTGGAGAAAAGACCTGCTTGTCCTGCTATCAGGCCTTGAAAACTCTTGAAGATGGAAACTCCTTTCATTCTGCAGAGGCTGCAGAGCCAGCTTGCCACATCTCCCCCTGCAGCTCCCAGGAACAGAGCTGGTTTCTGGTACCCACCTTTCCATCTCTGCCAGGCTTCCCGGGTTCTCCCACTCTGCCCTGTTACAAGAGAGAGGTACATTAGCAGGATTTTCTGCCCTGTCCCCTGCCATTTAGCAATGGTATTACTTTATAAATGGTGCTTCTTTCCTCTCCCTCCTTGGTTGCTTGCTAGAACAGAGACAGGACTTCAAAGGGGTGGCAGGGATTCTTATCAGTCAGGTTTCTGCTCTGAGCACAACAATTACACCCCTCGTGTTACTTCCTCTCCGGGGCCCTCTGCAGAGTCTGAGGAGGAGGAAATGAGCCTGGTGTCACCCGCTGTGTGCCCAGATAGCAGCAGTGCCCAGTGCACACCTCCACCTTCCCTCCCACTCCCCTCCTTCCTGGGAACTTCATCCTCTCCACACATCCACATCCTGCGCAAGTCTCCTGTCCGTGACTATCTCAGCTTCAGCAGAGGCAAGAGAGGCCAGAGGAAATTGCCTGTGCCCCAGGGGGAAGGGGAAGCAGAAGAGTTTGTTTTTCAGTAATTGGACTTACAGGGGGCCCAACTGGCCCAGGACGTCCTGGGGTTCCTTCAGGTCCAGCCGGTCCAGTGGGCCCCGGTGGTCCAGGGGGCCCCGGGGGACCTTGGATCCCTGCTTGTCCTTGTTCACCCTGCGGTTTGTAAAACAGGAGGTTATCAGCTGGCAGAGCAAACCCTTCACATTGCCACCCCAAGGGCCCAAGGCAGACCAGCCTGGCTGAAGCAGATGAGGTAGAAGCAAGTCGCAGGTTAGTAACAGGAGAAGTTTCCAAGAGTGATGGAGAGCCCTGCTGAGGATGGCTGGGCTGCCTGGGCCATCCCACCCTATGGTTTGCAAAGACACCTGAAGCTGCCTGGTCAGGCCTCTGTTCTAAAGGGATCTATAGATGACAGAGCAGTCCAAAGAGACCTTTTTCTCCATTGAGTCGGTCAAGTACAGTATTCATGCAAAGGACCGATGTCTCCTGAGCCTCTGAGGAGGCTTTCCACAGCACTTGACAGTCACATGTGAAGCAAATCCTCCCATGACCACACTGGCACCTCCAGGCAAACCCACAGTGTCTTACCTCAGCCTATTTTTTTCCCCCATGCTATATTTGTTGGACAACACTCCCTCTGTTTTGCCAAGGACCAAAAGTAGAAATGCCACAAACCCAAAAAAAAAATAACACGATCATCATGGCATTTCTGGAGCCCACCCAAAGCAGGCCCACGTGCACCAGGCAGAGCCTGTTTTTCTAAGATTTAACAAGGCAGTGTGTGCCGAGCCACCTGCCATTTTAAGCTCTCTGCCACGGGGCCGTTTGAGCCGGTTCCTCCCCAGGCCCTCAGTAGCCGTTCGGGGGCTGTGGCTCATGCCTCAGCAATGTCATCTGGCCCCAAGGACCCGGACGCGGGACCCAGCGGCGCTGAGGAGACAGTGGGTTGGAAGCGCCACGTTTGAATACCAGACTGCTGATCCATAATTGATGAATCCAGGGAGCTCCTGAGGCACCGTGGCGCCCACGCCGCGCTGTTCGTCTCACAGGCTCCCCTCCCTGGGTAAAATATCATGACAGTGATCACTGTTAGCGATCCACTTTAAATCAGAAAAACTCTCCTTGGTGGATCCATGGGAAGCCAGAAATCAAACATGGCTGTTTCTCAAGTAAAAATCAATAGGTGTGCAGTTGGGTCTCCACTGCATTTATCCTCTCTACAGCCTTATGCACTGCAGGAGGATGTACGAAATCTGTCCCCTCTGTGTGTTCCTACCAAGTGTGCTGTTTATCCTGGCTGCTTTTAGTAAAACATGCAAATACAGGGATGTTTGCTTTATTTAGAATGATAGATGAAAGTAATAAGCTGCAAATTTCATCCCTTCTTCCATGAGCTCTATTTAAAAGAAAATTTCCAACACATGGGCCAGACTCACGAGACGCTCAGTCACGTGTAAAGCCACAGCCCTTCTCCTGCTCCTCTGGACCCACAGCCCACACTGGGAAGTCTGCTGGGCCAGGCAGGAGGGGTATCCTCATTTTTCTCCATTTTTAAAGTGTATCCTATGTCCCATGCAAGGGAACACAGGACCATTCCTAAGCTTCCCTATCCTCCATACTCAGTGCTATTCAACTGTCACGTAAATGGTCTCATAGCTTTTAAATGTGGAAGGTAATTTGGATCTAATTAAGATGTTTGGAGGACACTGGAGTGTATTTCTAGATTTCCTCATGCCTTCACCTCTCATCCCAACTTCAGAGACTTCCCTCCCACTGCATCTTACAGTACCCCCAGCATGGGTGCACCATGGGAAGGCAAAGGGGGCTTTTTACCCATCTCACTTTGGCTCTCCCTCCTCTATTCCCACCTCAGCTGCTCTCTGCCAGCCCAGTCCATGCTCCACATTTAGGGCACTAAAATGCAGCACAGTGCCTGGAAGGGGTGCTGGCAGGGGACAGGTAGCTGGGAGGAGCAGGAGCCCTGCCCCAGCATGAGGAGCAGCTGAAAGGAGCTCACTCCAGCTCCCATTCGCATCACCCTCACTTTGTTGTCTCGGACAGAGCGGTTTTTGTTGAGGAGAGTGCCCGTCCATGCAGATCCCTAAACACACAAAGTGTTATTACCACATCATTATAGTCTTATTAATGTGTGCAGCACAAAAGGACCCCCACAGAGCTAACCAGACAGTAAGTGGATACAGTAAGTGGGAGATCAGGTGTCATTTTTGTCAGTTGTCATTCTATATTTTTAGCCATTGACTGTAGCTATTTTTCAGTTCTTTTAAACACCAGGCAGCCACCCTGGACTGCACCCCGGCACTGCAACGCTTGCTCAGCCTCCTCACACAGGACCCTGCTCAGCCCCTGTCTCGGCTAAGCCCCAGCCCTTGGGCAGAGCACTCCTGCTGGTGTGCTCAGAGGCAGCAGTAGGATTTTCCTCTTCCAGGTGCTGGCGCTACATTCATTTTGCAGGCTCACTTTTTTTTCTTAGAATTCATACACTGGGCTCCTGGAATTGCCTGGTGCTGGCAGACCTGTAGGAGCAGATTACACTCTTGCACTTAAGAGAATGAAACAGCAACAGCAAAACAGATCATGGCAAAACTCTCCGGTGAAGTTAAAGCCTCTGCGGACAGAGGGAATTTGCAGCCCTGGCTGACGACAGGACGTAGGGCAGCTATTCAAGTTTCCCACTTCATCCTGGAGAGGAACTTCAGCTTTCAAAGCCTTCCCAAGAGGTCAGTCCTTGGCCTGGCTCTCCAGACTGTCACTTTGAAGGGCAAACAGTGCAAGCCATGGGGCTCTGTGTGGTGCAAATGCTGAATCGGTAGAAACCAAACTGAAAGCACAGGCTCGAGTGGTAAGGTCAGGATTTGTCCAGCGTTGGGCAAGGACCAGGCACCTCATGGTAAAGGTCTCTAATTGCATCCTGCAGTTCCCTGCTAGCATCCAACTGTCTAGACAGGCAGCAGGGTGACAAAACCCAGCCACTTAATAGAGAGTGCCCAGCACACTTCACGGGGTAATTACAGCGGTTTGTCCACACGGGAGAGTTAATCCCAATTGATGGAATGAGGGAGCTTAAAGTGGGCTCATTAAAAGCCACATGAACTCTGACTATGGCCGCTCTTATTCACTGTTCATACGTCCATAATTCGCTTTATGAATTAATTCCCAAAATAAACTAAACATGAATTATGGTCCTGGAAACAAAAATAAATGTGTTTACACAAAGATTTAATGCAATTTAAAGAAACCATTCTAAGAGCTTATTTAGACACATTTCCCAAGTGCCTCAGACTAGACTAGTCCTTAGAAGAAGCGTTTGCCTATTCATTCATCTCAGTTAAATTTCACAGACATTAGCTGCATTTCAGCAAGAGGTTTCTAACCTCTTCTGGAGATTGAATATGCAGGAACTGACTCCTTTAGGGAGGAGGCTGCTTGTCGACAGCCCTAAGAACAGTTTCATGGCCCATTTCTTTCAGTTTAAAAAACTGGCTTCACTGCATTTCTTTTTAGCAACATTATCACATCAAAGATTTCCTCCGCTTCAAAGAAAGTCCCTTGGCTCTGCCTGAAACTCCTGGAAACCCCTCTGTAGGGGAAGAAAGACAGGTAGCGAGCTGATTAATGGCAAGCGTCAGGATAAGCTTAGAAACAGGCAATGAGGAGGAGAAGTCTACCTGGAAAGTGCGTCTCTTTATGACCGGAGGTGGAGCCAGCCGCACTGAATTGAGGAGAGGCAACAGCTGAAGAAGATCAAACCAGAAGGTCACAGGGCAAAGGAGGCCATTAGGGCACCGAGAGTCAGAGAGTAGCCAGGGGAGAGAACAGAGAAGAGGGGAACAGAGAGATTGCCATGAAAATAAAGCCCGGCGTGAGCACAGCACAGGGACCAGCGGGCAGACCTCTGAGCTCCCCGCGCCGCTCACGGGGAGACTGGCAGTGCCAGCCTGGCAAGTGCAGGGTGGCCACTCGCCATCCCGATGCTCCCACTGCACGCAGCTTGTACAGCTTCCTCTGCTCGGAAACACAACTTACCCAGGGGGTTTTTAACTCAGCTCCACTGATGTCCTTAGGCAGCGTTCACTGCGAGACATCCACCCACTGGCCCTGCTAAGATCTCCAGTGATAGGACTGTTTCTCTTAATTTCTCATCATCAGATTTGGGGCAACTACCCAAATGACAGTTTTCTACAAGTTTTCCAAGGGCAGTTTCCTAGTTCCCTTACAAGAAACCCAGTGTGTCTCCAGGTCTCACCCTTCCTCAGTGTGTGGGAGTGGAGACAGGCTAGCTGGGGTCAACAAACAGGTCCTGGCGTGCTTCACTTAGCTGGGCAGACACAACCACCATGACCAAGGGAGAAAACCAGGCCTAGGAACCAGAGTCCTGAGCAGGACATTGCCTTGGTAGCCTGTGCTTTGCTTTTCCTTGCTCAATAGTAACATCACCCTTTGACTGCTTATAGCCAGGAATGCTGCCTTAGGGCACAAAGCTGACCCGGACACACAGAAATCAAATGCACTAAAGCTCAGGAGCATTTGTTCATCCTTCTGCTGTATCCAGTTTCCACTTGCATGCACGCTGCTGTCAGCCTGGCACCCACCGTGCCGGCTCCAGGCCCAGGAATGCTCCTCTGGCCTCATCCACTTTCCTGTTGCTATCAGTTTTCCATTGAAGCTGCTCTTGATTTACACAGGGAGAAGAGAGAGAGGCTTTCTGCACTCAGACACAAAATCGTGCCCGTGTGCGCCATTCCCCACGTGAGCTGTGCTCAGATCCCAGAGGTGTGCCCACAGGTCTCCCACCACAGTCACCGTACGCTTCCAAGAAGCGCGCTTTATTCCCGTTGAACATTGTCCTTCATGTGTGCAGGGAAAGCAAGGATCCAGTCCTGTTGCAAAGAGAAGTGGCAACCCAATATTGCAGCATTGTGATCAGGTTCAAACGCTCGGATCCAGACAGCCACAAGCTATCGCTCCAGAAGCAGTGCTGCTGGAAACTCAGCTGGGCTGATTTTATCCAAAGGCAATTCCCCCCTTTCTAAAAGACAGTGCAGGAGGCCCCACAGCTCAGAAGAGCCAGCTGAGCTGGTTTTGAGTGGCTCCTCAAGCACTGAGGGGCATCTGAAATATTACGCAGCTTACAGAGAAGCAGAAGGAAGATGCTGGAAAGGATAAGGAGGAAAAAAACAGAGGCCAGACAAGACCCAGCAATGGATTCAGGTGCAAGTGGGAGAGTTCAGAGAAGAAATCTGAAGGCTCTCCCACCCAGCTCCTGCCCTGCCTCTTCTGTATCCCAATGGGAAGTTTTTTCAGAAGGCCATGTGCAATATTGGATCCACATCCTCGTGCCTTTGCTTCAGAATTGGGTCACATCAGACCATTACCCACAAACCTTCAGCGTAAGGATCTGGTTAGAACGCAGGGCTGCAAGGGTGGTACTTAGGTATTCCTGGGGAACAGTGAAGACACGTGAGACAAACGGGGTCAGTTAGACACACACGGCATTTCTGAGAGCAGACGGAGCACGGCTGGTCCCCCCTTCCCCCAGGCAGCACTTCGAGCAGCTCGAATGGCTGTCTCACCCCAAATGTGTAGCCCCAATACCTGGGCTCATCCTTCACAGCAGTGCAGGCCATACAGACTTATACAGGAAAAAAATAGGAAACTACAACAAGAGCTAAGGCATATAGCCTAACCTTGTATTTCCTCCCTACAAAAACAAAGATGAAACAAAACTGAAACAACATCCCTCGTTTTTCAGAATGCTGGTTTTCATTTCCTCACCCAGAAAAACTGACAAAGAACCTTGTCAAACAGAAAAGCAAGAGTAAACTGCAAGTCAGTCAGCTGTGTAGCATTTTTACAACACCTTAATTTTCATTCAAGGAGGAAGTAAGAGAACTGCACCTCTGTTGGCTGGTCTGTGCTTCTGGCTCCCTGAGCTTGCACAGTCTATGACCAAAGCCTTCAGCACAGCCCATCCCTGAGTTGAACTGAGGACAGTCACCCTTTCCGTGAGCACGTCTCTGCCTTAGAACGACTCATGGGCTTCCGAAAATGTTGAACTTGCTGCCTCATGAGACCCAAAGTACCTCCATCAGAGCCAAGCAAACACTGGTAAGATGTGAAGCTTTGCACCCGCCTTTTTCCCGCTGTCACAGCCCTGCAGCGTGTCACCCTACAGCCTCGACCCACTGAACCAGCGTGTTGTTGCCCCCAGGCCTGAGCCCAGGCTACTTCCAGGGATGCAGCAGCTGCATCTCCCTTCCCAGTATTGCTTTGAGTCTGCCACTGCTTTTCACCTTGAGCGCTGGGGACTGTGGGAGCCAAGGGGTGTAACAGGACCCAGGCCCGCTGCTCGGTGATCACTGTTGTTAGCTTCTTTTTAACATAACAATCTAGTGAGCCGGCTCGCTAAATAAACACAGCTGACTGGCTGTTATTGCACGGGGACTGGCACATACCCACGGTTCCCTTCTCCCTTGCTGCCAGCCAAGCTCTCTCTCCACTGGCTCTGCTGCTCCAAGCATCCCAGCCCTGCTCCCTCGGGGCCAGGGACCAGACCCCAGCTAATTATCCAGAGGCCCGTCAAAAATAAACAGAAAGCTCTTAAGCCTGTCTCCCTGTACACCCAGATTACAAATTCCAGCCACTTCATATGATGTCGTTCCAATGCATTTCCAGTGGATTTTCAGCACTCTGGTTGTTTTTAGAACCGGTTAAATCCCCTCAAACCCCATGATGTACTCTCTCCACTCTTGGCTGTGGCACATGCCAGTCAGGCCAGGATGAAGAGGCAAGTGGGGCAACATCCTGCCTTTCATTAAATGGCTGCTGGCATCAACACCCCCCTCTCAGCCTCGTCCTTGCAGGCAAAAAGCCCACCAGGCTTGGGGACCAGCCAGAGCAGCGTGGCCAGGGCAGGCCAGGGAGCACAACCCTTCCCCTTGCCCCTATGCAGGGATGAGATCAGCATGAGGGGAAAAAAGGAAGGGATGATGATAGAGTTTCTCCCAGGTCTGCAAGCCCCACGCTGCTCCTGGCCACGCAACTGCCACAGAGGCTGTGGAAGCAGCACGAACTAGTACAGCAGCACAAGATGTGAGTGACCCCTACTCCTCCAGAGACCTCAGGTATCGCTGGGTTTTGCGGTGAGGACACAGACCTTCCCCTCTCCAGCACAAACCTCCAGGAAGCAGCAATGACAGCAGATATCTAGGGGTCAGCCCCGGTGGGCAGGAACAGACCGGAGAACCAACATCCCTCCTGGAAAACCTTATCTGCTGCTTTTCTGCGAAACACATCAATCAGCCAAGCGCTGCCCTCGGGGCCCAGATGACGCATCTTGTTAATGAAACCATCTCTACTTCCAACAAAAAGCCATTCAAACGAGGGCGGATTAACATGCAGGAAGGCACGGGACAGAGGATAATAACACTAATGACTTACCCTGTGCGGGTACTCTGCACACTGACCCTGTGAAAGAACAGGATTAAAAGGAAAGAGTTTAAACCACAAACAGAGCGGACTGAAATAGGCACACGGGGTCCGGTCCAGAAGGTGTAAATCACTGCGACTATATCAAATTCAGTGCAGTTATACCACTTTGCACCCAATAAGCAGCCTGCCTCCTATCCCCTGTGCCCTGAGCCCTCTGCTCATCAAGTCCATTGAGTCCCTTCCCCTCTTTACATTTAATTCTTAACACATCTCGTGTTGAACTTACCTTTTCTCCTTTTTGTCCTGGGGGTCCCTATAAAATAAAAGTGACAAAACAGGCCTCAGTAAATTAATGACTTCAGTGAATGTCAAGGGAGAGGGATTAGAGGGAGACATGGGATAAGGATGAGATGGGATACTTGGATACTTACAGGTTGTCCCCTGGGACCTGTAGCACCCTTTAAAGAAATACATATGTGAACATGAGATGGTTTCCCATTTACAGTGACAAGAAGACAACAACTCTCAGTGTATGGAGTAGGTGAAAAAGTCAGCTTTTAAAAACAATTGTGGAGAAAACTCCCAAGAGAGATCTGGGCTCCCTTTGTTACTCTGGAGGAGTGAAAATGCACACATGTTCTGGCTGCCCTGCAGGGGGGAATTATTAAAAGGAGAGGGGGAAAATCATCAGGAAAACACACCCTTATTGTTCCCAGGACCTCAGCTGACAGCGCGGCTCCTCGGCCGATGGAACCAGAAGCAGCCAGGACTGAAGCCTGAGCTAGGATTGCACAATGGGAGTGGGGAGCGGGGATCTTCAACATGTGCTTGCCAGAGGGTTGTACTGACACTCGGGCTCAAAAAACAGAATTAGCAGAAGAAAACATTCAGCACTCCAGTGAGCGAAGGTGACTAGTGAGCTGCTAGCTCATGTTTGGGATTTCATCATCAGAGATGTCAAGAGGAACAAGACCGCATTTGGGCTTCCATCAAGTGCAGCCTAAGTTTATCGTTTTCAACCAAATGCATTTTAAGTACAATGCACATATGAAACAGACCTTCAAGGTGGGGGGGAGGGAAACACATTTAATACAAAAAATATGCTTTTTTGGGCTGTTGTTAGATAATTGAAAGCTGCCAGATGGGTTCTGAGAAATCTTTCCATCAACTTTTACTTCTGCTATGAGGCCAACCATGAAAAATGTCAGCTCCCAGAATATATTTAAAGAACGTAATTGCTAACTGCAAGGAAAACACATCCCATGCGTAACTAGAGAGTTGCTGTTGTGACATGATGAGTCTGATAGCCATAATGTAAAAATTACAGCCGTGATTCCCAGCACTGCAATTAGGAAGTTACAGAATTAGGGACGCAGCTCGTGCATCAGCTGAACGAAGATTGCTACCCTGCCTACGAGCTTGTTTGCAGCTGAGAGGCAGCATAATTTCAAACCTACCCATCACCTGTAGAAAAACATGTATATTTTTACCGTCTCTCCCTTCTGTCCAGGATGACCCTGCAGAAGAAAGAAAACATGCATCAGCTTTGGCCACTACAGTCACTAGAAGATGTTAACTTCCCCCTTATCTCGGGAGGTACCTCCAAAGGGGGATGCAATGCCGAGCTTTGCTCACACACTTTAAGAGGACACCACTGCCTGCTACCCCAAAATGGTCAGAACAAAGCTCTGGGGGCTGAATACAGGGTGAAAAGACTCTGCAGGGCGTGGTTAAGCTCCCCTCGGGCTGGCAGAGCAGCCTCTGCTGAGTGCAGTGTGTGCCCACAGAGCAGTACGAGAGAGAGGCTGCTGGGTCTCTCTTGGGGGTCATGTTCCTCACAGCAAAAACAGGATCCTGCTGCAGGAAGTTGGATGCCAGAGGTATGAGCTACCAGCAACTTTTCCATCGCAGCATGGCTAGAGGAAGCTGGTGGGGAACCTGGCTGTGTGACTGCTACGTGGAGCTGTGGGTTTCATGTCTGCTGGGTTCACGGGGAAGTGGCTGTATTTGCGCCTGGCTCTCCAAAGGATGGGAAGAACTTCAGCTTTTCTACTACAAAGCTGATTGCGAGGAGGCTCTAAGGACAGCATGGAGGTCTCATGGAGATCTTTAGGGTCCTTCCCACTTCTCCAGCTCTTTTCAGCACAGAAGTAAAGAGAAAGAAGCTGTAGGGTCAACTTCAAAGGAAGCTGTTGGCTAAAGCAGAGGGCTGGTGCCTCGGGGACCTGCTCTGCCTGTCTGATTCGGGGTGGGAGTGCCTGCTAAGGCTTTCCTCGCAGCAGCCAGGCTGCTGCACTTGTGACGTGCTATTTTATAGATTTGCCTAGAAAGGAAGAGGCCACACTCTGCCTTTCCTAGTTCTCCTGACTCCTGTATCTCCCCCAGAGGCATCTGTGGTGTCCTCCTGCCTGCCAACCTCCTAATTTTCTTTTAATCCATGCATGTGCGTGACTTTGCAAAATAATCCCCTTAAAAACATACTGTATAAGACACAGGCTGGCAAGACAGTGGGACCTAGCAGGAGGCAGGACAGGAAGCCTGCAGGGTTGTTTGCTTACCGGTTTGCCGTCCAAGCCAATAGGGCCCTGAAATAAAAAAGGAAAAACGATGAGAAATGCTTTCCCCAGAGTGCCTGTCCATCTGCCCCAGGAAGCACCATGTGCCACAAGACTGCACAAACTGGGATGAGGTGAGGTGACTCTCCCTGTCCTCCTGCCAGGTCCCTGGCCCACTGAGTACCAGCCCAGATTCTGGATTGCTCCAGCAGGGACCTGCTCACTGTCAGCCCATTTCAGCAGCAATGCTGGACACAAGAAGGGAAGAGAGGAGGGATTCATAGGCAATTTGCAAAAAGCCCTCAGAATTTAAAATTCTACAGTGTCCACTAAACTAGTTGAAAATCAGCAGTTTTCTCAAGACTTTACCTTAAAAGGGCATACACCTTTGGGGGAAGAGACATTTTTGCAAGTGATAGAATAATAAAAGTGTCCCAGGGAAGAGGTGACACACAGCTCAGCACATGCTGAAGGTACTGTTTGACGAGAAACAGGCTCCACAGAGTGCCGTCCCACCGGCTACTTTCTCAAGAGCTGGGCTGATTTGTTTTCTGCTCCTCCAAAAGCCAAAGACCACAACGGCCTGGAGAGATCTGCTTCTCCTCAGCCCCGGGGCAGCTCACAGCCCCCCTTTCTGCACAGGGCAGAGCCGCGGAGCCCGCTCAGACAGCTTGGAGGCTGCCAATTCCTCCCCTTTTCCAGGCGTGAGAGTCACCCCCACAGACCTGCTCTGGCACATCCAGTGTCCTGCAGCAGCAGCTGAGCTGCCTGGCAGGAGCAGGGATGTGGGGGGTGTTTGTGTTTGCCTTAGGCTTCCTACTTGTTCAGGAGAAATGCCTATGGATAAATAGCAACCTTTTGAGTTCCCCAGCAGCCTCAGTGCTTCAGAGAGTGCTGCCAGCAGCCGTAGGATTGAAATGAAATTTGCTTTGTCCTCTCCTGGGCTGGTTCTCTGTTCTCTTGCCTATCTGCAACAGTGTTTCAGAAGAATTCCCTCTCATGTTTTATGTCCTCTCCCTTTGGCATGACCAGGGTGTTCAGCCCAGCACGGTCCCCAGCTGAACCTCATCATGCAGGGCCCCCTTTGGATCCCAGGAACTTCCTGCTATTGGAATATCACCTAAAAGCTCAATTAAGGTTGGAATTTCATCTACCTAGGGGTTATTTTCTTTGTTTGGGGGTATTTCCTAGGATGGTTTTCTTTTACCGAACAGATCTGGCTTCACCTATATTATTTTAACACTTCGGGGTTTTTTTTTTTAAATTAATTTCCTTTTGGAGTTGTGTGGTTTGGGTTTTTTTCCCCTAAGTATCACTTAAAAGGGGAAAAAAAAAAAAAGAAAAACAAATGAAGAAAAGATTACTTTTTCCAGTGATATCAGATCAGGTCATTGGTTTCAGAAAGAAATTATGAGATACAGCAAGCACTAATGAGGCCTCCTAGTAACATCACACACCCATACCTCATAAATTAACAGTTACACTTACCGGGAATCCAGGAAAACCTCTCGTTCCAGGCTGTCCCTGGGAAGGATGAAACAGAGACAGCAGTTTAGAGGAACTGAAATGAATTTTGATAGACCCTAAGTCCTCTCTACAGAGCCTTTCCTCCAACCTCTGACCAATCATCCTAGGGCTCCCTGAAGAGGTACCTAATTCTCCTCCAAGGGGAAAGTGTCTTGGGAAGGAGGGGAAATCTCGCATCCCCACTCCAATTTGTACAGGGCCAAGAAAATGCTGGAGCAGCTCCAGTTTGGACTGCAAGCAGCTTCCTTGAAGCTTTTACATTAATTAAATGGGTGTCCCTAGCCCATATGCTAGGCTTTTGGAGTATATTCCAGAGGCTGAGCTCATTTTATGGCAATTCTTGCTGCCATAAACTGGAGGCGTTTAATGCAGGGTGCTGCTCTGTGCAAGACAAGCCTCACAGATCACTGGTGTCTAAATACAGCCATCCCCCTTCGCCTCCTCCCCCGATCTCAAGTCCCAGCACATTCATTTTCCTCACAAATAATTCTGGAGAAGAGATGACTTTTTTTCTTTTCTGTTTGGTTTTTTTTGTCCTCTGAAAACCAAGAGAAAAAGGAGAGTTTGGCAGTGTGACGAGAGGAACATGAGCACCAAGTCATTTCCCCACCTCTTGCTAGCTAGCCAGAACTGGCTACCAGCTTGGGATCAGGTACAGCAAACATTGGCTTGAGATGTGTTTGGCAGCTTCTTCATCACCCACTTAAAAACATCAAAAAAAAAAAAAAAAAAAAGAAAATGTTCAGGCTGTTAATTTTTCCCAGTTCTTCAGTTTTTGGGACCTGTGACATCCCAGGTCACGGTGACCGTAGATTTGTGGGTATCCAGTAAAGATATCACTTCACTTAGGGCTTCTTTTATCTCAATTTAAAAAAAAAAAATTAAAAATGTAAAAATGTGTGAGCCAAGTCAGGAAGCATATGGTCCATATGGTCCAGACTTCAGCAGATTTTGAAGCACACTCATGTGGATGGAAGCAGCAGGATGAGGTAAATCCTGTACCACGCTCATCAAGTGACCACTGTGGCATCTTGCCTACCCTGAAAGCTATGCTACGATGCCAAAAAGCCCAGGTTCTTTATGTGCTCTCCCATTCTGGGGAAGAAAATGCTTTCTTCAGCAATTTGAGACACCGTGACTGGACTGTTTGAGTCCCACAAGGGTTCCCCTGGAAAGAGCTATAAACAAGGGTGCAACTCTGCCCCAACCAGAGTGATCCCATGTGGTGCTGAGGGAAGGGAAGGGGAAAGAGGGGATGGGCCTGCTGGGCTGTGAGAGTGAGGTTTGCCACAGTGAAGCAATAGGAATCCTTTGGGAGAGACCTGAGAGCCACACTGGCAGGGAAAACCTTCACCTTCAGGTTACAGCAGAAAGACTTGGTGAAGGTTTAACCCTGCAGAGGATGGGGCCAAACAGTCCTTCTGCAGGGTTTGAGAGATGTGCCTGTACCACAAAACGCCTCATGCTGCACTGGCAGTTCTGGTTTTGTACACAATGCTCGCAGGACCTAATCACATTTGCACTGGTTTTTTAGTTCTGCAGAGTTGAACTTGGTCAGCTTTGCTTTGCAAGATACATACAAAACCACCTGGCCCTGTTGGCCAGTGACCAGGAGGGAAGATAGGCTATAAATCAGAGGATCTGTCCACCGCTGGCTTCTGAAAAGGCAAGAAGCAAGAAGAGCCTAGCCACAATTCATTAATTTTGGTTCCCTGTTGGACACCTCCCCGGACAAGAAGTGCTAAAAAAAGAATTAGGGAGAAAAACCTGGAAATGGTGCAATTTGGCTTCCTCTGTAGACTACAGACTGTTGCCTCTTTCTCTGGAGGACAGCAGAGTGATTTGCACGGTATCACGCCAAGACAACAGTTCAGCAGTGAGTGATTCCAAGAGACTGTTTTTCTTGGGTGGCTGCTTTTCCTTGTCTTCTTTTTAAAATGTTGATTGTATGAAGAATGTAATCCTGGGAGCTGCCAAATCATGGAGACCGTCTGTTTCTGCCACTATCGGCGCACTGTCCCTCTCTGGCCAGAAGTTAAGCAGCTCTGAGCTCGAGCGAAAACTTCAACCTCCAAACAAAAATCTGGAAATTATTTGTCATCCCACGTCTTTCCGAGTGGCCCCTTGGCCAGGGTTTCCGTGTTTGTCTTCAGTGCTCAGCCATCCTTTTGACCTATCACCAGCTCCCCAGGAAATTGGATCATCTTCACAGTAGGCTTTGCAGAGGGAAAAGTGTGGAACTGTGCCAGTCCTGGCACATCAGGCCTTTGACTGGTGTAGGTGAAACCCCATTTTAGATACCATTTGCCATCTAAATTTTCTGCTGCTTTGAAGATGCAACGTGTTCTGCACTTTCCCAAACCGCAGCAAAGGCAGCAGCACCAAAGCAGACATTAAAAATTGTCCCGCAAACCAGGCATGTGTCCTTCAAGAAAACAGCGATGCCTGTCTCTCTTTGCAGGACCTACACGGACAGGGACTGATGGCTTCTCTCTCCGATTACGGTATCTATACTGTCCAAAAGGCTGAGAGCCACAGGCTTGGGAGAAAGAGCAAAATCCCCAGGGCACTCACCCTCCAAAATCTGCTGTTTATGGAGCAGGGTGGTCTTGCTCTGAGCTTGGCATTGAGAGACCTGCCAGCTGCCAGGGACCATCTGCTGGGCATATTGTTTGGGTCCTGGGTTTTGGTTCTGTCACTCCTCAAACTCCAGCATCCCAGGCAGGTGGGTCTGGGACTCGGCAAAGCCGTTTGTTATTAGAAACACTTGCCATGGGGCTTTTGGGAAGTTAATTGGAAAGCCAGATGTAGCCAAGTGTTCTCACTGCCTAGGTCTCTCTCACTTGACCTCCGCTGTGAAACAAAGGCTCCAGCAGCCCATCCTCTCTGCAGGTCAAGGACGGTGCTCTTCACAGGTTAATCAAAATCGGAAGTGCCCACTGGGAAGGAGAGAATTGAATCTCCAGGTCTTTTTTTCATGGAAATCTCTGGTGGAGGCTGTGCAGGGATGGAGTGGAGAGGACTGGCTGCACCCTCACAAAAGCAGAGGCTTGACGGCTGAACCGCAGCGTAAGAAACATCCAATGTTTAGGCCATGTAAACACTCCAACCCTTCATCTTGGTCTTTTTTTATGACCTTATCCTTGCAAAAAACTTTGTCTGGCTGACTCCCTGCACCTTGCAGGGATGCTTTTGTAGAACAGGATGAGTAATCCTGCCTGCACCTTCCTCATCACCCTAGACAGCTAAGGGGCTGTCCAGATAGCAGTAAAAGTGCTGAGAAATAGTTTCTAAGAGTTTGGGTCCTCGGCAAGACCTCCAAACCACCTGTGTTTGTGAGTTCGCCACTCTGATCCTGCTCTTTCATCAAAATCCGGGCCTTTGTCCCCTGCTGAAGAAACCAAGGCTGAGATCAGCCAGGCAAAGGGCGTATTTTCTGCAAAAGTGGTAGCAGCCCTGTTGCAAGAAGAAAGGATGCTTCTTCCTTTTAAATGCAGGAATATGGTTTCCTTGCAAGGGAAGGCTTCCTCATTTGTTCTGGAGAATGAGCTGTAATTTCATTATATATAGTATATAATAGCAGTATAAAACCAAGGCTGGCTCAGTATGGGAACCACATTATACAGGGTTTTTGCTCCTTCCAGCTGATGCTGTGTCTTAGTGCCCCTCCTCAGTCTTTCCCAGTAACTTACCCACATCCTGCATCAGCCAAAAATAGAGAGAGAAAAGCCACTTACGGGCGGACCGCGGGGCCCGATGATAGACATGCCGGCTTCTCCTGGAGCACCCTGCAGAGACACGAGGGAGAGGAAGTGGGGTGAGCAAGGGAGGAAAGGAAAATACAAAGACAACAATACTCCTGTCAAGACTGGGGTTAAATGAGGGTGCCTCAGGTGCGAGACCTTCAGGGCTTATGGGGCAGCTGCTGTTCTGGCCTCCCCCTGGCTCTTGCCTCACACTTCAGGAGAAAAAAGATGTCATTTGGAGCCACTCAGACGTGCCAGAAAATGGAAGCTGCACAGCAAGGAGAACTATAAACACATAAAACACTTTCTGGTAAAACAGAGGTTCTGCCCCATTGCAAGTGTGAAAGATGGCCTGAAACCCCTGCTGTTTTCTTCCTGCAAGTCCAGGAGGACTGTGTCCCGCAGAAGAAAGAAAAGAAGGAGGGATGTGCTGGGCTCCAGGGAAATGGGAGCTGTGGGCAGCTTGTGTACTTCTCAAACTAAGCTGAGATGTGGATGAAAACAGAGCAAAGTGCTTGCTGGAAAAGAAAACAGCTGCCTCTCCAGCTCCTTGCCACCCATGGCGTGCGATGGGCAGGACATGTCCCTCTCTCTGTAAAACACAGTGTATTCCTGAGAGGCAGCTCCAGAAGTGCCCAGGGCTGGGGATCTTTGGGATGGAGCATCCCATAAACCAAGCAGCCTGCAAGCAAGCACAGCTCTCTGCAAAACAAAGCTGTGGCCTGCCAAGGACCTAGGGCTCTCACAGAGGGCTTTGGGGAAGCAGGGACAATGGATTTTTTCCACTGTTTGTTTGTATCTATCTGCTGTCCCTTCATGTTGAAAACTTTGGCCAGAGAGAAATGCGAGGACATGCAGAGAAAAAGCAGGATGGCTTCAGGTGGGGAAATTTTGGTCTGCTGGATAATGTTGGTTGGCTCCAATGAGCAAGCAGTGAAAGCAAGGAAGGAGAATCTCTGTCCTACCTTACCCTTCCTTGCTGCGTTTTTCTCTCCATCTACTATGAAGAGGAGCAAACAGGCCTGGTATGGTAGTGCACAGGTGAGACCCCTGTCATCCCTTTCCTAATTTCTACACATTGTCACTCAGTTATTCACACACCCCAAACACCTCCATTTCCCCGTTCTTATGGGTGGGAGGTGCTCACAGCTCTGGGGAAAAGACACTAACACTGACATGTCAAAACGGAGGCCAGCAGTAGGGTGCTTTGCAAACCACCAGTTCTTTGTGGGTACAAAACACCGACTCATTGCACAGCAAGCAGTCTGTGAGATGGTGTCCCACTGTGTCAGAAATAGGAGCATGCCATGCCATTTTCTTCCTTGCTCCCGCTTGCACCAGGGATCGGGTTAACCTGGGAGGTGGAGGGGAGCTGCAGGTCGATTAGGTCAAGCAGAGCTGCCAGTGGGGAAGAAAGTCAATGGTTAAAACCCAGGAAGCCTGGAGGGAAGCCCTGCGTGTGCCCACTGGCCCTTATGCTGTTAGTAAATTGTCATAAACAAGAAACGCAGCGTCTTCAGAGGCTGAGTAGCCTGGAAGGAATTTGGGAAATATACTTGCACTGACACGGAAGATGGGGCAGCCTGGGGGTGTGGAAGCCCACATCTGGCTGCAGTGGCCATGACTGCCACCAGGGAGCTGGGGCTGGCCCTAGAGGAGGCCCCAGAGTTTGGGGGTGCTACAGGCTACGAGGAGCTGACTCACCTTTTCTCCAGATTGCCCTTTTAGTCCCTGGGTCAGTGGCACCCACCGCAGCCACATGCAAGAGGGTGCAGGGAAGAGAGAGAGAGAGAGACACAAACACAGGCGTCAGCGGCAGGGGCACGCTCTCCCACCCCAAAACCCTGGCTATGGGGTGGGGATGAGTAGCGTGGCCTCAGCTCCCGCACCAACCCTCCTCCCCATCCTCACTATGGGATGCCCAAGCAAGGAGCAGCTCCAAAACACAGCCCTGAGCCAGGCAGTGGGGTTGTCCCCTTTGCTCAGGGCAGAGTTATCTGGAAAGGGCAGCTGCCGGTGGCAGGCAGGGGTGCGTGTTAGCAAGCCCACAGTTAGCAAGCCCGGACATCGCACGAGGTGGAGCAGGAGGCACCCAACCAGGGGGATGCTGAACCAGAGGAGGGCCTGGGTAGCACAGCAGAGGGAATGGAAACACCCCTCCTGGCATGTATGTGGCTTCCAGGGCTCGTAACCCTGCTGTAACAAGGGGAGCCCCTCAAGTGTGGGGCTCAGGGAGAGTAGTTTTGCTCACGCTGACACCTGCCAAGGACCATCCTGAAAGCTCCCCTCCCCAAATCCTGGGGGCTGGAAGAGAATGGGAAGGATAAAGCACACACAAAAGGTTCTGACTTACCGGCCGCCCAGGGATCCCCATCGCACCTTTGTCTCCCTGGCAATTAAGGCAAAATCAGAGGCAATTGGTTAACTGACCAAAAGCAAGGTTATAAAACAGCACAAATAAAGTGTGCCACAGCAGCAGCTTTGTGCCGTGGTACAAGTGTCCAGGGATTTCGAGGGGGAGAAAGAAAGTTAAAGAGAGGAAAGTGCGTCTGCATGTGCCCAAACCTTTCTTTAAGAACACCAGTTCGTGTGCATATACGACAAACCACCAAATCTCACAACAGAAATCAACACTGCAATTTAGGCAGCAAAAGAAGGACAAGAGTCTCCAGTCAAAGTGCAATCCCAATTTCCAACACTTCGTAAAATCCAGGTCCTGGGAACGGGCTTCCTGCAGTAGCCAACTGTCACGTTTTTCTCTTTCTTGACCAAAGTCAGCTGGGTGTTAGCTACTTATTTATAGAGTTATCACTCTGAAACACAATTCTCTTAGACTTGAAAATAGAGTCCTGTCCAGAAGCAATAGAAAAATGTGAGAACACGAGCTGACACAGGAAAAAGCATGTCTGGAAGAAGACATACGAGCAGCTGTGTTCAGTGTCCTCTACCCCTCTGAGTTACTTCCCAGTGCATTGTCACGGTGTGAGCGATCCCAACAGTGGTTTTGGGAATGACTGCGGGTCAGGAGACACTGGACAGAGCCTCATAAACATGTGAGCACAGGACCGGTGGCAATTTTCTTCAGCCGCTTACCTACAAGGCAGTTTGCTGCCTCTTGCAGTTAAATTTAACTATGCAATTAAAAAAAAAAAAAGAAAAAAAAAGAAAACCACCCTCCTATGCATTCCTGGTCACCAAAACTGAAGGCTGTGCAGATCTGGGAGACAGCAGCTCATTGCTGAAGGATCTTGATGATTATGGCTTCAGCAGTCATGTAGCTTTTGCTCTATATTTTGCAAAAATGACATGATAATAATCTCTCAGTTCTGTTTCCAGCGATGTTTGGGATTTCCTTATGTAAAACAGAGTTTTCTTGCCCATGGCTGACTGTGTCTGCAGACACAAACCTGGTTTTCTGGTTTCTGCAGCTGGAGACACCGGCCCCATCGGTGCCACCTCTTTGTGCCTTCCCCCACATTCAGCCCCAGCGCGTGTGAACGTAGTCTGAAATCTCTGGAAAGGGAAGGCACTTCACTCTATTTGTTTTTCCGGGTGTACACAAAGGCTCTTTTGGCTGTACAACCCAAACTCCGACATTATTGCCTGGGATCAAACCATTCCTTGGTGGAAGTTTAGCCACTTCCCTCTGTGGAGCTGTTCGGTGCGGAGAGCATTCCTTTCCATGCAGCCCACGTCTTGATAAATTGAAGAGCAATATACGCTTTGCAAAAGCATCCCTTGCAGATGGATCAAACGCTAAACAGCTGCTTGATTTTAAATTTTGTCCATGATATATTATGGGAAACTGCTTTCTTCCAGGGTTTCAGGCGGGTTCTCAGTCCTGCTAATATTTGCCTATCTCTGTGTGCCGGCAGTGAGCAAAACTCCTGGTGTCAGCATCTTGCCCTGGGATTCCTTTGTGGCTGCTGGAAAACGTAACGCTGAGCTTTCCCCTGCTTTTAGTCCCTTAAATGTTGCTTTCCTCCAGAGCTGAGCCCAGGCTGATCTCCCTCATGGTTTGAGGTAAAAGCTGAGTTCATTTCTCTTGGCTCTGCTGTGGCTGGTGCCTGAGCAGGAAGAGCCCAAGGTCGGGGCTGAGCCGTGTCAGGTCTCCCGTGAGTACCTGGTGTCGGAGTGGTACATGACGGCACCGTGTCTGGTATGTGACTGCACAGCATTACAGCCCTTCGAGCAATAACAGCGAAGGGGAGGTCCCAGTAGGACAGCAAATAAATGCCAGATGTTTATAAGGAAAGGTTGTCTGTGACAGGGAGCCAGGAAAGAGCACTCATGGGTGGATGATACCATGTAGGTTGGTTAGGAAGTCATGCAAAGCCGCCTGAAGCTCCCACATCGGAGCTAGAGGAGCACGAAAGGCAACAAGCAGCCTCTGTCCTGACTAAGGGGAGAGTCAGCAGCACAGTTTGCATTTCCTTCATTAGGAAACTGCCTGTTGCAACTCGTGCAGTCTCCAGGTGAACAGCAGCCTGGGGAGCAGGGAGCCATCACCAGGAAAGCATGCAGTTCTAACTCCAAACCCCACACTCCTTCCTCACTCATGACTAACTCAGATGCAGATACTGTTATTACAGACTTTTGCATTTGTCCCAGAGTGACTTAGGCCTTCTAAATCCTGCTGCCACTAGCAAGTCCCATCAGCAAGAACACTGCACACCGTGCTCTTCGACCAGACTCTCAAGCTGACAAAGGCATCTCCAAAAGCAGTGTTTCCCACACACACAGGAGGACTCGTGGGGATTATGTTACCCTCAAGTTTGGTCCTACACAGCTCCTGCAGTCCCTCATCTGTATGAGCCACGTCCTGTTTGCAATACTCTGTTCCACAGCACATTTTCTGTGCCAGACTTCCTTCTCCCAGCTTACGAATGCTGGAGGCCTCCTGATCAAAGTACTGCCAGACAGAGAGAAGGAGGGGATGACACAGAAAGAAAGAAGTATTTACTGGAAGTCCAGCCTTTCTGTGAGGCCCTGGGACAAAATACACAGACACAGCAAAAGCTACCTTCAAACTGAAGGGAGGGCTTGATAAAGAGATGAAATCACGTGGAAGGGTTTGGGAAACAGAATGGTTAAAAAACTCTCCACAGCTCCTTGATCATCAGCTCTGATTGCTTCAGTTTCCTAATCTCCTGCTTGTGAAGTTTTCTCTCCTTTTGGCATGGCTCTGCCCACAGCTCTCTGCACGGGCTCTGAAGGTATCTGCAACTCCATGGAGAACAAGCTAATTACAGGGCTTTGACTTTCTTCCTTACTTTCCATCTGCTAAATATTATTTTTTCACGTATGGAATTGCTACAGTTGCCACAGAAATGTTGCATGATCAGAAATGGGAGAGAAAATGTCCATGAGAGGATCTTTTGCTTCGGATGTGGTCCAGACGGCCCAAGAGTCTGGAAACCTCTGGACTATTGCACGATTTCATCATTTCCTTCCTTCCTTTGCCCCTTTTAGTCCCAATCTCACCAAATATCTGACATGACTGCGGGCTGCCCTTGCCTTCACCAAAGCCTCAACTGACTTCAAAAATAAGGGTGGGAGCATCGGTTGGGCAAGAGGAGAGCATGGAGACCCATTTTGCTGCTGTGGTGTTGCTCATCCACTTCTCTGGCTTTTCTCCTCCTTCTCCTGGATTACAAGCAGGGCTCAGTGCAATTCTAGCGAGTATTTCTGCCCACCTCCACACTCAAGCCAACACAGCACTGGGAGCTAAGCCCCTGCCATACTGCATGTTGCGTTTTGCAAGCTGGGAAACAAAAACAGGAGAGAGATGTGGGGTGGTCACCACCTTGGGGTTGCTCTCCAGAACAGCGTGTATGGCAATCAGCCAGACAGGAGCCCAGGTCTGTTTGCTCGTAAAACCATTGCCATTTTTATCACGAGAAATATGAGGGGGGGGAAATATTTCCCATGGTGACATGGAAGATTCTATCTGGCTCTTCAGAGGTGAACTTCTGCTCACGGTGGTCTCGCTCACCAGCCATCAGAAACCCAAGAGATCCTGAATGAGATGAGGGTGCTGCTAACCGAGGACAAATTCCACCTTGGCTAACGATGCTCAGTCTGCCTGACTTCCTCTTATTATTATTTCCATTGGCTGCAGCACTCCTCACGGCCTGTCCTGGAAGTCTGCGTGCAGAGACAGGTTCAGGGGTCGCAATAAGCCAGGATACAGTAGCAAATAATGTCAGCACTTCTCTGGTGGTCTCATGTGCTTCTGCCAGGCTTCAGTCTCTCATTACAATATTAGGTTTCTAACCCTTAGCGCTGCAGAGGAAGCCTGGAGTGTGCTTCTTCCTCACCCCACAAAGGCACTGACTGCTCTTTAGGAGATGTCTGTGCTGAGCTATCTGTTTCTCTCTAATTTCTCACAGCAATAAACAGACAGACCAACACCACTACCAATTCTGTGCCCACCCTGTCTCTTTAATGCCAACATATGGTTGCCCAGGTCGGAGCAGGAGGATGGACTCCACTTGCAGCCCCCTCCAAAGCAGTGCCTTCTTCCCCGAAACGCACAGCTAATGCTGAAATACATCCACTTCAGCGCCCATCCTGAAAGCCCCTGGGATAAGCTATCGCTGAAGGTTTGTGTGGATCGGGGCTTTCAGCTGTGAAACACTCTCAGACCTTTTGGCCTAGAAGGTGCAACTTTTTGGAAGATTGTTGTAATTAAATAGGTCTGTGCTCATATATCTGAGGGAGTTCAGTCTATAGCATTTCAGCTTGATGAAATGGGAAGGAAAATAGGTTGTGCACAGCAACTACTGCTCAGAACGTCATCTGCAAACTGTTTAAGACATTTTTGCATGAACAGACAAAAGATGACTACCGTATGTTTAACTTCTCATGTTCCTCCACAGAAACCCACTATAGTCACTCTATTGTACACGAATATAAACCATTTCCCCTGGAAGGACTGTGCTGGAGACAATATAGTGTTTCTTTATAATCCTGAGAGATACACAGCCTCAGTCCTTGCACTGCTGCTGCTGGTTCAATGTGGGTCTCTTAATAGCTGCAAGAAAATTTCTGCAATAACCTAGCTATTTTCCTGAAGCCTAAATCATCTGCACTGAGGTTTTACATTAGCTAACATTTGAAAAGGAAGCTGTCAACACGATTTTTCCTCGGAAATTGATAGCTGTGCAGCTATACTTGAGAGCCCAGCAGTTGAGCCAGCCCAGGTGAAGTAGCAGGGAACAAGTCCCTCCAGCTCAGCTCCTGCCGTGCGTTTGTGATCCATCTTTCTCTTTTTTGCACACACCTCTTGTTCAGTGTGTGGCACCCAGCGCATGTGAAGCACATGCGGCCGGTTCCCCTGCAGTATGTGCGGCCAACTGGTCACACGCAGACACCTGCACCACATGGCTTTGCTGTGTCCCCATCCCTGGCTCCCTCCATCTCCCCCTCACAGGCTGAATCGCAGGCAAGAGCAATCCCACCCCAATGCAGGTCCTGACAACCCACAGTACTTGCTGGTTGGGAGATGCCAGGGTGCCGGGAGTGCGAAGTTGGCTACCACACCAGACACCACAGACGGGAGACTGTGCCAGTTCATGCCCCACAAACTCTGTCTCAACAGCTTCTAAACCATAGAGGTTTGGTACTTACAGGCGGACCTGAAAGAGAGGAAAACAATTAACAGTAATTAATTATTTTAATGCAATAAACGCTAAACAGAAGGAAGAGATAAAAACATTGCACCATCTTTTGAGGTTGATCCTGAGGCTGCTCCCATTTGCTGATGCACTTTCACCAACTCTCTGCTTGTTAATTAAGGTATCCCCACACTTAGCTGCTAATAATCACTGAGTGCAGGGCAGCTTCTGACAGCCCTGTGTTGGGAAGGCCATGCAAGTCAGGCTCTTGACACTGTTATACACAGTTTTGGTCCTTCAGCACACATAAGTGGGGGACTTGTTACTTGTGTGACTCCACCTCACATCCCTCCCACCCCTGAGCACTGAGAAAGTTGAATCTGGGGAAGCAAGAGCCCCTTTGCTGCTAAAATTCCTACCCACTTCCCACCAGCATTGGTGATCCTGCAAAGGTGTGAAAAGATAAGTGAGGAAACTACAGCTATTAAACATATCAGGTACCTTTTCTCTTTAATACAAGCAAATTTTCCCCTTTGCTTCTGCCTATGTTCCAATAGAAGCCAATCTGCCCTCTTGGAAGAAATTCTCTGAAATCCTTTGGGTTTCTTTTATTTTGGAAAGCTTTTTGGAACCTGACAGTGTGGAGCACTGCAACTGCCTCATACAGAACAGTTGTACAGTATATATCAGGGCTTAAAGAGCACATTTCTTTCATCAGTTCCCAGAAAATTCCTCAAAATCCTGACAGATATTGTGTATGTGGAAAGAAACCCCCGGACTCACTATTTTGTGGTTTCCTCTCTGTGGGAGAAGCAAGACACACCATACAACTGTCAGGGGCTTCTACATTTTCCATACTTTATAGATACTCTTGTTTTCTTTTTTTTTTTTTTCTCTACACAGAGTGCCAAGAAGTAAGGCTAAGCAGTATAACAGGCGAGCTGACAGATAACAGGCAGCAGCCTCCTCCTTGCACGGGAGGTGGATGTCACAGTGAGCACCTGCGGAATACGTCGTCATCCTGAAAATGCCCCTGGCTGAAAGTCCATAAAAGAAACCGGAGACTTTGGATGAACAAACGTTTTCCACATTGGAAATCTCTCGCTTAGCGTGACTCTTTCATACCAGGGGCTTCAGCAAATGGTTTGGCTATCAAGCTCTGGTGACCTAAAACTGCCCTGTCAAATGCCACTGTTAGACACAGCTTTCATCGAGGTTCATTTAGAAGAGGTTACCCCTAATGGGTACCTTTGGGTTAAAAACTAGTAAAGCTTAGCACTGACTGACAGACAGAGCTAAGGTCAACACTCACAGCCAGAAGGCTCAACAACTCAAAACAACTCCAATCAAATTTAGAACAGGATCTCAGGGGCGACCCAGATTTGGTTGGTCTGGCAATCACCCACAACCAGCGTTGATGCTGAGCTCAGTGTCCTACTTTGTACGCCAAGTCTAAACAACAAAAGGGTTCCTCATCAGAGAGTTCACTTTGGAGGGCAAGGTCAGACTCAGATCCAGGAATCCTAATGTATGCCAGGCTAGGAGGAAAAAAATAAAAAAAAAATTAAAAAAAAAAAAAAAGAAAGTTTTCTGGGTCTGGTTTGGATGACAATGAAGTTCTGTAGGAGAACTGTTTTGGAGAGATTTTGTTTCAGAGCGAGCGGCCTGTCGCAAGGTCAATGCTTATGGCTTGCCAGTACACGGACTTTATTTCCATTAGTAACACTGCAGCCCCTTAATAGCCCGCCTACCTGTCTGCGTGGGTTTGGGGCACTCACAGATTGCATGAGCCAAACCACTGAGCTAATATTAAAAGAAAAACTTAAAGACAAGCAAACCCTGAGCCATCCCTGCCGTTACAGCCCCAACACAGCCAGCCAGCAGCACAGCCTGTAACGGGATTGCTATTACCACTGAGAGAAAACATAAGCTCTTGTTTGCTCCAGAAGCTCCGTCCACAGAGCAGAGTAAATCAGCGCTGCCGGCAGCTCTGGGCCCACCAGGCCATGCACCCCACACAGATCAAAGGCAGGAGGCATCGTGGAGGCCCATCGCTGTTATATGCCCTCTATAAAATTAATGGTTCTGTGAAGGGGGGACTGCACAGCCTTGTGTAAACACACATCGGGGAGCTGCAGGGACAGTCTTTGCTGCAATAAGCCAGTTGGTGGAGACCATGCAGGGACTGGGCTTCAAATGCTGGGATTGTCCGTGTGACCGAGGAGAAAGCGAAGCCCTCAGACAGAGTCATTTCCAAAAGCAACATCATCTTGCATGGGCTGGAGGAGGAGGAAAAGGGAGAGGAGGAAGAGGCAAGATGTCTCAGAGACAGTGGGGAGGGAGGCGGTGCTGCTGCATAAGCTGTCGCAAAGCACTGGGGATTTTACAAAGCAAAATAAAGCTTCAGCAAAATGCACTGGTCACATTCTGTCTCAGTGATAAACAAGACAGTGGAGCAGAGGTTCTGAAGTGTATTCTTAATACAACAAGTAGTAAACGCACATCAGAGGAAAGAGCTGGCAAAGGAGGACAGGGATATGTGCACCTCCACTCCCAACTGCTCCAACCATTGGTGGCCAGGCTGAGCCAGCCTCTCCTGGGCAGTGCACTGGACTTGCCCCTGGGCAGAGGTCTGGCCTGTTCATGGATGCTGACAACCCTCTAAGCCACGAGGGCAAACCCACAAGTCCACCAGGCTGCATGGGACCCATCACAAAAGCCACCTGAACTGCAACAGAGTCACCAGAACACCACTGCATGTTGTCCCTCGTGTCACCAGTGTCCTGCACTCCCAGGCAGACTGGGGCAGCTGTGTTGAAACAGGCCTGCTGGCCCCCGAGTGGGCCAGCTCTCGATGGTGGTGAACTCCAAAGAGCTCCCCAAACAACCAGAAGCCAATATTATCACAATCACAAGTACAAATCATGCCTCTGGCGATTCCTCCTCTCCCTGCAGCAGGCTCTTTTGGGGTGAGACAGAGGTGGTGCTGCACAGGAGATGGGCTAGATCCCCTTTCCATACAAACTGTCAACAGAGAAGGGACAACGAGTCAACAACAGGGAAGAGATCAAAGCTACCATTCCGTAGCTAAGCCCAGCCAGCAGACAGACCCAGAGCTCCCAGACCACCAAATCCCTCAAGCCTTGCACGGACAGAGAACCCCCGTTTGTAATTAGCACCTCCAGATGCCGTGTGTTTTGAACCTGATCTCGCTGGGCCCGGAGCGACGCTGGTGCTGGCACGCGGGCTGAGCACGGCCATCCGCCCACCACGGGCAGCTCAGGAAGCCTCTCTCCGTGCCGGCGCCTTGCTGGAAGGCACCGGAGGGCTGTAAGCACTGGATCGCTGTTTATCCAGCTGCGGGGCCCGGCGAGCAGCGGGGGACGGAGGAGGGGACGGAGCAAACGTGTCGGGAGTGGACGAGTGGGAGGAAGCAGCGGTCTCCTGCAAAGAGGAGACCCCCAGAGCACCTTTGAAACTGAACATTGAGAAAACAAAGAATTCTTGTAGGGGTACCCGGGGTCCCTCCAAACATATGGCCCCTGGAAATTAGCACCATCTGCACTGTCCCTTCTCAGCTGCTCTGGTTTTTACGCAGACAAATTTTCCTTGAAGTAGCTCTGCCTTCCCTGTAGCCCAAATGAGTAAATGGGTAGTCACGGTCTGCAGATAGGCTAAACACACCTTACTGCAGATACAGAAGGGACACGGCTGCGATGAACAGCCCTCTGCTCACCTGACCTTCCTCACGGCCCATTCAACCAGTGACTAACTAAAACACAACTGCAAGGAACCCTTTGCTCTCACCCACACAGAGAGATAAAAAGCCACCCTCCACGCTGTACCCTCTTCGGCCTCAGAAGAGGGGATGCTTAGTTTTGTGAAGTGGGTCATATTTATCCTTATCTGGAAAGTCCCACGTTCCAAAATAGCAGATGTTAAAAGCTGGACATATTGGAGCAGGTCAGTTTGGTGAGAGACCTTCTGCTGATGGCAGAGAGATATTCTCTAGCTTGAGAGACAGCAGTGCTCTCTGGACCAAAAGGATCATTGAAATGATCCCATCCATTTAAGGGCATTTCCTGCTGTCTGGAAAAGTGTCCATTCTCAAAAGGCTCTCAAATGCTGTAGCTTTTTTTTTTTGCCTGCAATGTGGGTGTCTTTCAGCCTACTCCAAAAGCTCACACACAAGGAATTTTTTTTCCCCTTCTATAGCTTACACAAGATGAGGAAGACAGAGAGAGAACATGAAGACATTATTGTTGCTTACTTGGGTCATCCACACTACACACTCTGGCAGCAGGGAAGATGTAAACATGTAATCCATCCCTGTGAGGAAATCCAGCCATTTCCCAGACCCAGAAGGCAGCCTTAGCGAGTTAGAGAGATACAATTACTTCCTGACATTCAGGACTATGTTAATTGATAATAAGATAGCTGTGGCCAGGCAATTAGTTATGAAATGCTGATTAAAATGTCAGTGGCCTGAGCATGACCTTACCCAGGGTGGCCTGGATCCTCTCGTTCCTGGTTCCATGGGTGTTCAGTGCAGTGTGATCCCATTTGGGAGCTTGCAAACCCCATTTGGATGCATGGAGCCCAAATAGTGGCTTGGGCCTGTTTTAGAGACCTGGCCACGCCACAGTTTTCACTCAACACATCCACTGTACTCACATCATCTAGAGCCATTTTCCCCTTCTCCATCGGGGTATAAATGATACAAGGGGAGGCAGAGGGACATTAACTCAGAGAGTTTCAAAATGAAAAGGCAAAAATGCCATGTGCCTTGCCATAATTCAGTATTATTAGCTGTAGGAGAAAGTAAAGACAAGAAAAATCTTGAAAAGAATAAGAAAAATTTTAAGCGACAGTGACAACCCAAAGCAGAACTTCCAGAAATTTTGCTTCAGGTGCTGTCAGCAGTAGCAGCCAATCTGAGTTTACAACTTGCTCCAGAGAGCGTGAACCCCTTGCAAAGGCCAGGCCCCTCTGTCCCCAAAACATTCCCCTCTCGGCTACACCCTTGCAGAGCGGCAAGAGGTTCTTCAAAGGATCACAGAAATGTTGGACAGCAAAAGGGCTATCAGGATTTCACTGCCAAAAAATCTGACCAACGCTAAGCTGAGGCACCAGGTTATGCCAGTCATTCAACCTCGCCTCTGAAATCAAACCCATGACATCACCGAGACTCGGCAGTGAATATCAGCAGCTGTTGAGGATAAAAGTCACTGCTCAGGCACTCCGAGCATCCCGGCACGCCATCACAACCACCGGTCCAAGCCAAGGAGAAGGCCACAAGCACAGCACCGAGAGAAGTCCAAAGGATGCCACGATCAAAGCGAACACCGAGGTGGAGCCTCACAGCAGAATTAACATGATTAGGCAGCAGTCTCAAAAATAAGAGACAGGGTCTGATAGTGCAGTTTGGGTTATTCCAAGTGCATCTCCAAGTATCTCTGCTTGTTTCAGGAAATGTCTATAAGGACAAAGGGAGCCAGTCAGCCTCCAGAGCCAGAAGAATCTGATGAGGATAACTGGGGCCATTGGCATAACAGCAGGCAGCTCATTAGGCAGATTAAAGTGCTTAAAGACAAGGGTTCAACAATAGGCAAGCAGAAATAGTCTGACAAACATTTGGGAGAGCCCCTTGTGAAAACAAAGGGCAGGAAAGGGTCAAGAGCAGATGGCCCACACACTGCTGGCTGCACCAGGACAAGCACAGCACCTCCGGCACTGCCAGGGGAGAGATGCTGGGATGGGCAGGGCTGGGCAGCAATGCTCGTTTCAGGCAGGCATCCGAGGGTCAGCAAGCTCTTTGCAAGCAGCAAACAATCACATTTGTCCCTGCCATGCCGAAGCACTTAGCACCACAGAGAGCAGAGAAAACAGGGCTGAGAAGGATCCCCGGGGTCAGCTCCCCCGGTGGGTTTTCATGCTTGGAGGCCCCCTCAAGGTTTTCCAGTAGCGGTGCGGACCCCTGGACAGTAAATCAAAACCTTATGGTGGCAGGCTCGCTCCTCTACACCACCTTCTGCCAAAGAGCCCGTGTGCCCCAGGGCTACAGCAAACCACCAGTGCAAAACTGCTGCTCTTGACTACCCCCTTTCTCTTCCCCTTCTGCCTCCCCTGAGCAAACCAAACAGAGATTAAAGGATTCCTGTGGAATGACAGTGACACGAAATCGAGGAGGGAACATCTTCAAAGCAACCAAAGGAATAAAAAGTCTCTACCTAGCCCATTTGGGCAAATATTTCTCTAACCTGTTGCTGTCCTCTGGGGATGACGACACCACATGCTTCCCTAGTGATCCAGTCCAGGCGATACCCAAGCCCTGATTCATAAGGCTGTATTTATTATCTTTCTTAGAGACTACCCAAAATTTCCAGTGTTGTTGTTTAAGTCAGCCAGTGACCTTTGATGCACAGCAAACTCGAAGAACAGATATTTTTATTTCCCTCCTTCTCGCGGTTACCTCTTACGCGTTTGAAGTCTGCTATCCTGTTCCCCCCCGTCTTCTCTTGCCTTTAGACTAAACAAAACCTAATTCTTCCAGTCTCTCCGCAGAAGCCATGTTTTCTGGACCTCTGGTTGTTCTTGTTGCTCTCCATCAGTGGCCCGTTTGCGCCTTGAAGTGTAGTTCTCAAACAGTAACTCGGTCTCTGGCTCACCACGGGAGTCAACGGCACACAGCGTGGTGACGGCAGAAGGCACTCTGTCTATTTACTTTATCCCTAGGGTCTTACTCACAGAGGGACATGAAGTTCCTCCCTGTCACCACCTCTGCCTTGCCCTTATGTTCTGACATGTCACTTGTCCTCCACAAGCCCTCAAAGGCTCAGAGACTTCTTTAGGGAGCTGGTGTCCCTGTTGTCTGGTGTGAGTGGCACTCATGTTCCAGTGAGGAGGAAGGTCTCCTCCTCACTCACAATGACCAACTCCACCATTTTCTTGGCTGTCCTTGACAGTCCCACCTCACCCTAGGTTCTCAGGTTTTCATCTGGCATACCCAAAGATTTTAAATCCTTTCACCTTTACTTTTCTCTTCTCTTTCAGCTTGCTGAGGAGTTTGTTATTTTCTTTAGCGGATCCCTTCCAGTAGCTCCTCATGCTTCCAACAGTTTCCCTGCCAGGCTGAGTTTCCTCAACTTCTTCCCCAGCTCCTGCTCTCCAGGGGCACTACCCCACCAATTCTCCAGCTCCTTCTGTTTTTGAAATCCACCTCAAATACCTGGACATTTCCAGAAGCACCTCACAACTCATAGCTTGAAGACACATATGCCAATGCAGCAAGCTACCGCTCCAACAAAACCCTACTCTTGGCAGAGTAGATGCTTGATAATCTCTCTGCAGTTCCCACCCTCCATTCTCTAACACATCCTCTTTCATGGCAGGACTAAGAAAGTGGTGTCTGAAAACTATGGAGATCCAAATCAGTTTGAAAACTGCAGTTGGTTATTCAGCAGGAGTCTGACATTCCTCCATCGAGGAGCTGGCCACTTCTTCAGCACTCAGCCAGGCCTGCACAAGTTCTGCTCCTCAGAGAGCCTCAGAATTAGGAAGGAACCACAGGGGAAAACTGGCCAAAGTAAATCATGACTGGGTTAAGCAAAAACCAAAATCTATGGCATTTTTACTTCCTGCTGAAAATTAAAATCTCTCTTATAATGTGGTTGTCTGGGAAAAGTAGAAGGTTGGACCTTATTATATCTAATAATTATTTTAATAAATTATCTGATCATGCACTTAAAATGAAAATGACACATTTTATTATTTGTCAAATTGCATAATTCATTTTCTTCCTCTACCATTTTGCAATTAGCGGCTGATTTTAATAACTAGTGCGCTGTTACTTTTTTCTCTCCCTAATTCTTATTATTCTTCCCTCTTTTCCATCTGCTAACTCTTTTCTTCTTCCTTCCTCCTTCCAAAATACTTTGCAATTTTTATAACAGCAAATTCTGTCACCTACCCAGGGACGAACAAAAGACCATTGTGTTCAATTTATCTTTTAATAGACTCCTTCCTCAAATACCTCACGGACTGCCAGTACTGTCTTCCAGACCCTGTCTCACACCCTTTTGAGTTATGAAAATGTTTGGGAGGGTCTTTCCTTTGGCCCAGACGTTTTTCCACCCGAGATGATTGATAGCTCCCAGTTACCACTAATTACCCTATCAGCAGTTGGACATGAGCCTAAGCCACAGCACTCTTCCTCCAGAGGCCAGCAATGCATCCCTGTCACTCGTTATCCTCTTCTTCAAGGATGGAACAAACTGACTAATTAGAGACACCATAAATTCTTCCTTCAGGCTCTGTCCCAATGCGCTGCCTTGCTTCCAAACAGAGCATGTGGAGGAGAGTGGGGCTGGTGCTAGTCCCTTCGAAAGGAAAAAATGCGATGGGGTTTACGAGCCTAAGTGGGTTTGCTCAGCATGTTTTATGGCGCAGGAAGAGGCGAGTGTTCATTCATTCATCCAAACGCAGCTGATGCTTTCTTAGCACGCCTCAAACTCAGAGAGGATGGCTTAGCTTGGCTACTCCTGCGCTGGACTCTGCCTGGTGGGAGCCAGGCTGGGACAGCTGCACATATGGAGACAACCCGCACTGGCTCACAGGGACGAAGGGCTCACAGCTTCCCTTACCTAGAATGAACTGAGCGTGCGGATCCCTCCCCTGCCGCCCCCAGTGCCAAAACCAGATGCTCTGCACAGCACACACTACGGAGAGAGCCATCGGACTGCAAAGGCAAAAAATAACCCAAACCAACTGCTGCCTCCCTCGGAGCACGGTCTGGAAGGCACCTGTATTCTCTCATCCTCTCAACATGGCAAATTTGACTCAATGAGTTTGCTAAACTCTGTCAGAATCTCCATCTTGTTTGAGACTCAAAGATTTTTCTTATTTAGGCATATAGGTTGTTAGTTTTTATGGTAGTGAGAGATCCCATTATTATCTCAAAAAGAAAAGAGAGCACAATGAAAATGGAAAAGACATATTTTCCCCTCTCCCCAGAACAGAGAAAAAATAACTTGGAATAAAACCAAGCAAGTTTAAAAACTAGTTACTCTGAAGCTCTTCCTCTCAGACAAAAGGAAAGGCCCTGAGGGCACAAGGGGAAAAGGGCATTACATTTAGAGAGAAACTTCTCCAAAGTACACGGGGTGTGTGTTACACCTGGTAAAAAACTACTGAGGCTTCTCAGCCACTGCTAAAGAGGTCCAAGTCCTACCAAAACAGGAAACCCTCACTGTTCTAGGAACAAAAGAGAGCAAGGACGAGGAATGAGGACTTGAAGTCTGCAGCAGTTTGCTGCAGGGAAAAGGCACATGGAGAAACCCATGTACTTTTCATTCATGGCTAGGCTTTGCGAACGAAGATTTGAGAAGGGCTCTACCCACGCTTGCTACAAGCGCGCTGATGGCT